>JAOSBN010000008.1:35567916-35578205 GCA_027563595.1 Erythroxylum suave | reverse complement strand
TTTTAATTTATCTTTAATTCTCCAATTAAACAATTCATAATCATAAATCATGATTGATGTCTAGCAACATGTCATGACTACCCAAATATCAGGAATGTCATAGTGATTGACTTAACCTGTCCATACACTTTTGTATCCTAAATATCCCCCTTTTGGAATGTCTTATGGATAAAATCTAATCCTCGTTTCGATTAATAAAAGCAGAACCTGAAAATGAAGTTTTGTCGTTTACTTTGTAGTTATGAATATTTGTAAGGCGTCGATGTCCTTTAGATTGAAGGAAGCATAAAATATTTTAGAAAAGTCATTTCAAGGTGTTAATAAAGTAAAGAAAATAAGACTTCAAACACTAAAAAATGATTTTGAATGGGAAGGGATCCCAGTCAATTTTGGATTATTTTACAAGAGTGAAGATTTGAAGATTTGAAGATGAAGAAAGACGTCAACCATCACAAAAAGGGCATTAAAGAATAAGAGAAAGAGGACAAGGCTAATATTAAAATATAAATAAAAGGAGGTACAATAAATCTAAAGTTCCATGTTTTAATTGTCATAAAGTTAGTCATTATTCTTCAAAATATCATATTACCACTAACAATATTGAAGAAAAAGATAATATTATTGATGATAATCAAGAAGTTGAAGATTCAACTTTGTTGCTAACAAATAAGGAAGAAGAGAATGATGTTGGTAGTATCTGTCACTTGGATAATGGTCAAACAATCACATATGTGAATACAAAAGTAAATTTTTAGAGCTTAATGAGCAGATGAGAGGCAATTTTGCCTTTTAAGACTTGTCAAAAATATAACTTGAAAAAAAAAGTACAATTCCCATTTCTTCTAAAGATTACAGTCACAAGTTAATTGTTGTTGTTCATTATGTACCCAAGTTAAAAAGTAATAATTTAAGTTTCGGCCAACACCCTGAAAAAGGGTATAAAATTATTTGGCTTCAAAATCAAAAGTCTAATCTAATTGCTAGGTTAACTATATTAAATATTATGGTGTTTAAATTGAACATCAAAATAATTGAAGCAAAATGTGTAAAAGTTGATTTGTAAGATGAAGCATGGTATTGGCATGTAAGATTTAATCACTTAGATTTTGGAGATCTCAAGGTCATGGGAAAAAATAGAAGTTGATAAAACGGATTCCTTCAATTTACCATCATAATCAATTGTGTGAAGTATTCCTAAAGAAGTAACATCAAGAGCAACAAGTCCTCTTCAACTAGTGCATGTTAATATGAGTAGACTAATTAATCCAAATTCATTTGGTAAGAAAAATATTTACTTACCTTTTATTAAGTGATTTTAGTAGGAAAACAAGGGTTTGTTTACTCAAGTAAAAATTAGAATCTTTTGTTACTTTCAAGAACTTTAAGATGCTTGTAGAAAAAGAGAGTGACTATAAAATTCAAGCTTTGAAATTTGATTGAGAAGGAGAATTTACTTCCAGAGAATTCAACAATGTTTGTATGACTTATGGCATCTTTCATCCTTTAACAGTTTTTAGATCACTATAACAAATGAAGTAGTTGAGAGAATGAATAAAACAATCCTTAATATGTGAAGATGTATATTGAAAGAAAAAGATATGCCTAGAGATTTTAGGCTGAAGCTGTTTCATGTGAAGTGTATTTGCCAAATCACTTTCTAACATTAAATGTCAAAGATCAAGCTTGCTAAAAAGAATATAGTATAACAAAGCCTAGTGCCTATTATTTACAAATTTTTGGAATTATTGCATATGCTCAAATATTACACGAAGCAAGATCTAAGCTTGATGATTAAAGTGTTAATCATGTTATTTATTAAAAATGATTCACATTCTAAAAGCTACATATAATACAATCCAGTGGTTATAACTTGAGATATTGAATTTGACGAGAGAGCTCTATGGAATTAGGAGGCTTGTGAAGAGAATAATTATATTTTTTCTCTATATTTTAAACTGGAGAAGAAGAAGAGATCAAGGTGCCCATACAAAAAATAACTCCACCTCCTTCACCACTTTTATTACCTCATAAAGAAATTTCAAGTGAAAGGTTGAGAAAAATGAAAGATATAGGAGATATTTATTCATTGATCTAATGAAGTTATTCTTGGTAATGATGAACTATCTTATCTTCTTATAGATAGTGAGTAATTAAAATTTGAAAAATTAATGTAAGATAAAAGGTGGAGATTAGCTGTGGTTGAGGGAATCAAGACAATGGAAAAGAATAATACTTGGGCATTAGCAACTCTTCCTAAGAGTTATGAAGCTATTGGAGTCAAATAGGTATACAAGTTAAAGAATAATGTTAACAAAGAGGTAGAAAATTAAAAAAAAAGGCTTATTGTCAAAGGATACAAGTAAAAGTATGGAGTTGATTATGAAGATGTCTTTATACATATTACTAAAATAGAGTGTAATCATAAACGTATCAACGTCAATACAGGGTTGTAAAAAGTGATTACTTGCTAGTCTTGTTCATGCTACTCAATTGTCTACTACATATCAAGTTTTCCTAGCTCAGCCATCTAAAAATGGAGATATATTGGATACTAAGTGGAATCTAACAACTTTTAGCTAAACCAATACCAAAGAATGGCCTGAAACCATGATCTTTCTCTTCTTATAAATGTAGATCCTAAAATCTATAGGCAAAGCATTGTACATATAGATATTGCCATTTTCAGATAACTACATATAACATTAACTAATAAAAGTATAAATGGACAAGAAAAAGGTAAACGAAGGTGTCCTACCAGAACATGGATTTGTAATGTCACTTATATGAATAATGTAAAAGGATAATCAACAACAACAACAACAATAACAACGACCTAATAAAATTTCCACTTATACGTGGAATATGGAGAAATCTAGTAATATGCAACCTTATCCCTAACTAGTAGATCATGAGCATGAATTGTACTGTCAAAAGGTGGACAATTTGAAATCAAAACTTGGAAATGACAATTAATTTGCGTCGCAGTACTTTGAGAGTATGAAGTGATATCAGATCACCTTCATAAACACTAAACAATACGAAAAGAAGATCCAAGTATGAATTCCTGGAACATCTATTGACCAAAACAACATATTATTAAGAGAAATAGAGACATAGAGTTAAAATTTCTCCTCGAAAGTGAATCAAATATTGTTTTTTTGAAACTATATAGAGGCACCAACAGTTCTAAGGCAAATGAAACTAAACTACTAATATGTCATATATATGAACATCATAACTTGGTAAATTTATGTCGAGTGAAGAGACTCAAGACATATTAGGTGCACTTGTCACACTCTTTTTGCACCAAAGATTTCATCTTGCCATTGAAAATTTAACAATAAGTTGTTTCTTTGAACTTTATGAGATAACACAATGACCTATAAAAATGCAAAACTAGTTGTAGTCCTTCTAGCATCAATATCTTCTACAAAATCATTATCACAAAATCTCACAATTTTAAAATTTCAAAGAGAGGAATAAAATAGTCCCAAATCAAATGCAACTTTTAGGTAACAAAGATTCCTCTTATCACCTTTCGTATAGATGGAGGTAAGAGCTTCTATAAATTGACGTATACTCCAATCGAATAAAGGATGTCAAGCCTCAGACATGTAAATATCTCAAACTTCTCATAAGACTTTTAAAAATGGTAGAAAATGTTTTTTTCTTTATCTTCATAATTTGATATCACTAGTCCAATGTCCATATTGTTGGGTTAGTGCCCCAAATTTTGTGGTTTTTAACCAATTTTATCTTAAGCCTATAGTCTATACTATTTGGACCACACCTAAGTTAGTTATTCTAAGCTAGGTTTTTTTTAGATACAATTATTACAAATCAATCCCTTTTTCTACATAGCAGCTTTAAAAGATAGTTTTTAGGCTCATCAAATTATAGAGAGAGGATTTGTGAGTGAAATTATTTTTCTCTTCAATCCTATCAGCTACTTAGGGGATTTGTACTATATTATTTTCATAGTGGAATTTGCTCCTCGTCGTCTTATAGGTTTTTCTACTGGCACTCTGATTTCCTGTGTAAAATCTCGTATCATCTATTTATTTTGCTTTGTTATATTCTCCCATTGATGTGATCTTGATTGCTTCCACTATTATAAGCTCCAATAAGTGGTATCAGTGCTTCAGTCAATCGGGAATTTTTTTAAGATGTCCATCGTCACCGAATTCGACATTAAAAAGTTTGATGGCAAGATAATTTTTCTATGTGGCAAGTTCATATGAAAGAGGTTCTTTTTCAAAACAAATGAAAAATGGCTTTAAACAGAAAGGTGCAAAAGTCAGAGTCCATAATTGATGAGTTGTGGGAGGACTTGGATGAAGAGGCATTTTTGGCTATTCAACTTTGCCTTTCAAAAGGGGTTCTTTGCAAGGTCTTCTATGAGACCACCACTACGAGTTTATGGTTGAAGCTCGAGTCTCTCCATATGAACAAAAGCCTCACCGATAAGATCTTTCTCAAAGAGCATTTGTACACACTCTGTATGGCCGAAGTTACTCCTATCCAAACTCATCTTTACAAGTTTAATTATATTATTATTAATCTGGAGAATTTAGAAGTTTATATTGATGATGAGAATAGGGTTGTGTTGTTAGTTGTCTCATTACCGCCTACCTATAAATAGTTCAAAGAATTTATGCTATATGGCAATAATGATGCATTGTCTTTTGAGGATGCCAAATTGAATTTTCCATCCAAAGAAAAAATTTGATCTTGAAATGTACGCTAGTGATAAAGTTGAAGGCTTGTTTGTTAGAGGTAGGAGACTTAAAATAGGGAGTACCAGTAGATACAAGATACGAGACTTTTCCACATAAAAAGGCAATCTTTTGTAGATAAAGCACTCGAAAAAAAGACTAGATTGTGTAACATTCATAGAACAAAAGAACAAAAAATCAAGAGCCTCGAGCCAATAAAGATTGAGAAGATTGTCATAAGAAAAAATTTCATCGAATTTGATTAATGGGCTTTTTCCAACTTTACGTCTTGTGTAATGTAACAATTTATTACTTTTTTTTCGGTTCTATGGATTTGGTTTTTTTCTTCAGTCAAATCTTTGGTTTATTGGATTTGATTTTTCCATTCATTCCTTTCAAGATCAGTCGTAGAAATTTTCGCCGTTTATGGGTACCTCGGATAAATGCAGGAAGCCCAGGTATTAATTGCACGACCTTGACTATCAACTGCAAATTGGTTAAAATTGAAACCATGGTGTACCAGTTATCATGCCCGCTGTAAACGCTGGGTAGCCAAGTGCAGAGTGGATAACTGCTGAAAGCATCTAAGTAGTAAGCTCACCCCAAGATGAGTGCTCTTTATTTCTATTTGAGAGAATCCTTAGGAAAAGCTTTTTGTTTCTACCGAGTTAAAACAAGATGTCGATGACTATAGTAAACCAAAGCCATTTCCATAAAGTGGTGACGAAAGGTATAACTTGTACAAATCTTTCCATTTTCAAATTCGATCCAGCTATAAGTGTGAGCGAAAAAAAATTGGACCTACAAATCCATATCAAAGTCTAGAGGATGTATGTAATGCCCAAATTCCCATGGGAGGATAATGCAAGTGCCACATATGCATAGAACACATTGAACACAAAGCATTTCGAAACATATAAAACACTTTATAAATGTATTACTATCAACAAACATACATCGCATATCAAAATTTTGGAAAGCAGCCTGAATTAAGGTTATTTCAACCCATCAAAATAAAAAAAATTCATGAGTTATATAGATCAAATACAAGTCCAAAAACAATCTCAAAATACATATGAACAAAATAAAAATCAGACTCCTTTGACCTTTGTAGTTGTCTTGTCCCAGTTCCTACGTCCCTCTTTCAGGACCTACACGGGGCAAATCCACCATGCTAAGGATATAACTTAGTGAGTAATAAAAAAACTATAAGCCAAAAATAGTTAAAAAAATCAGAGCAAAACAGAGTTTTATAAATAATAGAATTGTTCAACACAAGAGGGTATAAACACTCTTCAGAAATAGAATACAATTTGGCATATGCCAAAATCAAACTGATATCAGAGTACAAAATCATAAGAGTATTAAATCCATTTACAAAAGTGGGTAATGAGACTTATACAAAAGAGACTGAAGTCTTGACACCAAAGTGTCTCAGAAGAGACTAAAGTCTCAACACCTAAGTGTCAATATCAGAAGACACCGAAGTGTCAATAACAGAAGACACCGAAGTGTCATAGAAGCAGCTGCAGACCCTTCTAGGCATGCCTATTTACCCACAGCTAGGACTCAATATTTTTAAAACAAAACAAAATCTTTTCAGACATTTCATGCAAAGCAAGTAGTCAATCATATTCGCATGCAAGTAGCACTTCAATATCATATTCATCAATCAATACCTTGGACCTTCATGTCTAGAATCAATACACAATTCATCACACATTCATCAATATCGAATTCAATTTAATAATAAACAAAAAAAATTAAGGTGAGACAATTTTAGGTTACTCAAAAAATTTACCATCTAAATTACTTACAAAAATCTCCCTTATTGTTTATTGCCTCGACGTCTCATTAATATTTGGAATCAGTCGCTCGATGGGTTCCTCTAAAATATTTAATACAAACACATATCATTATTATGCACAATTATGAATTCAATTATTCACATTCATGTATAATGAATATGTATCATTCATGTTCATGACAAATTCCCAGTTTCTTATCCTTAATCTTATCACATAATTAATCAAGTGAAACCATACTCAATTCCTCAATCCAGATTTATTTCACAACCAACTTTCAGGCCCTCTTTGCTCGACTATTCTCATCAATAAGATGAGGTAATTAGGTAATACTTCCTTATAGAAAGTTGTCTCTCTTTGTCTTAGGTTTCCAATGAAACCAAGATCATCCAATTTGGTTTAGTATACTGAAAGTTATACTCAAAATACCTCAGACTGTTCTTAAGCTTCAACAGAATTCTTATCCCAAATTCAAATCAGATTCTGAAATTCTTAGAGCAGAATTAGAATTTAATCGCTTCATACAATTTGTATCCTTATGAATCTCATTTAATTCAAAACAAGAATCACCCCATCTAGAAAAATACAAATCAAAATATAATCATAATACCGAAGTATGTTCAGTAAAACCATCACAGTTATCATACTTCAGTACAGTCATATTTTCAAATTAGATTCTTGAATCAATCCATTTCAGAAAATCCTAATTTTTTTTGGAGATGAATATGAATATTAATGTCTTAAGAGTCCATTGGTTTAATTCTCATGTCAATTGGATTTTAGGAGAAGAAGTTATAACCAAAAGAATGAAGGATGTTCAAAACTATCAAACAACATCATGCACTACCTTTTATTCCAACTTCTTCCAGCTCTTCCCAAAACAGACCTTCGGGTAAATCTTTCGTAGTCATTTTGACAAGGAATATGAAGGATTTAGGCAAAAAACTCTTCTGAAAAATTTGTCCTTTAAATCTTAAGTTTCTAATGAAGCTAATCTCAAGAAATGTTGTTCAGTATCATTCAAGTTATAATCAAAAACCCACAGACTGCTTTCACACTCTAACAAAACACAAATTTCAAATTCAAGCCAATTTTCCAGACTCTTAAGGACATAATTAGAATTCAATTTTTTCATGAAAAATGTAGCTACATGTCTCTATTTTATTCTAAATCAAACTCCATACAATTTTGATATTTACAGAACAAGTTATGCCCTAAAGACAGATGCATGTTCAGTAAAATTCTGCATATCTCAAACTCCAGCTCACTTCAAACTTTCACCTTGTTATACACATCTCGGAATCTACTTCATCCTTCAACACCCAAACTTGCATCAACACCATTCATGCATGCAACAATCCATAAGCATGAAAATTTATACCAATTACGCATGCATGCAGTTACAAACATTAAAACCTAAATAAACTTACTTGACTACGCTTCTTTCTCTCTCTTCACTCTTTAGCAAAATTTCCAGAACTTGGGAGAACAAATGAGAGTTTCAGTGGATACAACAAAGGAAAGAAGAGTGAAATAAGCAATTAACTGAAGGTTTATAAGTGTTTTTGGTGATGGATGAGCCAATAACATTAATAAGCATAAGTTCAATAGGTGAGCATCAAATGAAGTTTAATGGTGGAGGATTTCGGTGGAGACAAAAACAAAGAGTGTGTTTAAGAAGGTGATGTTTGGTGTTGAACAAACCCAAAGGAAAAGACCAAATGCATGAAATTTTCCTTTTTCAAGCATAACTTAAACTTAGGTGGCTTCTTAATAAAATGCCACATGCCACTCCATAATTTATGCATTTGTCAACTAATGATTTGTCTTTTATTTCTTTATTTTTTTCTTAATCTAAAATACCTCAAATTTTCAATAAATTTCCAAAATGTCCTAAATGTCTCCAAAAATGCGGAATTAATAATAATACACACCAATTTAATAATCCAAGACAATTAATCCATAATTCACCTAAATTCCGAAATAACAACTATTATCACCAAATAAATTTGTAACACATTTAATCCAACGTTCATAATTTAATCACTTAAGAAAAATATCACTTATACTCGAAAAAATGTCAATGAATGCATTTACAATTATTTGTATGTGTCCAAAATTGTATACGCACATATAAGTGAAAACTCAATTATGCAAAGCATATTATGTACTGGAAATTCCTAAATTTTCTAACCCCTAACATGGGGTATTACAATGTAAATCCAACAATCTCTATTATTACTACAAGACACATGAGCATGTAATTGATGATTATTATAAATTGAAAAATAAAAAGGAGAGAGAAGAAAAGAAGAAATAACCATAGAAACCCACTGAAGCTAATATTGCGGACTTAAATTTCGATGGTAACGTTTTGTTTGCTTCCTCTAATGAAAAGAAGGATAATATTTAGTGGGTTCTAGATTCTAAATGTACCTATCATATGCGTCAGTTCATTACTTATGAGCCTTTTGATTCTATTGTTATTTTGATGGGTAATAACACCCAATGTAGTGTTGCTGGAATTGGCATAGTTAAGAATAAGGCCAATGATGGTACTATTTGGAAGTTCACAAAGGTTCGTCATATTCCTAACTTGAAATGTAACTTGATTTCTTTGGGCACTCTTGAGCCTCTTGGGTGTATGTTTTCGGCCAAAGGTAGAGTTTTGAAAGTGCCTAGAGGTGCTCATACTTTTTTGAAAGGTTATAGACATGGCAATCTATATTTCTTGTAGTGTACTATTATGGGTGTATGATAACACTCGTTTGTGACATATGTAGTCACACGAGTAGGAAAGCTATAAAGCTTCTGAGTAAGAGAGGTCTCCTTGGTGATAAAGGTATTGGTAAATTGGAGTTATGTGAATATTGTGTTGGAGTTATGTAAATATAGTGGCCTGGAAAGCAAGTGCATTTACATGTACCTTAATCTTCTTCAATTATAGTTTTGTAATGGAAATATTTATTATTAATAAAATAAAAGAGTTTGGTTTTAATGAGCATTATATATCTAGTCATAAGGTACCAAGATTGTTTTGTAAGTAATATACATATGCATAGAGATGTATGGGAAACATGTATATTATTAGAATCTAAATTAATGGATTCACAATTGAATAATCAAGTTGGTTGCTTGATTATGGTTTACATTGTAGCGTTGCGATTTTTCTCCGTGTAAGTAAAGGAGCTTACTTCAAGGGAATGATGAGTTTCATATCATGATAGTAGTTGACTATTGATAATGGCATTACTAAATGAATCTAGAATCAAGTATATTTTCAAGAATAAAGTGGGTAGTTACTTTAATCTTAAAACATACAATTTAAGCATTCGCTTATTATGAACCATTATCTTTATGAGTGGTGAGCTTGTATGTGTTTCATTATAAGTGGATTTTTACAGAGTATTAATCCAGTGTCTACATGTTGGAATCATTAATTGAAACATGTATCAGGGAACATTAACTCAAATAAAGAATTTATAGTGATATCATCACTTCTAGATGTTTTAAGGAGACTTGGTGATTAAACTGGTGCTAGTAGTTTGATGGACTAGCTACCCATCAAGTCTTAACACCAATATGAAATCTTGTGTGTTAATCACCATATAAAGTAAAACGGGAGTTCTAGAAGGAAAAAACAACATAAGGTCAAAACGATAATTTTACCCTTTGTTACGCAGATGACTATAATAAGGTTCTAAATAGGGTTTGCAATTAGACATAAAATATGTGTTCTCATAATATTTAATAGTTCAAGAGTTCAACT
>JAOSBN010000008.1:35529714-35547689 GCA_027563595.1 Erythroxylum suave | reverse complement strand
TTTGAACATAAATTGTTGTTATCTATATATATACATACCTAAGTGAGATGTTATGGAAAAAGGAAAGATAGGGTTTTTGTGAATGATGAAATTAGTTGTAAGTGAAGCATTAAGAAAAAGATTAAAGAGTATGATGATGTAAGAAGTAAAGACTCAAGAGTCTTATGATATTCCGCGATATTCTGATTAAGAGTTGGGTTTCAAAATCGGGATCCAACATTTGTGGTATCAATGCAAGGTTAAGGAATCGATGATGGTTAAGGAGTCATCATCGGTTTAAGCTCACATTACATGATTTTTCGATCAAGAGTTGGGCTCCGGATACGGGGTCCAACAATTTGTCTATGCCTCAGATGAGTAAGTGATTATATACCAAATCTTGACTTTGGAAGTCTACCTTTAAGCAATCAATGCATGGACAACGAATACTACAATCTTCACCGATTTGATCCTTAACAAACTCTATGAAACTCTTAACTCTTACATATTCAGTTGACCATTTTCGACAAGACATCCAACTCTTATCCATTTATCTAGACAATAGAAGAAGATAGTAGAGTTATAACATGTATTTTTGGTATAATTTTAGGTTTAAATAGCTTTAGTTTAAACCTAACACGCAGTTAACTACTTATTGCATTTCATACGCAGCAATTAAGTAACCAATTTAAAACAAGATGAAACAATAACAGATATATAAAATAATGAAGACTACTAATAATAATAATTACATAAAGATGTATAGTACTTGTATGCGATTGTTATTTATGAACAAAAGGACGAGAATAGAGTCTGCAAAATAATAATGGGTATGGGATTGGTTACCAACAATTACTACAAACACAATAATAATTATTATTTAAAATAATAACCAAAATAATAATAATGAAGGCTACTAATAATTTGCATACCTAAAGATGTGTAGTACTTGTATGCGATCATTGATTCTGAGGAAAAAGACAAGGACCGAGTATGCAAAATAATAATGGGCATAGGGTTGGTTAAAAACAATTAACATAAAAATAGTAACAATAAATACAACAACAATAATAACAACAACAATAAATACAACAACAACAATAACAACAACAACAACGACAACAACAACAATAACAACGACAACAACAAAAATAATAATAACAATAACAATAATAATAATAATAACAACAACAACAATAACAACAACAACAACAAAAAAATAAATAATAATAATAATAATAATAACAACAACATCAAAATAATAATAATAATAATGATGATGATGATGATGATGATGATGATGATGATGCAAAAGTAATGAAAGTTATTACTAATATGCTATCTGAAGATGTATGCAATTGTTAACTTCAAGGAAAAAAACGGACACAAAGTCTACAAAATAGTATGGCAATGGAATTGGTTAATAATACTTTGGAGAATAATCAATTATTTTGAACTGTTGAAAATTATTTCAGTTTTCATATCGTAAATATAATAAATTAAATTTACCACAAACCTTATAAAATTACTTAGTATTGCATTTTTATTAATATTGTTAATGATTGAATTATTAAATATCACCGATGCTAAACAAAATCAAGTATGTTTTTAACCCGTCCTGTAATTTAGTTAGACTTTAGTTTATAGACTTGTCTTTTAATTTTTTCCTTATCGAATTGATGAAAATAAAAAGCAACATGCTACATTTGCAATTATTTTAACTTCATAACCGTATGTTACTAATTTTCAATAACTGAAGTGAGAACCAAAGAGTTATTATTAAATTAAGTACAGTAGGAGAATCAATTTAATTATGACTGAATTAATTCTATAATAATATTTTTAATGATTTGTATAAATTTTATTATAATTAAATATTTCATTAAAATATTATATTATTAAAAAATATGAGAATCTTCTTTAAAATATTATATTATTAAAAATTAAAATATAAGTTAAATTTCATTATCATTTGCCCTATTTTATATTGCCAAGGTTCCTTGATCCTAGACACTTTACATGAATTTGTACAACCATTTGGATAATAAAGAAGCGTATTTTTCTACAATTGAAATTTTTAATATTAAAATCAACTTTAACATTTAGAAAATCTTCAAATTTTTCTATATTAAGATAAACTCTAACATTTGGAAAATGTTCATAACAGAAAAATTGACTGTGATAAGTCTTCGTTAATTAAATATCATGTGATATTTTTTCATGTGGATTTTTTTAAAATTTTATTAAAATGAGACTTACGGTAATAATGGGGGATTTTATTATTTAAAATTGAAGTGAGTTTTAAAGGAAGTTAAACGATATATTTAAGAGTTTGACTTTAAATAAAATTAAATCTCACTTTATGCCAAATTTTGAAATATGTCATTTAGCATTTAAGTGACGAAGGCCTAATATTGTTAGTTTTTCTGACCAGTCAAAGTTTAATTTGAATAATTTCTAAAGATTATGGTTATCTTGAACGATATAAAACATTAAAGTATAACTCAAATTTGAATGTAAACGATATAGCTAAATTGTTACTATAAAACCAATTAAATAATTTAAACATATTATTACAAAAAATAATATAAAGAAATTAAATGCATACATATTATTACAAAATTATAAAATTAAAATCATAGTCTAAATGACAATCATACCAATATCTATTCATCAATTACAAATTTAATTCTAACAAAGAAATGACATTCATTCCAAATAAAATCATATATATATATATATATATATATATATATATATATAATGAGGACTTTCATCAAACACCTTGTGTGCATGACATAACACACACTTATCATTGCCAATTTCTTAATTATTTCCCCTTTCTTCACCATCATTCATACAAAAAACATCAAATCCATCCAATTTGCTACTCACAAGATGCAAACAACGAAAAAAAATGCATAAACCACCATTTAAAACTAAACAGATTCAGTCCAAATCCTCAAAGCAAACTAGGTAAAAAGGGAAAGAAACTTATCGTACCTGGCCAAGAGGAGGATGCCGGTGTTGGCAGTAGCGATTCCGGCAGGTGAAGAAGATGATGAAGCAGACGGTGGATGTCGGAGAGCAAAGAAGAAGAAGAGAGCGTGAGCGTGGGAGAGAAGAAGACAATGGAGGGAGGGGGGGTGGGGTTCAGATGTTTTATTAGGTTTAAAGTGAGACAAACGACGTCGTCCCACTTAAAATTTTTCCTGAACATTTAAGCAAAGCTTTTATCTACAATATATACAAGTCGTCGCAAAAAGGTTTGTCATAAGGGAAAAATGACACAGTTCCAATTATTTTGATGGGACACAATTAACGACGAAAATGAAAATTTTCATCAATTGACGTTTATTTAGCTACCATATTCGTAACCGTCACTAAATCCCACATTTGGGCAACGAATTTCTTCCTATTGTCCAAAATGTACAACAATATGCGACGAATATGAAAATTCATCACAAAAATTTCTGGCTTTTCGTGACAATTAAGTAAATCGTCACTAAAAAAATTCGATTTGGCAACGAATTTCGTGAAACTTCACTAAAACACTTCTTCATTCCTCTTTCAAAATCCTTACCCTTCTTTCCAGACCTTTCTTCCTCTGTAATCTCAAACAACTCTTCCCAAAGCCAGCAATCGCCGACATCTTACGCGAGTATCAAACCTATTCACTAGATCAAAATACGATCCGTGATGCTCTAACTTCTTTTTTACTATATATGTTCTGTATTTTCATTTGAGTTGATCTTCATTTTATATATCTATTACTGACTAGATCTGCTCTTTGATTGACAAGTTTCTGTAATGAAGTTGTGATATTTATGTTTCTACAATAGATCTGCACATTCTTTGTATAGATCTATGTAGATCTATACATTATTCATTTTTTGTGGTGTTAAAGTTGATTTTTTAATCTTTCGTAATTTTTTTTAAATTTCTTTGTGTTATGTTATTTACACATCGTCGTTGGAGAGCGTGGACTGTATTAATGTTAGTTATGGTGGGAAAACATATGGTTTGCATTTTAATCTTGGGATATCATTGTCAAGTCTGTAAGGTGTTTGATGATATTTTTGTTACAATTTGCATATCAAAAGTATTATACTCAATGCAATATGTACTGAATCTACTGAATCTTTTAAACTTGCTTTTTGATGGTTATAAGTTCTCTATGATTAGAAGTAGCATTGAATATGTTGATCATCTTAGTTATGGAAGGGACAACATATGAATTGCATTTGAAATTTGGGATGAGTTTTTCATGTCTGTAAGGTGTTCGATGATATTTCTGTAATGATTTACATTTGAAAGGTGTTATGCTCTAGCCAATCCATTAAGTTCTAAACCTTAGTAGTTTCATTTGTCATCATAATTGGACTTAAACATATTATCGTTTTATTCTAACTGAACTTTTAAAGCATTTTCCTTTAAACATTATTAATGAAGGAATGTCGACATGGAGACTAATTAACGATGGCCCTAATTCATTCCATTGGGAGGAATGTGGCAAACTTGTCATTGCTGAGCAAACTGAACATGAAAAAGAAATCTCCCGTATCAAACAAATTCTTCGTAAACCTTCCATGGCTGATCTTCTGGAACAAGGTGTTTAGTCTCATCCTTACAACTTCACTTCCCTTATTATGTACATCTCATTTCTTTTTATGAAGCTATTATATATATTCACATTTGATGGTTTATATACTACATATTATTTGAAGCACGATTCAACCATGAATTTGACATGTTACCCTGTGGTGGCGGGAGCGCTGTTACAACAGTCGATAAAGGAAAATCGGTTGATTTGACAAATTCATCAATTCCGAATACTTCGTCTACTCGTGAACATATGCATGTCATCCCAATTTCAGTTTATTTAAGGGTTTACTAATATGATAATATCTAACTTCTATACTGACTCTGTTTTAGGTCCTAAATCTAGTAATCATTTCATTGCATCCTCCTTAAATTTAGAGATAGTAAAAAACTTGTTGGAAGAGGGTGTGTCAAACCCTACTACAGTTGAGGGAATTGCTATTACTGTCTCAATTGGTTCGTTCGAACATGCAAGGGCGCTTCTGGGGAATCCAGACATTGGGGACTCATTCACCTTTACCAACTCTCATGTCACTTGGAATCCAAATAAATAATTATATCATTGTTAGTTAGCAAGTCAATCAACTAAACTCAGCTTTAAAGTTTAGTTTTTGTTGTGTCAGCAATAGTTTGCCAAACAACATATGTATTACTTATAGGTCAAGTTGGTAGTACTGAATATTAACTGTTATTGTTCTAGTTCTATGAGTGTATGAATTAGATTACTTCTAATTCTAAGTTCATACTACTTCATATATCATTTTATTATATTGATAAAATAATTTAAATTTTATTAACTAATTTTTCAATGTTAATTAATACTAATGATTAACTAATGTTAGCTTCATAACCGATACGTTGTCAGTTTTTTTAAAAATTATGTTGAGAAAATTATTTTCAATTTCTATAACTAATTTTTCAACTATTTAACACTTAAAATTGTAATATAAGTTTATCTTGAATAATAAATTGTAAACATTCAAAATAAATCTCCAATAAAACATATATTAACTATGATAGACCTTATAAAAATGTTAGTTTAATAATTTATGAAAATGTCAATCATTTTGCGATGAATTACACAAATCATCACAAAATGTTCACATTTAGCAACGCATGTCAGCATTCGCCACTGAATGCGGAACATTTAATGACGATTACAACAATTCATCGCTGAATGTTGGACATTTAGTGACGAGGAAAGGAAATCGTCGCCATACGTATCAACTTTCGCGACCAAATTCATATTTCGTCGCTAAATGCGGAACTTTAAGTGACGAATCCTTGTATACGTCGCAACATGTTTGAGAAGTTATGGTGACGCTTTCCTAGATTTTCGCGATTGTATTTTTCAGCGAAGAATATTCGAAATCGTCACCAATACGACGTCAATTGGTGTTGCGTCACCAAAGGTCACCCTTTAGTGACGTTTGTTGTTGTCGTTACTAAATTACAGCTTTTAATGAAACGTAGTAAGATGTTGTCTTTTAGTGACGATTTTTATTTTGTTACTAAAAAAATCATCGTCAAAAGGTTATATTGTTGTAGTGCAGGACAATAAAAGTGTTTTTTTATTGGAGTGTTTCATTCTCTGGTTTTTCTTTGAATGAAGCATCCTATTCCCATATCATTGTGCTTATAATTTTTGATAAATTTGCAAGTTTTTAAAGGTAATGCGACAATAAAATAGAAGAAGGAAGAAGGCCAATAGTTTGGTCCAAGTGTTAAAGTTAGCTTGATTGGTTTCGATTCAAGCTCACATTGAGCATCTCAAGTTCGATTAAGATTCGGCCCGATTTAGGCTAAGAAAAGAAGGTCAGGTAAATAGTTCGATTCATTGTCAATACTAGCTAACGTGATTTGACCTTAAAAATTAAAAAACAAAAGTTAAAGAACATAAATGGGAGAAAATGACGTTTATTTGAATAATAATTACAATGATCAATAATTTTCAAGGACGAGGACCGTCAAAGTACTCTTAGGCGTTTTATTTATGAGGCCCGTATTTACAAGCTGAACTTAGCCTAGAAAGAGTTGACAATCAATGAACTTGGTTTTTGTTGGCCTTGGGTTCTGGAGGTGGGGCCTTGGAGTTGGAGATAAAGTCGGTCATTAATGTATCCAACGCCCACCGAACAATGCAGCGATGTTGCCTGTTATTTTCGTCAAATAAAAACGCGGAGAATGTTGCCACGGGCTGCTTGGTTGTTGAACGAAAAATCAACATTTTGGCAAATTGACGATAGGGTAGGCTTTACATGTTAGTATTGGGTTAATTCTTGACATAAGAAAGCAAAATGTTTTTCTTTACTTCTGAATCAATATTTTCCCTTTTTATGTGTAAAAATTTTAATGTTAGCTCTAGTAGTGATTGTGGTTTCCTATTCGTTAATAGAGATGTGTACGAGGATCAGTCGCGTAGGCCTTGGAACTAATTGATAATGTAATTAAGATCACAGGCACCGATGGTTGATCATCACACGCATGCATGTGAGGTGGCTCTAGATATAGCAGTAATATTAGCAACTAGCAAGCAAATGCAGTTGGCGAAGTAGGTGAATTACTTTCCCCCTCCTAAATCACGCATTTATTTTGTCTACCCCTCCTGCATTATGTGGACGCTCTCCTTAAATTCCACCCCCCCCAATCCCTATTTCTCAACACGCGCCTTTTGAATTTGAGTTGCACCTTAAAGCAATTTAACTTGATTGATGAACATACTATTAATACTTGAATTTTAAATTTCCTGTAGATTAAAACAGATACATCAAGTTTAAATTATTAAGAGTCCAAGCCAACTTGATATAACATCTCCTTATACCCCATAGGATGGTTGACTTGATGACTTGAGTCAAGCCTGATAAAATACTAATGCATGTAATTTTGTTTGATTACCTATCGCGCTTTAGAAAGTCAATAAAAGTAGTTCGGACAGTTGGGTTAGAGCTTCTTGTGGTTATATTTCAAACACGCTGAAGGAAGAAAACAAATTTCTTCATTTACATCTAACTTGGGAGGTTGATATTACGACAACAGGCCAACAGCTTTTGTTTGGGACAAGTCAACTCTTTTCTGTCTGTCTTAACCATTACTCGAGGCCTTCTTTGATATGAGACATAACGTTTCCTCCCTTCTCCAATTTGTTCCTTCTTCAAAATTTGTCCCTTTAAATAGATTACATTAAGATTACCTGCAGTAACTTCAATTTTAGAAGTGTCTATAATTTTAGTTTAAATATGTTGGTCCTAGATGACATAAAAAAAAGGTGGTGTATATGCATTTTAACTTATTTGGAAATTATATATAAGAATTACAAAATAATTACAATAATAATTAATTAAAAAGAGTAAAATGTAAGAAAATCTACTTTATAGTGATTCAACTAAATTATATTTACTCTACATCCATTCCCTGAGTTCCAATTAACTTTTTCTCGTAACTCAATTATATTATATTTATA
Source organism: Erythroxylum suave (assembly GCA_027563595.1). Taxonomy (NCBI): domain Eukaryota; kingdom Viridiplantae; phylum Streptophyta; class Magnoliopsida; order Malpighiales; family Erythroxylaceae; genus Erythroxylum; species Erythroxylum suave. The sequence goes on along the minus strand of JAOSBN010000008.1, from coordinate 35,539,648 downwards.
TACAAACATTATTAGACGCACAAAATTAGTTTTTACAACTGACTAATATTTAGACATATTTGGGTAGCTGACCGTATATCATTGGCTAGCTATATTTGTTCTACTAGGGGTTTAGCTAGCCTATCCCTTGGCCTAACATACTACACTTGTTATGACTTTTTGTGCTTGAGTTTGGTTAGTCGGACGAAACCCTTAGATTAGTCGATACCCTTACAAAATTCATATTTGAAAAACAACTTAAGCTGTTAATTTTTCAACATTTTAAACTTAAAAGCATCAAAATGCCTCATTTTTATAGACATTTGATTTAAAATCATTCCAAAACTTTGTTCAAAGATCAATAATTTGTTTAAAGTTCAAGATAAAATTTTCTTAATTATGAAAGGAATTATGCATTATCCTTATACGTAAATGATCATTCAATGATTGAATCCTTAAACCATTAACTAAAATAAAGTGATATTGTAATCATTTGTTATATCTTGAAGTGCTTGATTTCTCCTCATTCTTGGTCCTTTACGTGCATTATCTTTCTATTTCGTTTAACTCATTTGGTTTATTTTTTATTACTCAAATGATTTAATTTCTCTTTTGATCACTTCGTCCTTCTACTGAACTTAATTTTTTATCTTTTGCTTGGATATTTGATAAATTAAGTTACTAATTTTACCAAATATAAAAATATTAAAAGTAACATATTTTGCTATCATTAAAAGTATGAGTCAGAATTTTGCCTTGCATTATGTTTCTATTTGATTTAACTCATTTTGTTTATTTTTTATTACTTAAATTATTTAATTGTTCTTTTGATCACTTTGCCCTTCTATTGAACTTAATTTTTCATCTTTTGCTTGGACATTTGATAAACTAAGTTACTGATTTTACTAAATATAAAAATATTAAAAGTAACATATTTTGCTATCATTAAAAATGTGAGTTAGAATTTTTCATTTTTTTATAGTTAGAAATCCTTTTATCAATAATTTATGGTATAATTTTATGGAACTTATAAATTATAATATTATACATTATAAATTTGATGTTATCAGTCAATTATGTCCAATAAAATAGATCTAATGAAGAGTTTAATTATTGAAAGAAATTTATCTAAAGATTCAATTTGAGAAATTACCAAACTAATTAGCACAATTTATCTTCCTTTCTACTAATAAATAATTCAAAATATGGTGGGTAATTTGAAGTACGATACTCATTAGATGGGAGATGTTTTGTGAGAAATCAGTACCACTCATATGATAAAAAGGAACTTCTAAATTTTCTTCTTATTATATCCTTTCAAAACACTCATTACAACCATCTTTACGAGGAGTTCTTTTTTAGCTTGTTCTTTTTCACTTCTCAAAATTGTTGGTATATGATACTTAACAGAGCTTAAGAGATTTTAAAAAGGAGGGAATGAGAACTTTACAAAATAAGATCAGTAAAAAGAGGTTTTATTTAACTTATGGGAGGGTAGGATGGGGAAAGAGATAAAATTTTAACAAAATATCGACATAATAATAAATAAATAAATAACAATAAATACCTAGTATACTCCTCTTAACAAAAGCTACTAATGACACCACTCATAATTCTTATTAGCAAATGATTCATCCCAAGATGTGATCCTATTATTGTTTCCCCACCTATTAAGATCTTAGACACAAGAATTTAGAAATGAAAAATCTTATTAATTGGATTTTTTATTGAGAAAAGGCCCTCTTTTCCTTAAGTTCAATTATAGGCTACAACAACTTGGATTAAGATAGGACTAAAGAGCACTCTGGTTCATGATAACAATGTCTTTATCCTTAAGTTTAATTGTCAAGATAATGATAATAAAATCCTAGAAATAGGGCCTTAGCATATATAGGAGAAATCATTATTACTCAAAAAATAAAGACTAGGGATTAACTTCCATACCATACCCTTGGAGTATTAGTCAATTGAGGGCTTAAGCTATTTGACAAGCTTGATAGGTAGATCTATATGTATAAATAAGTAAACAACCAAGTTGAAGCATGGTGGTTATGCTAGAATATGTGTGGAAGCTAGCTTGGACAAGGATTTACTAGATAATTAAGAATAATAAAATTTGATAAAGATAGATGGAGAATTGGATGAGATGAAACATGTCTAAACTATTAATGGAGACCATCAAGAATAGGTTAGTTTAAGAAAATCTAGAAACCAATGGGCAGAAAGTTCTAAACAAGTGGTTATGAAGAGCTATTGAAACATAAGGAATTAAAAGAAAGTAATATAGGAGAGGGGAAGGAAATTTAGGAGGAAGGAGAATCAAGGGATTTAGAAATTTGTGAAATAAAGGAAATGTCAATAAGAACTTCTAAAGAGGGACCACATAGTCAAGATACTCAATCTACACCTCCCAAGGCACCTCAAGAAGACAAGAGAAATGAAGGCCTAAAAGTTAGTGGCTGCAATAAGCAATTTGATCCTGATTCTCTAAAAACAAACAGATCTTAACCATCATGTATTTCTAAAATCACTCCTAAGAGGAAAACATATAAAAAATATAAAAGGAAGGGATCCAACAGCTTTATCCCCTCATAATGAATGGGTTAGAATGGAACTTAAGGGGTTTAAACAACCCTAATAAATATCGATCTCTAACTGATTTCTTGCTCTTAAGAAAACCTAATTTTATCAGTCTTTTGGAGATTTGGAGTTTAAAATAAAGGACCGCATTTTTCAAAAGGGTTTATTATTTATTAAAAAGAGATGAACTACCTTAAGCAACCAAGTTGCTCATTATAATGGTAGAATCTTAGTTACTTTCAACCCTAGTATTATTTAACTCCTTCATAACAACTACTCTAATCAATCCATAGATTACAAAGTGAACCCTTTTTGAAAGCAACATAAGAATTAACATCATGGTAATCTATGTAACTAATATGGAAGTTTAGAGGAAAAATTTGTGTAAAGACTTAATTGATCCACAAGATAATCATAAAGATCACTGAATAATTATTGGTGTGACTTCAACTATACATAGGTAGCTCATGAAGATAAAAGGAAGATAAAACTATATCATAATAATGAGGAGCTCCTAAGATGAATCTGTGATTTGAAAATAGCAGACCTAAGATATGATGGCAAAATTTTCACATGAAACAACAAGTAGAGTGGTACCTAGTTTCTCGATAAAAAGGCTTGGTAAAGCATTAATTAACCTATTGGCTATCAAAATTTCCTAATAGTTATTCTCACTTTGGCAACCTATGGATATTTGACTATAATCCTATAAGTTTATCCTAGAGGCTAAATATAAGAAGGAATGAACCATTTAAGTTTAACAACTATCTAGTTAATTCTCTTAGTTTTGATGAAGCAATCCTTAGGGGCCTAAATACACATATGAGTGGATATCAAGCATTCAAATATATACAAAAGCTCAAAGAAATTATAAAAGGGGTTGATAACACTCAATAGAAGGAATATAGGAAACACTTAAAAGGTTAAAAAGGTAGTTTATACGTCAAATTACAAAGAAATAAAGAAGGGGTTGATAATACTTAGTAGAAGGAATCTAGGAGACACTTAAGAGGCAAAAAAGGAAGCTTATACATCTCTAACCAATGCTTATACAACTATACTAGAGTTCACACTTATTCCTATCTCAAAACATTAGCAAATCTACTAAAAGGCTACTCAAGAACTTCCTATGGAGTCATTTGGATGGCACAAAAAAAGTAACTAAAGTGAAATGGATTGAATTGTGCTTTCCTAAAGAAGAAGGTGGATTAGACACCTCTTTGATTAAGACTACAAGTCATGTATTCCTTGTTATATTGACAGTTTATAACTAAAAAAGGCATTATTGGATTTACTTGATTTTATTAATTTGATACCTTATGTCCTTATTATCTCATAACATGGAACCTATTGTTAAGATAATGAACCCTTATATAGGAAAATAGGCAGAAGCAAACCATTGACTATAAATCCAGTTTGAAGAAGGACTTGTTGAGAATTCCAATTAAAAGACTATTAAAGAAGCGTTGATTAAGAGGTAACCCAACATTAGGTTTTTTTTGTTTTTATTGGGTAGTTTATAGGATTTTTATTTGTAGTTTTGTTATTTCATAATCTTAATTTTATTGTCATAATTTTTTTACTTGAGATTTGATGGAGTTCTCAAGGCTATGAAGGCAACATTCCCACTTGTATTAGAGTAAAGAAGAGTTCACCAACATTGAATGGATGTTAACAACATTTGACAAGGCTCAAAACCTTTTATTTTTATGGGGGTAACAGTTTTCCTCACTTCCTACCATTATTTTTCATATTTTTCATTGTTCTTACATGTTTGGTATATTGAGGATAATGTACAACTTAAGTGTGAGGGAGGGACATAGTAGTCAAGCTTGTCAATTTTATTATAATTAGCTTGATAATACGTAATTCAAGAATTTTTTTTTATAAAGAGGGATGTTGATCAAGATGATTCATTATGAATTTGGTTGTGATTTTGATTTAGTTTTTTAGACGAATACTTATGAGTTTTGATGATTAAGTTTTTTTTCTTAAAGTGTTTTGATGATTAAGTTAATTTAATTTAGTTCATTAATGTTGATAATGTATACTTGATTTGCGTTATGATACTTTTTATATAATTTGTACAACCGTTAAGTTTAAAACAAATTCTTTTTGAGAATTTCTTAACTCACATATTTTAAAAAATAAAAAAGAAAATTATTATTTGAATAAACGGGCATACATAATTTCATTTCACTAGCTTTGGACCAATAAAAGGTCAAAGTTAAAGAGAGTGTTAATAGCTATTTGGGATAGTGATCAATGGTTTAGTTGTGTGTAAGTTTTAATTAACCAAAGTTTTCCCGTAGGTTTTGTTTAATCAAGATGCGATCATTAATTAAACCTAATCATCGAATAACCTAAGATATAATCTCTAGATTTAATCATATAATAGCATTATGAATTAGGAAAACTGACTAATCAAGGGAAAAACCACATATGATGTGTCATTTAACCTAGGTCATGTTATCCTTAATGATTACGAATCATTAGTCGCTACACATTAATTTCAACATAACAATTACAGATTATATCGAAATTCTAACAATGGGTTTGCAATTAAACGATTTAATGAACACATTAAAATCATCTTTTCACAATACCAATTTGATAAACAAAAGATAATATAATCAATTGCTAATGAGAGAAAGAAACAACAAAAACAAAAAATACTCTTATTCTGGGTCAGCGGCATCATGTTACCTCTGAATGGCATTAGGACATCTAGTCCTTTATAGGTCTCTTAAGAAAATGCTTCAGCCCCATGAAAATTATCCCCATCCAAACCCTTAGTAGCTTTCTTTTTCCGTCTCCAAGCTCTCTCTCGCAGTTCTCTTCTGTTTTATTTCCTAGCTACTGTTCATTGATTTGACAAATAAACATTATGGTCTATCTCCACTATTCATGTCTCCTTTTGTTTTTGCCGTAAGCTCCCTATCCTCTTTCCCCATTCACTGATTTGATGAATAATGTTTGTGGTCCATCCTAATATTCACTCAAAACCCTTCCCTTATGTCTTGGCCAAACGTCTACGTTTCATGCGTAACTAAAACGAGAATTTAATTCCATCACTCAAATTAAGAATCAACACAAAAATACTAATTACTAAGCAATTGCAACACACCCAAGAATCAACCAAAAGAAATTATCAGTTGAGAGAAGGGAATTTTACCTATCCTTAATGTTAACCTAACTGATTATGAATTATTGGATTGTTGGTTCTAGACTATCCTAATGTTGATTACTCTCTCTCAAGTTATAAACATTAATCCTAAATCATAAACCCTAATTGGATTATAGAGGTTGCAATTTCTCAATTCACAACCTATCCAAAACCCTAATTAGTTCTAAAGCTCTCTAATAAACTATCAAAAACATAAGCAAATTCTCTCTTCTCACAAATTACTGATTTGATTCAATTCTGATTTCTGTTAAATTAGTGAACTCTCGTCAGTCTAATTTAATCATTTTTCATTCAATTCAACCTCTCATTTTATTATCAAATTATGCTATCAGAGAATCAAACCACAAAATATCCAATAAACATATAAACATCAGATTTTCATTAATTCAAGAAAAAAATTTTGAAGGTGAGTTTAAAACATCCTCAGAATTCTAGATCCTATGATCAACTGTTCAGTCCAATTCTATACAATAATACAACTAAAAATAAACAGGAAATACAATCTAAATGGCTGATGGGAGGTAGCGACGTCAGGAAATCTCTTGATCCGGGAAGTATGTCGAGTCAAATTCTTCTCCTCTTCTTCCTCTATCTCTTGATGATTTCTCTCTAGGTTTTCTCAAGGTGGATGATACAAAGCTCCCCTTTACCTCTTTTGTAGTTCTTTACATATCCTTTTGTGTTTTAGGTAACCTAGGTTTTTTTCGGGGTTCGAAAGGTCTAAAAAATCCCTCAAAACTTGACATTCTTGAGTGTTTGCGCGTCTTCCCGAAATAGGCCATGACCATAGCCCTATAGGCTATGATCGTAGGCCATTTCTTGGGCTTTTAACACGATCGTGACATGTAGGCCACGATTGGAGGCCAAATATGGTGCTTTTGTCATGATCGTGGCCTTACATGCCACGATCATAGGCCGTTGTTTCAGCCCAAATGTCTCCCAAACTTCTCCGTTCTTCAATGTTAACCTTGAAACACTAGCAAACACATCAAGGTACCTTTAAAATATAATATTTAAGCTCAAAGACTTGTACTAACCTATAAAACACTTAAAACATTAATAATTAACAAACTAACATAATTGTAACCTAAACATATACGGAATGATTAAATTAACAGCTAAACACATATCAAAATGATGCAATTTACAGTTATCAGATAGTGACCTAGTTAAGTAACTGAGGATATTCATAATAAGGTGTTTACTCTCACATTGGCTTTTCAAACAAGGTTCTAAATGCTCCTATTTTGAATTGTTTAAACTTAGTGCTTTATTTTTAATAATAAGCATGAAAAAAGGTTTAAAGATTTTAGCATTTTTCTTATATATATTCACTTTATGTATTAAATGGAATGGTGTGAATTGAGTTGAAATTTAAAGAATTATGAAGTGAATTGGATTGATTTATAATTTGATGCAAGTAACTAAATGATTAACAATTCAATTAATGTTACAATTTAATGAATAATGGATAATCTTGATGGATAGCATTGATTTGTTTGATGCTTTTCCTCTAGTTGTTTCTTATTAAGTTTACAGTAATGAAATTGATTTGCTTGAGGATAAGCAAATGCTTAAGTATCATGGATTTTATAAGTGCTTAATAGGCCATATTTTTAGTCCCATGTTTAGTGCATTTTGCTAGTTTATTTGAGAGTTTTTGTTGTTTTTTTGGTAATTAATTCATTCCAATTGTGTTTTTTTGTTGGAATTCACTTATTCAGAGCAAAAGGAATCAACTGGGTTACTTTTAGGGTGATTTGGAACTATTTTGACCAAGTTATGAAGAAGCAGAAAATGAACATGGTCTTTAGACATGCTCGTGTCCATACCAACATGCCTATGTTGACATGTCTCATGCAAAATAAGATGGCTCCATGGTTCTTCCAGAGAGTTATATGATCTTTGGACATATTTGTGTTCCATGCCATATGTGCATTTTAACACTATGTTATGTTTCAAATTCAAGAGTTATGTGATTTCCAACCAACATGGCCACCACACAAACCCAAGTTAGTGATTATATACCACCCAAAATCCTAATTTTTGAACAATAAAATAAAAATTAAAAGGCAACCACACAAACCAATGTTAGTGATTATGTACCACCCAAAATCCTAATTTTTGAACTATAAAATAAAAATTAAAAGGCAAAGTAGAAGGGAGGCTCGAGAAACACAAATTGATGACCTAGGCTAATAAAGAGAACAATGAGTAAACAAGAAAATGCATTTGGAGTGAATTTTTATCAATCTAAAGTGGATTTCATGAAGATTAAAAAACATTTCATCATGTTTCTTTTAGTTTTTTATTTTTAGTTTATTTTTGATGTTATGTCTACTATGATTAGGAACTAAACTTTTGTCGGTACTTGGATCAGATGAACCTCGGGACAAACCTTGTAGTTATTTTATTTTATTTTAATTCGTTCTTTCGTTTCATTGAAATTCAAATATGTGTTCTTAATTATTCTTAAATTAATATTGCTACCATATTGATTCATGTATCATTTTAGCAATTAAGATTGGGAAATCCTTTGTATGAATAGATCTAGCATAATTGAATGAAACAACTTACAAACCTAGAGATAGATAGATACAAATCCTCCAAATTAGGGTTAAACCTAATAGTGAAATTAATAAATTGATTAATAAAATTTTATGGGTTTTAATTAGAAAGAGATTTCAATTAATTGACCTAGGATTAGATGTTAATAGTCTTGAGAAACATATTAACATAATTAAGGAATTTCCACGGTTCATGAACTATAGATTAAATTGACTTGTGAAATCATTATTTCATAAGAAGTCTTAGGGGGATTTGGATTCTAGGTATCGCAGTATTCTTTTATTCTTTTATTAGTAAAATCTTTAATCTAGTAAGTCAACTATATTTATTTATTTATTTTATTGTTTTAATTTTGGATTTGATTAATCTTAAGCACCATAATTTGTTATACTAGATAATAGAAAGACCATAAGTACTAGTAATTTTAGTTCTCTTGGGATCGAACCATACTCATTAGTCTAACTATAACTATACCATGCACTAGTAGTTAAAACTAAATTACATCATCAGTAATACATTAAGACCATCATCTGTCAACATATATCAAATCAACTAGTAGCATTCCTTGAAGCTCCTTTAATAAAAACAAAAATTAAGCAAGTTATGTTCAACATAGGGCTGATAAAGCCCTCGATTATGATATATTTGATGCACTATTCTTCAAAAAGAAATCGGACATCATAAGTACATTAATTATATACTATATAAGAATTCTTCACCAATGTAGTATGATAGTTAAGTTGAATAAAGCATATAAATGCCTGGTACTAAAAATTCCTAACCCATCATACTTGGCTGATTATAAGCCTATATCTTATTGCAATATGATCTATAAAACCATTTCTAAATTGCTATTATCCATATTGAAACTTGTTTTTAAGGATATAAGGTAGAATATAAGAGATAACATCTTTATTTCTTAGGAAAGTATATTAAAAGCTATTCTACAAGGCTTTTGGCTCCATAAATTGAGATTTTCTATTCAATATTATAGAATCCTTGGGCTTCCTGAAATATTCTTGAGATGGATTCAACAATTTGTATCCATACTCTCCTACTCCATACTTGTCAATGGTGAAATGACAACTTTCTTTAGGGGATCAAGGGGTATTTGACAAGAAGATCAATTTTCTTTATATTTGTTTAAAATGTGCATGGAGGCTTTTAGTAGAATCATTACAAGGAATATTGCTAAGGAACCCAAATTCAAGTACCGTTATAAATATGATAAACTTAGCATTTTTAGCTTATTTTTTGTGGATGATCTTCTCCTTTTATATGGTGCTAACCTAAAACCAATTAAGTTCCTCATTAATTTCCTAAACCAATTCAAGGAAATAATTGGCATGAAATTCAACCACTCTAAGGGAAGCTTCTAATTATCCTTGAGCTGCTCTAGGGAAGTGGAGGTATTGAACATGACAACTGAATTTAAACATACGAACCCCCACTAAAATACCCAAGGATCTGAATAACTAAAAAAGGCTAACATTTTGGGATTGCCAACCTAATACAATCCATAAGAGATTGGAAAACTAGAATAATAGTTGCTTATCTTATACTCAAAGGCTTTGAAATTCAATCCTAAGCAATGTACACTTGTATTGGTTTTGACTTCTA
>JAOSBN010000008.1:35507344-35523395 GCA_027563595.1 Erythroxylum suave | reverse complement strand
ATTAAATCTTCAGACATAAAGGCGATCAGAGTACAAACCATCAACTCTTATGACACTACCACCTTTGGGTGAATAGAGCATTTAAGTGACGGCTTTCTTCCATCGTATGCCTTTATGCGCATCTCAAAATGTTATGTAAGGCCAACACCTTTGGGCATAATAGCCAAACATAAAATCAGAGACATCCCCCAACTTGCAGGTAAAATAATTCAAAATACTGACTTGAAAGGCCAGTTTGGTGACTACATTCTCATCAGTATCCTAGAAAGTCCACTAACACAAGGGATACAACTATATGTCATCCCCATATTCCTTATAGGCATATGGTATATGACAATGTAACTCTAATGAATGCAAAACCTGAATGCAAAGTCTCATTGTCACACACTTGTGCTGAAGGCATTTTTTGAATTATCGTGTATTACCGAAAATCGAACCTACCACCTGAGACTCGAGAATCTCAAGTATCTCCTTTATGGGAAGTTCGTTGCACAAAAATTTATTAAATAATGGCTTAAGAATGTCTTTGCTCCTTTTCTGATTAACGATTTTGCTATCTCGAACACTGAATATGAGATCTGAGACACGATAGCTTAAAGTGTCTTCCTCAAGTCATGTCCGAAGCATGAAAATTTGCTCAAAATCGGATCTAGAACACCTTAATTCCTTTTTTTGGAGTTAAACTTTAATTTATTACTAACGTAATAAATCCAAAAAATGGAAAATTCACTTTATAAATTTCTCAAACTCGGAAACTGACCCAAAATACACCAAGCATCCTTACTGGAAATATTATTTTTTTTTGACATGTTCGTACGACTGACGTCATGCCATGTCATGCGCGTGGTGTCGGCATAGGTGCGACGCGCACCACAAGCGTTTGGCATGTGTAAGCCACGCGCCACACGTGCGCAAATGCGTGGACAGCAGTCCATGTTTGCTACGTCTCGTGCACCGCACAGCGCTACGCGGTGGGACGCTATTGGCGGGTGCACTACACGCCCTCGCGTCGCCGCCTCTTCCTCGCTACTGTAGTGAGGTCGGGTTGCACGCGCTCGACGGTCTCTGAATAACATTCAAACCACTTCTATGGGATTATTTGGGCCAAATAGCCAGAAAATCAATCACAACCAGGAGAGAGAAGCGAGAGAGATGAAAACAAAAAATCTTCATTTTGGTCAATCCAGTCACGTAACCACTCTGATACCACGTGTAATGCGTAGAGTAGGTTTTATTATGCACCTAGGATCGTCCGTGAATGGATTAAAAATGAAGAAATGTGAAATACTTGATTTTGGTTCTATCAGAACTTTGAACGCCTTTCTGTGATGCCAAATGCACCCGAAATCTCCTGATTCCTTTGTTGATAATGATCAATTGCTTGAGTTCTAGGTCTTTCTGTAAATTACTTAATACACGAGCGCTCCTAATGGGTCAGAGCTTTGGATGCTTGTGAATTACTTAAGTTACTACAAGAGACCCCCCTTTATATATATATGCTTCCATATCGGGCTTCCCCATTACAAGGCTGATACGGTCCAGGATCATATTGAAAGAGACCCATTTTTCACCCAGACTTCGACTCATTAATTTAGATCATTTATTGGGCTACCTTATTACCTTTGTTTGGATCAAATTACATTACTTAACTAGTAATTTATTGAAAAACAAAATCGCAATTAATAACTGTCCGTTAATAAGGAAAAAAACAAAATTGTCCTTAAGGGCAAAAATGTCTTACAATGCAACCTAGTGTTGTATCTTGCAATACTCTGATTAGTAGATACCTTTTTAAACTTTAATGCAATTTTTATTCAAATTTTCAAAATATGCAATTATTTTAATAAAATTAAAATTAAAATTAAAATTAAAACCATACGCATCTCGTTTAAAGAATTTCTTAAACTAGATGCGTATGGTAAATTAGAAAAAATATTGTGCAGGTAACAAAAAAAAAAATTCAAGCATTGAATTTCTTTACCTCCAAAGCGTTAGGATCCAAAGAATGAAGCATTGAAGCTTCATGAATAAGATAAATGCAGCAATTTCGATTTAAAATCTTCATTCTTCTTAAATGAAGTTTCTTGGGACAACAAATTCACGACTTTCATGAGGCCATCTAGAAGCAAATGGCTTGCACGGAGAATAGTTACGGATGGAAAGGCAAAGAAGCTTAAGGAAAAAGGAAAAGAAAATGGAGAGGGGAGAATTTTGGTTTTCAACGAAAAGTCATGACCACAACAGGACGTCATATCTCAAAAGGACATTGAATTGATTTTATTGGAACGTCTAAACAAAGCGGCAACTCCCCCCTCAGCTTTTCTCTCCCACCATCTTGACTTTAACGTTGTCAAGCAATTAACCGTTACTCAACGCCCTGTTTTGTTTAACTTTTATTGTTTCCAACTCTGACCACCGTAAAGTTCCCAATTATCTAACAAACCACACGCAATCTTTCTTCATTGCAATCACCCACAGCCAACATCATTCACACACCAACACGTTGCAGCTAGAAGATAGCGAGTTCAGTTGATATCCTAGGCGAGGAAGGTTGGGTGAAAAATGTAAAAACTTGCAAAATTTGTCTTTCCCGCTGCTATTAATGAGCCGGCCAAAGCCAATCCACTGACTAGAGAGAAGATATAAAAGGAAACATGGAGCCATTAATGAAGACCTCAACCACCCTTTCAAGTACTGCAATGTAGTTGTCCTCTCGCACTCTCACCCAAGTCCACACACGAAGATAATGTACCACATTCAATATTGGTCATAATCCTATTCCTCTCCATCATCAGAGCCTCTATCTCTGCCTCTGGTTTCTCGTTGTGAGATCTCAATTATGTGGAACTCGGCGGAGAATGTGTTCGCCAGAACATCGTCGTTTCGGGAGGAGGGAGAGGACGAGGAAGCGCTCCGGTGGGCGGCGTTGGAGCGCTTGCCAACCTACGCCAGAGTGCGGAGAGGCATTTTCAAGAACATGGTTGGTGACTGTAGAGAGATCGATTTAAGTGAGCTGGAGTCACAGGAACAGAAGCTTTTGCTGGACCGGCTGGTGAACTCGGTGGACCACGACCCTGAACGCTTCTTCGATCGAATGAGGAAGCGACTTGACGCGTAATTTTATGATCTCTTGTATTATATATGCATAGCCTTGCACTTTTGACAAGCTTCTAACTCATCTCATGACCGAGACTACCCTTTTTTGGAGTTTTAAGGGCCCATATTGGTATAGGAGACTCGTTATATTACTATGTTTAGAAGTTACAAATGTTTTGCTACGTAGTATTACATCGAGCATGACACAGTTGACCAGACTGGAAATATTGTACTATGATTGGCTATACCCGGATGAATTTTGTCGATATAGGAGACTTTTAGGATCCGATTCTTTGGATTTCCACTTGATGGCATGTGAAGCAACAAAAAATTGCCCTCTTGAACAGCATAGATAATGTTTTATTCATTCATTAGAAAGAGTATATTGGTCTTATGTTTCTCATTCAAGACCGTATACGTTGTTCTTAAGTCTTGAAACTTTTGTTGGTTTTAGAGTGGCTTTGGAATTTCCGAAGATAGAGGTTCGAGTTCAAAACCTGACGGTTGAATCCTATGTCCACGTCGGAAGTAGGGCACTTCCAACCATTCCCAACTTCATTTTCAACATGACTGAGGTAAGTAAACTGTCTGTTGATATGCATGTTTTGTCGAGTAAACTGTCTGTTGATATGCATGTTTTGTCGAGTCGATATTGCATTTACGTTTCCGTCGTAGTCTAACGTCATGTGCTCTTCACTTCTGAAAGGCGTTTTTAAGGAAGTTGCTAATTTATAAAGGAAACAGATGCAAGTTAACTATTTTGGATGACATCAATACAATTGTCAGACCTTCAAGGTAATATTTCGAGTCTGGGCTAATAACAAACGATGAATTTTGCTTGTCGCTTTTTGGTCTCAAGTCTAAGTAGCATCCTGTCCTTAATAGATTGACACTGCTGTTGGGTCCTCCAAGCTCTGGGAAGACAACCTTACTCTTGGCCCTTGCTGGACGTCTTGAACGTAATTTGCAGGTGATTGAAATGTCTTATCATTCGACTAGCTGTTTAGAGAAAGTGTTATCATAGAATTGTCAAGGCAAGCCATCAGTCGAAATAGTACAGCAGAATTATTTAAGTTAAAACTAAGCACTATAAGCTATTATGTCTTAGCATTTTGTTTCTGAAAGCTATTGCTTTCTTAGTGGAGATGATGATGATATTAGGATGGCGGTCAAGTATTACATGCTCCTCATTGATGCTAGCCCATGTTATGCTTCAACCTTTGTGCTTGTCAACTGTCTTTCTCTTGGAATCTCGTTATTGTTGAAACTGTCAGAAAGATGCATATTCTTGTTAAAATGATTTGTGTGATAGCTCCCGATTCTATGCTTGCTTATTTTTTAAATTTTGTTTTGAAGATTTCTGGGAAAGTTACATACAATGGACACAGTCTAAACGAGTTTGTTGCTCAAAGAACATCAGCTTATGTAAGTCAACAGGATTGGCATGTGGCAGAAATGACAGTAAGAGAAACTTTAGAGTTTGCGGGACAATGCCAAGGTGTTGGATCCAAATATGGTAAGATTTAGCAGATCATGTGTACGTAACTATATTTCTTTTTCTCCGCATTTTCCCAATTCTAAATGAAATCTAAAGCATGCCCTGCTTCTTGTTACGACTTGATACCTAACCGTGGCTTTGAGGCATGCTTATCTTTATACTGATTTACAAAAGCTCATTTCAGATATGCTTTTGGAACTTGCAAGAAGAGAAAAGATTTCAGGGATAAAGCCTGATGAAGATCTTGACATATTCATGAAGGTACCTGGGTTTCACACTTGAATTCAGATACCATTTTCTTGGATAATAAACAATTATTTGCAAGGATATGAGCATCTTTACAATGTTTTTGTTCAGTCATTGGCATTGGGTGGAAAGAAAACAAGCCTGGTGGTGGAGTACATCTTGAAGGTATTCTCCTACAGCCAACAATTCTAATCCATAAAAAAGAACTTTGAAATTGCCTATGATATCATGCTGTAACACCAAATATCAGGCACAACCTGGTCAGGAATTGCAGGATTAAATCACTGCTACAATGCCTTTGCAAAGTGAAACGTGATATTATTTTTGTCTTAGAATGAGGAACTTCCCTTTTTCTGCTTTAGATCATGTATCCACATTTTATAATTACTAAAATGTATACGACAAAGATTTTAGGGTTGGACCAATGTGCTGACACATTAGTGGGCGATGAAATGCTTAAAGGAATCTCAGGGGGTCAGAAGAAACGGCTTACAACAGGTTCGCACCGGAAGCACCTTTTGTCCTCACTTTTCCTTAGCTGTTTCTGAATGAGATAAGTGCATCTATTTACAGGTGAATTACTAGTCGGTCCAGCTAGAGTGCTGTTCATGGATGAAATCTCAAATGGGCTTGATAGTTCAACGACTTATCAAATTATCAAGTATCTTAAACATTCAACTCGTGCGCTTGATGGGACCACTGTAATTTCTTTATTGCAACCTGCACCTGAGACTTACGAACTGTTTGATGATGTCATACTTCTCTGCGAGGGACAAATTGTGTACCAGGGGCCTCATGATGATGTTCTTGACTTCTTTTCTTCTTTGGGATTTACTTGTCCTGAAAGAAAAAATGTAGCAGATTTCCTGCAAGAAGTAAGTACTGAAGTATTATGGTGTGAATTTCTGGTTTATGATTAGTTATTTTTGCTTTAACTCTTCCTGTACAGGTAATATCAAAAAAGGATCAAGAGCAGTACTGGTCTGATCCTTATCGCCCTTATCGCTACATACCTCCAAGAAAGTTTGCTGATGCTTTTCGTTCCTATCGAACTGGTAAAAGTTTATACGATGAACTAGAAGTTCATTTTGATAGACTTTATAATCATCCAGCGGCATTGTCAACTTCTAGCTATGGCGTGAAGGGAAAGGAACTTTTGAAAACAAGTTTTGCATGGCAGAAGCTACTAATGAAACGGAATTCATTTATCTATGTTTTCAAATTTATTCAGGTATGCTATTTACTCTGTTAGATTGCTAAGTCACAAATAAGTTTGTCAGTACTGGAATATTATGATGATGTGATACGGCCACTTATGATGTTAATTGGATTCTAACTCTATTCCCTTGGTTATTCTTGTGATTTAGTTGATCTGTACTATACCGCAGACGACCAAACGTATTTCATATAGTGATAATGTTGTGAAATGGTCCAAACCTGATGTATAGATGTATTATGAACTGTTTTGCAGCTTCTTTTTGTTGCCTTGACCACGATGAGTGTGTTTTTCCGGACCACGTTGCATCATGACACAATTTATGATGGAGGCTTATATGTCGGTGCAATATACTTTTCCATGGTCATTATTCTTTTTAATGGGTTTACAGAGGTTTCCATGCTGGTAGCTAAACTTCCCGTCCTTTACAAGCATCGTGATTTACACTTTTATCCCAGCTGGGTGTATACAATTCCTTCTTGGATCCTCAGCATTCCAACTTCACTCATGGAGTCTGGTCTTTGGGTGGCAGTTACTTATTATGTAATTGGATACGATCCTAACGTTACCAGGTAGATAGAACATCCATTGTGGATAAATGAATTCTTTTAGACTTTTTGGGGTGGACTTCATCTTATTGATTTTTATTTACAGATTTTTTCGGCAATTCTTGCTATATTTCTCTCTGCACCAGATGTCCATAGCTCTTTTCCGTGTAATTGGATCCTTGGGTCGCAATATGATAGTTTCCAATACATTTGGATCTTTTGCTATGCTGGTTGTCATGGCTCTTGGAGGTTATATCATCTCAAGAGGTACTATAAGCATTGATGTTTTGTCAGTTGATGCTACTTGCCTTTGTCTCTTATATTCGTTTGTTGTGACAGATCACATTCCAAGCTGGTGGATATGGGGCTTTTGGGTTTCTCCTTTGATGTATGCTCAAAATGCTGCTTCAGTAAATGAATTTCTTGGGCATTCTTGGTCTAAGGTTGTAATGATACTGTTATTTCTCATATTTTGCTTGACTAGCAAATGATTGTTTTTGATATTACATGGAAATCATGTACTTTAATCATTATTCCTTGCACCAAACTCGGATAACCAAAATGATAATGATGTTATTTAGGCACATGAAAAAAAAAAAATCTAGAAACAAATCATTCCTGGCAATCAAATGATATCGCAGAAGAGCTCAAATGTCTTCTGAAGCAAGTTGTGCTCTTGCCCGGGGACATTACTTGGCCATATAAAAGCAACAATATTTGAACTCCTGATATTGGATGAAGCTACACAATACTAGACAAATGTCAGACCCTTAGGGTTGTTGCTTTTACTATGTATGTCATGGTGGGGTCTGGCTTGGATTCTGCATCAGGTGCTTTTAGATTTTGCTAGTCTAGCTAAAACTTAATTTTGCTTTCCTCTTTGTTTCCTGTGCAGAAAATAGGGAACACTACTAATCTTTCATTAGGAGAGGCAGTTCTGAGAGCACGCAGTCTGTTTCCAGAGAGCTACTGGTATTGGATCGGTGTTGGTGCCTTGCTTGGATATACAATTGTACTCAATATGATGTTCACTTTCTTTCTTGCTCACCTGAAACGTAAGCTGCTCAACATATTTTTGTACTTGTTTACTCAACCAAAATTTTTAGAAACAAATCTATAGAAGATCTAATCTAATTAATAATGCATTTTTGCTACACATTTTAGCTTGGGGAAGGAAACAGGCAGTCATATCGAAGGAAGAGCTGCTAGAGAGAGACAAGAGAAGGAAAGGTGAAAATGTCGTTGTTGAACTGAGACATTACTTGCGTACTTCAGGCTCGTTAAATGGTTAGTAATCTGAAAATTTTCCTGGATTTTCATATTCTTTTGATTTCTACATTATAACTCAGATTTATATTTGAGCTGCATTCATGGTAATTTATCTGAGCAGGAAAGTATTTCAAACAGAGAGGAATGGTTCTTCCATTTCAACCACTTTCCATGTCTTTCAGCAATATCAACTACTTTGTAGATGTTCCTGTGGTGTGTACATAGCTCCGTCCCATAGACAAATGTCTTCTTTCAAATATTCACCCAGAGAATATAAGTTTCTAATCACATTACCTCTTCAGGAATTGAAGCAACAAGGGATAGCAGAAGACAGACTTCAGTTGTTGGTTAATGTTACTGGAGCATTTAGACCGGGTGTACTTACAGCATTAGTTGGAGTTAGTGGTGCTGGGAAAACCACACTCATGGATGTCCTAGCTGGTAGGAAAACCGGAGGGGTGGTAGAAGGGAGCATACATATCTCTGGTTATCCCAAAAAGCAAGAAACTTTTGCTAGAATTGCTGGTTATTGCGAGCAAAATGACATCCATTCTCCTTGCTTGACTGTCTTTGAATCACTTCTTTTCTCTGCTTGGCTCCGGTTACCATCAGAAGTGGACATTGATACACAACAGGCAAGTACATACATCTATTTAACATGCTCAAGCTCAGCAGAAAAACATATGCATGAATTTTTTTTTTTTTTGGACGTAACATTGAAAAGCTTGGACATGAACCTTGACTGTTGATTGTTAGGCATTTGTCGACGAGGTGATGGAACTTGTTGAGCTTACTTCATTAAGTGGGGCATTGGTCGGTCTGCCTGGTATTGATGGTCTGTCCACAGAACAAAGGAAAAGGCTAACAATTGCTGTTGAACTGGTTGCCAACCCGTCCATAGTGTTCATGGATGAGCCTACATCAGGTTTGGATGCAAGGTCTGCAGCCATTGTCATGAGGACAGTGAGAAATATTGTGAACACTGGACGCACCATCGTTTGTACAATTCATCAGCCCAGCATAGACATTTTTGAGTCTTTTGATGAGGTAATTGTTTGTTATTATCTAGACTTCTCTTTCCTGAAATATGGTTTCTCTGAAATCACAGTTCTATTTAAACAATATCATTCTCATTGCAAGTGACAGCAACTGGATCGAAACTTCTGAATTCTTTTAATTATGAATTTCTGCCATGTGAAAGTTAATACAGCTGGGATGTACTGGTTGATTATTTTATTTCATTTACCATGACAGCTTTTGTTTATGAAACGTGGAGGGGAACTTATATATGCTGGTCCGCTGGGCCCTGAGTCACGTGAATTAATAAAATATTTTGAGGTCAGTTTGGTTCAAGTAACTCACATACCCAATATCTTGATAATTTTAGGCGGTAGCCATTCAATTAAATGCTACGCAATTTTCTTTTGCAGGCTATTGTAGGAGTGGCAAAAATAAAGCCAGGGTATAACCCTGCTGCATGGATGCTTGATGTCACTTCTTCAACTGAAGAACAACGTCTAGGAGTAGACTTTGCTGAAATTTATCGAAAATCAAATCTATTTCAGTATGCCAATCTTTAGAAAAATGTTGATGCTGATTCTACATTTTTGATGGGCATTGGAGTCTGCTTTTTCTAATACTACTATCCTCTTATGTCTCAGACGCAACAAAGAATTGGTTGAAATTCTGAGCAGGCCAAATAACAATACAAAAGAGTTGTGCTTCCCAACAAAGTATTCTCAATCATACTTTGGCCAGTTCTTGACTTGTCTTTGGAAGAATAATTTGTCTTATTGGCGATACCCACAATACACCGCTGTGCGTTTCTTCTACACAGTTGTGATATCAATAATGCTTGGGACAATATGCTGGAGATTCGGTTCAAAGAGGTCTTCCCTTTGATCCTTCTGAAAAGTCATTATCATATTAGCTCTTTTAACAATATTGGATGTTTGTGACATCGGGACAGCAAAACTTTGTCCTTAAAAATATTGATGATTTTCTCATATTTTTGGGTCTGTTGAGAGGGACTTTTCTCTTAGCTTAAGTTGGATTTCTGTCATTAGAACATCCTCCGTCTGAATTTGCTTCTTCCAGGGACAATGCGCAAGAATTGTTCAATGCCATGGGATCCATGTATGCCGCAGTCTTGTTCATCGGGGTCACTAATGGTAGTGCTGTTCAACCTGTTGTTTCTGTTGAAAGGTTTGTCTCATATAGAGAGAGAGCTGCAGGGATGTATGCAGCCCTGCCATTTGCATTTGCTCAGGTTTACCACTGACCTTGTTCCCGTACCTGTATGTAATGCAAGTCCATTCTGGAGATTCAAACTTCTGCTCGCTTTTATCTGCAGGTCGTTATTGAGTTCCCTTATGTGTTTGCACAGACGATTATTTACTGCTCAATTTTCTATTCCATGGCATCATTTGAATGGACTGCCTTGAAATTCATCTGGTACATATTTTTTATGTATTTTACCATGCTATATTTTACCTTTTACGGAATGATGACGACGGCCGTGACACCAAACCATAATGTGGCTTCCATCATTGCTGCTCCATTTTACATGCTCTGGAACCTATTCAGTGGCTTTATGATTCCTCACAAGGTACTTATCCCTCCCTAAGAATTCACAGTACACTTTTGTTTGACACTCTTGTAGAATTGTCCCATAATAAAAATCCATACAACTCTTGTTCTTTTCCATTTACTTTCAATGCCAATCAAATAGCCTCTCTGGCTCTCTAGCAAAGCTCCCTAAAGGTGAATTTCAGTTTTTCTCCTCCTCCCACCATCATAACTTAGTCGTACAATCTTTAAACAGAGAATCCCCATCTGGTGGAGATGGTATTACTGGGCAAACCCCATGGCTTGGACTCTATATGGCCTTTTGACATCACAATATGGGGATGATGTTAAACTGATGAGGTTGCCAGAGGGGGATCGCTTCGCCCCTGTAAGTCAGGTACTGAAAGAAGTGTTTGGGTATAGGCATGATTTCTTGGGCGTAGCAGGCGTGATGGTGGTTGGTTTCTGCGTGCTCTTTGCGGTTGTTTTTGCTTTTGCAATAAAATCCTTCAATTTTCAGAGGAGATGACTGAGTAGAACAAATTTATCGAAGACTCATGATATAAATCTATGTTTTCCTCGCATATATAATCGTTTGCAGCAAATCTCAAAACGTCAGTGATGTACATGAAAATTTACAGGAATGTATAACTTATAGCTTATATATTAATGTATCTTTTTCTCTCTGGCAACGCCATTTGAACTGTACGGTTTCGTAGACAAAGCAAAGCTTGTAATTGAAACGACCCCATCCAAATCAATGGTAAAGGTTCCAAAAGAGAAACCTCTCGTCTTCCCTTCATTGGCTATGAATTATTCAAGAATAATTATATTGGCACCGCTCTTTCTTCTCTCCTCTTCCATTCATAGGCAATTAGATTTCTTCACAGTGACATTATCTCTAGAATTATTATTATAATGCAAGTATTTTTAATGTTATAAAAATTATATTTATTTTCTAGAAATTGATATCTTAATATTAACGAAACATCGCTATCAATAAATGTGAAAAGAACATGAATTAATCTAGGAATTTGAATAGATTACTTGAATGAAAGTTAAAAGAGATAAAAGTGAAAGCTAAAACTTTGAGACATTTTCAACATCAAAGAAAGTCAAAACTTAAAGAATCAAATGAGAAAAATGATTTTAGCATAAATATAAATCTTAAATTTATTTCTCTTCTATTTGTATTATAGGATTCATTTTTACTTTTCTAGAAAATGTGTCAAGACATTTTAAAAAAATTGAGATTTCCTGACAAAAAAGGATCATTAAAGAATTTGATACATTTAGGTTATATTTTGAATTTTTTTGACAAAAAACTTCATAAAGTGTTGTTTAAAAATTTGTTTGGATTTTAAAATAAAAAAATAAATTGCACATATTTTAATGAAGGTTTAGTCGATTAATCATTTGACGGTTAACCAATTAAAATTCTTTACAATTCATTTTTTGGAAATTAAAGAAACATTGTATTTCTAAAAGTAGAGGTAATGTTTTATAAGTGTTCCAAAGACATAGAGACATAGAAAAATTTAAGATAACAACTGATACCTAACAAAGAATTACACGACTCTGAATTGCAAATTTTGCTATTCAGGTTGACTTCCATAAGGCTTTTGATTCCATTAACTAGTAGTTTATCTTAAAAACTCTTGAGCCTTTTGGTTTCCCAAATCAATTCATCAAGTAGATAAATCAATGTATCAGTACTATCTCTTATTGCGCTATGATAAATGGATAACCTATAAACATTATTAAAGGTGCCAAGGGACTAAAACAATAGGATCTAATTTTCCTATGTCTATTCACCTTATACAATTTTGTTCTTAGTAAACTTATTGGAACAATCATTGCTAAAGAAAAAAATTCAAGGGCCATAACAAATGCATAAAGTGAAGATTCATTGTTTGTCCTTTACATATGACCTACTCCTACTATCAATAGCTAACCTTAGTTCCATTAGTGTTTTAATAACTTTAATCAATACATTTGAGAATTTATCTAGACGATCCATAAATAAGGACAAGGGCTATGTAATTATATCATTAGGTGTAGCTCACCTTGCAACCTAGATTATTCAGTTGACATCAGGATTAAGGATCTTACTTTCACTTGTTTAGGTATCCTCATCTCACACAAGAAACCTACTTATATTGAATTTATTCTCTTGATTGAAAAGATTCAAAGAAGACCGAGTAGCTGGTGGAAAAAAAAAGACTCCTTTTTGTTGGAAGAATTCAATTTATCAACTCCTTCGTTCTTTGTATGAGTATCAGGCCTCACATATTCTCCTTCCTAAAAACTTGATTAAAAAATGGAGAGGATACTTAGATCACTTTCTACGGTCAAGTGATACAATAACAAAATATTATGCTAAAGTGAAATGGCAAGAGGTTTGTACTCATAAAGAAGAAGTTGGTTTATGGATTTATCCAATCAAACTCATAAACAAAACACTTATGATCAAGACAATTTGGAGAATACTATCTAATAAAGAAGCATTGTAAGTTCGATGGGTGCATTTCAAATTTTGAAAGAAAAAAGATTCTAGAATGTGAAGTAAATATTTAGTACCTCTTAGACTATACTAAACATTCTTAGGTTAAAGGATCAAGTGAGATTACATTTCAAGTACAAGCTTAGGGATGGAGAAAATTGCTTCTACTTCGACGATTGGAGTATTAATTGACCTCTTCACATTATCAATGAATTCTTAAATCTAAAGGCCTTAATATATGATAGGGATAATATAAAAAATGTTCTAAGTGATGATTAGTAAGAGCAACTTCCTTCAACATTGTTTAATTTGTTGCCACTAGCCCCTGCATTCACTTTTAACTCCAATAGACCTGATTACATACTTGGATGAATCACTCTTCTAGTTTTTTCTTGAATAGTTCTTATAAGCAACTCCTTAGACCCAATATACCTAAAATGGCTTGGTATAGATTGGTCTAGTTTAAACAAGCTACACCTAAGATGTCTTTTTGCTTATGGCTTGCCATTAAAGTAACACTATCTATTCTTGATATATTCCATGATTTTCTAATATTATTAACTATTGTCCCTTATATAGACAAAATTGTGAATTCATTCCTCATCTTTCCTTCCAATGTAGATTCACTTCTCACTTATGAGAATAATTAAAAAGGGATTAGGTCATATCTTGTCCCTATATTGACTACTCAAACATTATATCTTGAATGAGCAATAATCATGAAAAATGTAGAGGAGACTACCTTTTACCCAAAATATCCTTTATAAGTTTGATCTACGCTATTTATAAAGAAAGAAACTCCATAATTTTCAAAAGTATTTTCAGTTAATCATAACAAATTCTATACAAGCTCAAAGGAAGGATAAGATAGTAGGTTCTAGTAATCAACTTCATGTTTGAAGTAGCAGTCACATTATGAGCATATAAGGTTTTTTTATAAGTTGAAATACGTGCTAATCATGTAGCACCCCCTTACCGTAAGGTACAAACCGGGATGCTCGGAGGTCATTCTGGGACATATTTTACGATAAGGGTGAGCTACGTTCGATCAATACATTCACTTCACATGGCATCATATCATTACTCACTTATAAAGCATCATAAGAAAATCACAATATTTTAAAACCAACTTTTTCCTCATTTCATTTCACAAAATCGAAAGTCTACATTGTATCTTTCAACACTTACTACATGGACATCATTAAAACCTAGTACAAAAGTACTACTTGAAAGAGGAAAAATATACAAAGTCTATCTAATCTATCCAAAAATCCCAACTGACCGACCTTTGAGCCATGACTTCTTTTGCCAAAACACAATCTACACGGCTATTAAAGCCTCTTAGTAGCTAGAGTCGTTTCTCGGTCCTGAAAAGATAATGTTGCAATTTTGGTGAGTTTTGCGAACTTAATGAGGTAACAATCATCGATGGTTCACTCAATTCATGGAGCACAATATTTCACATAACATATATTCACATTTTCACATAATTGATTTCATATCACATTTTCACTTAAAAAAGCAAATTGCATTTCAATCAATTAAACATACTTAAGTAAATGCATATGAAATGCTCATGAGACTCTTTTCCAATTATTACGTTGTTGTGACCGAGTGCCTAAATTGTCCCGTATCTATTTTTGGATACCGGGCTCATTGATAAATGTCTCATATAGGGCTCATTAAATGTTGGAGGCTCTGAATCACTTTTGAGCTCGAGGCTCTTTTTCACTCATTGAGCTTTAAGCTATAATCGGTGGCTACTCTGGTCACAACTGCCATTATGTTTCATGCATTCATGAAATGAAATGCACCAATCACACTTGCATGATCCCATTCAATCACATTCCCATATCATCGGACCTTAGTCCAGCATTCAACATTAAGTTGAGAATCACATTTTCACTTACATGCAAATGCTCATTCAAAACACATTTATCATCAAATTATGTATACTTAATTCATCTCATTCACATACAAGCAACACTTCAATATGTCAACCAAGCATTACAATCATCGGACTCCTATTCGAAAACTAACACAATCAATCACATTCATTCAGTCATTTCAAAACAGAATTTAAACAAATAAGTAATTAAGTGAGGCCGTCTAGGTTACTCACAAGTTGCTCCCGAAGCTAATGCCTGGAAGTTCTGGCAACGTCTAGAGGTTGACGTTCTAGTTGCTCTTCTATGTCAAACACCATACACATATATCACAATTTGCAAAATTATAAGTGTTTAATAATGCACATGTATGAAATGAATTATGTACAATGCATGTTCATGACAATCCCGGGTATCTTCCCATCAATTTCATCACAAAATCATTCTCATATCAAAACTCATCTAAGTATAATTCCTACTTAGGTTTATGCCTCACTAAAAACATCAAATTCACAATTCATTTCTCGTTGAATCACTTTAGATTTTTCCAAGTCACACTTTCGGGTCTACCGTTCACATTCAATTAGAAAGCGAAACTTATGTAATTTGGTCATACTCTCTTCTAGAAAAGTGTTACTCTATGTCTTATCTTTCCATTGACACAAAAATCACTCAATTTGGTTCAGTAATTTGGAAAATATACCTCCAACATTATCGGGTTGTTCACAATCAAAAACATTGTACTACATACAACTTCCATCCAGAAATTCAATATCTTAGAGAAAGAATAAAAATTAGAATTCTTGAGAAAATTTTTAAGCCTATATCTCTAGTTTACTCCAAATTAAAAATCGTCTCATTTGAAATCCTATAGATCAAGATATAATCAAAATACTGAAGGGTGTTCAGGAAGAAAATCCTATTTCATTGTTCCAACAGATTCCACACTTTGATATGATCAATATTTTCAATTCAATTTAGAATGATACAAAAGTTTATGGAGTGATAGAAAATTGTGTTAGGAATATATTGGTTCAAGAATCAGATAATTTGAAGATCTAGAGAAGAAGTTATGGTCAAAAGAAGGAAAGCCGTTCAGGGTGAGTCAACCCTTTGGTCAAACCAGCAAAGTCACCTACTTTATTTCATCTTCTCCACCGACATCTCAACTTCAAACCTCCATAACTTTCGATCCAAAACTCAAAAATTTACAAAATTTAT
>JAOSBN010000008.1:35494126-35505487 GCA_027563595.1 Erythroxylum suave | reverse complement strand
CACACACACACACACACACAC
Source organism: Erythroxylum suave (assembly GCA_027563595.1). Classification (NCBI taxonomy): domain Eukaryota; kingdom Viridiplantae; phylum Streptophyta; class Magnoliopsida; order Malpighiales; family Erythroxylaceae; genus Erythroxylum; species Erythroxylum suave. The sequence continues at coordinate 35,505,466 of JAOSBN010000008.1, read as the reverse complement.
ACACACACACACACACACACACACACACACACACACACACACACACAGATATATATGTATTATGTTCAATACATGCTGAATGACTTTCCTGGGTACGTGTCCTTAGTTATAAGTCCTGATCATTCAAACCATTATAACTTATATATATCTAGCTTTCACTCAGGTTTATACCTCAAGAACACTTGATTATTCTAATTCATCAATTAAACATTCTTCATTCCTTTTCTAACATTATATAGTCACATAATATCTAAATTATCATCCTTTCTTACTTAATTCACATCATTCATGTCCTTTGAATCACATTAGCATTCATAAGATCACTTTCATTCCCATATCTCTAAATTTCCAGATTTAGTTTCATTGACATCATCAATCCATTCTTTAAGTTAAAAAATCAATAATCAACTTAAATATATCAAAGTTTTATCAATTTATTCAACATTAAAAAAGGTTCATTCTAATCCTTATTCAAGTCTAAATACACCAATTTAGAGTGATTTATCCTTAGTTGGTTCAACAGTTACACAAAATTAAAATTATCACTTTAGAGCCTTTCCCACGATCGTGGTAGACCTTTCCACAATTGTGATAGAAGTTAGTGCAACTGGCCTTGGTTGGGGGATGAGTGCCACATTCGTGCAGTATCCATTTTTCCCTAATTTCCACGAATTTCACCTACTTAGAAACATCACTATCACTTCAAATTTTCCAAAATTCATATTCATTTATGCAACCTCATTGCATGCATGCTAATCTAACTATCATATTAGTTACATTAAATTCCACAAAAATCTACTCATCTACTTCATTACCATTTACTTTATACCGTCATACTTGCAGTCCTAACTTTTCTGGAATTGAAAACACTTCATTCTCACCTCAATTCAATCTAAAAAACATCCATAACATAACTCATAACCTATTGTTGATCATTTATACCAAAAATAGAACATAAAATGCATCCATACATTCATTAACTACAACATAATTTCAACTCCATTTACACCTTCAATCTATTTCTAAACTATCATTGTAAAAGTTTCATTTAATCAAGCCATGAAGAACAAGATCTTACTTACTTGTTTAACTCCGAAGCTCTTTAAATCACCAAGAAAACCTAGCTTCCAAGCTTACTCTATCATCAACTTACCAAGGTAGAATAGGCTAGATTTTCATCAACAAGGTGAAGACAACTAGTTGTTGCAGTGATACGATGAAAGACGGTGGCAAAAACTCAAGATCGTGGGTTAACCTAGCTCTCCAAACATTACACGATCATCAACTTTCAAGGAGAAATAAGTTGGGTTCTTCAACAACTAGATGAAGACAACTAAATCTTGGAGTGGTAAGGTGCAAGTTTTAAGCAAGACTTCAACTTAGTAAGTGGGTTGGTGAGATTGTCGTGAATGGAGAGAATAAAATGAAGAGTGCATGTAGCAAAAGAAGAAAATGAAAGAAGGTCTTCAAGTATGAGTGTATATATCGTGAGATAACTAAATGTTTGGTGAGTGTCATGACATATGTCATAACACTTACCACATAAAGAATCAAATTAATATCTTCTAATTATGGTACCCAATATCATTTAAATTCTAATCCATTCATCACCTAATTTTCTATGCCACTTGTTAATAAATCCTAATGCCATGTGTCACTTATTTCTACTACTAGAACCTTGTCCAAAAACACAAATAATTTCATAAATCTCCAAATTTTAACATTAAATTTCGAATTAATAATTGAAACCATCATATCAAAATTCAAGACATAAAAATTCACAATTTCACATCATAATCAATGGATTGTATAAACAATTTTTGTAACATGTACAAAATAAAAAATTAGTTATGTTATTATGAAAGTTCAATTTTTAGTAAAATGATAACACTCACTGAGGCTGTTTAGCTCACCTATATTTTTATGTTTTTAAATAAACTACCCTAGGTTTGCATACAGGTTCTACATTAGCTAGGATCCTACTGCAGAATTAGTTGTATCATCAGGTGCTGATCTGCTTGTGACATTTTTCTATTTCTATGTTTTCATGAAATTGGCTTGGTTACTTGTATATATGGTTTAAATTATTTGGAAAGGGTTTAAAAGTGTGATCTTGTAATATTTTTTTGGATTGTAAAATGTTGAGAATTATTTAATTGTGGTTGCTTATGATGTGGATATGACGTCCCATTGTAGAAGTTAAAATGATATATAAAATATTATAAGTGTTTTAAATTGTTTAGTGTAAGTTTTTGAAATGTAGGAGTCTTAGAAAAGCATTCGTTATGCTGCCAAAATTTTAATAAAATGATTTAGAAAAAAATTTCCTACTATTTTTTTGCACTTTTAACTTTTAAAGTATAAAAGGTTTTTAACAATTGAACATCTTGGCTTTGCAGGAACCCTTGGGTTGATTTAGATATAGATTAAAGGGTTACCGTCGGGTCATCAGGAGGGCTCCACTTGGGTTCCAAAACGGGAACTCCAAGATGGGTCCTTTCAGACTTGCTTTAAACTATTTTGAGATTGCACTAATATATGCATGTATAAAAAGGATAAAGGTTAACTTTGATTTAACCTTTTCAACCTAAATTTTCAACTTGACTTCACATCACTAGTTTGCCCCGTTAGACCTTAATAACTCCTTTCTTTTATTCGAAACATGTCATATGAGCTTATCATAATTATCAATATATTTACATATCCTTAATTGTTAATAAGGCATCTTAATCAAATCGATAAAAGGGTTTTATGAAAGAGAAAGTAGATTTGAAGTGTGGGGTGCGCTAGTAAGTAAGTGACATTTTTTAATATAAAATGACAATTATATTTGAACAATAGACTTAGATATTTACATTTGAATTTGTGACACATATGGAAAAGATAGAGAAAAAAGAGTTATTTGGGTGACATGATAGCTCTAGTCAAAGTTTTTGATGAGTTGATGGAGTATACAAAAACATTAGAGAGTATTTAAAGTTGTAATATGGATTACTTTGGAATTTAACCGTGATCGAATCATAGGTGCAGCGGAAAACAAAATTTTTTTCAGATTCCGAGCGGATCCTAATAATTGATTAAAGTTGAATAAAACACAAAACTACTTAGAAATTGTATGTTGTTCTTCTTCCAATTGAAGATTTTTTGGAACTTTTTTCGATTGATCAATCATGAGCAATTTAAAGTCCATCCTCTAATGGTATCCACAGAGCAATTCTCAACTGATTTGAGAGGAAGAAGAAAAAAGTGTTAGCTTCTAAAAGCTTTTCCCATTTAAATAGAAAATTCATAAGATTCTTTTACCAAAATTAAATCTCCTTAATTATAATTAAAATCAAATTATAATTATAATTAATTTAATTTTAATAAAATAAAATATCTCACATTTGATCCCCAAAGTTTCTCAAACTTTATAATTAAGTCTAACTTAATTAAATTGATTTTCCTTTCACAAATTGCTCTTATATGTGTGACCTATTAGGTTCCTAATAAATTGCCAATGATTATAAATTATAATTCTAATTCACAGTTAAAATTAGATAAATCAGAACTTCTTTTAATTTATCTTTAATTCTCCCATTAAACAATTTATAATCATAAATCATGATTGACGTCTAGTAACATGTCATGATTACCCAAATATCAAGAATGTTAAAGCGATTAACTTAACCTATCCATGCATGGCTAATATGTATAATTTAATCCTTTCATCATTCAATATTCTAGTTGGATAGAGTATGGATACAATCTCTACTCTTATCATCCAATCATGTTCGTTCTTACTAATTAGTAATTGATTTATAATTCAAATTTGAAAAACACCTTTTTCAAATGTCAATTCACTTTGGATAGAGAATTCCTCAGATCATTACCAATCAAGAACAGTAGAATATTCTCTGTAATTACTTTAGAGTGACGAATCCTATGTTGACTTACTCAACTATCTACATATGGTTCATACTACATCCAATTACTACCGACTGAATTATCCTAAGATGATTCATAAGTAGCATCAAAATGCAATAATTCCTACACTAGATACCTTGGTAATCTCAAGTCTGTGGATCAATTATACAACCATCATTATGAGCTAATCCATAGATGTTAAGCCCCAAAAATTTTATTATTTTAGTAAGCACGAACTGAATGAATTTTGTGTTCTTGAAGGGTGAATCATTTTAATTAGGGTTAATTATTATGTCAAGTTTAGGAGGATTTATTCCATGGATTGATAGACATTGAAGTATTAAGTGGAAGAATTAAGATTAAGTTAGAGTATAGCATTGTATAAGTTAAATGAAAGAATTAAGAATGCGTAAGGGTATTTTTGGAAGATGACTTAAGGTTAGAAGCACTAAGGCATTAAAGGAAGGGTAAGAGGGACTTTCCTCACCATTAAGGGTAGAATGGGAAGAGGAAAAGATTGTCTAATAAATAAGACGTTCAAAAACATGAATGAAGGGAAGAAGGAGAGAAAATCAAAAAGGAAGAGAGAGAAAGAAGAAGAGAGGTTTCGGTGAAGTTAGAAAGAAGAGGACTTTGAACTAGGTCATGAATTCTCTTAGTCTTAAAGAGAGAATTTGAGGTTATTCAGGAAGGGAAAAAGAAAGAGGAAGAGAAGAGCTTCTTTTAGAGCCAAGAATCTCCCTAGTCGTTAAAGATTCAAGGTAAGTCGGTTTTTAATCTCTTGGAGTTTTGAGGGGTTTTTGGTTCAAAGAGTTTGGCAAATGTATAGGTTTAAGTATCCTAGAGTCAAATTCATGCTTTCGGTTCTATGGGTTCTCAAATTGAATTTTATATTGAATGAGAACTTTGTTTGTTATAGGAAACCAAGCAAGCTCGATTCAAGGAGAAGTGGAAAGACAACATTGAACTTGGATTGTCAAATGTCTTAGGTAGGTAAAATATCTATGGTTATTGTGTAATTGGGCAATTCCTTGCCTCTGTGTGTGTATGTGTTTTGCATTAATTAGTTATGTTTGAAATTGCAATAATTGTGCGTATTTGAAATTGCATGATGCATTATGATTATGTTATACCTTGAAAAAGGTTATGACACTTGGAATTGAAGGAAAAGAAGAAAAAGCATGAAATATGAGTAAAATGATAAAAAATGAAAGAAGCACGAATGTGCAAATTGTGATTGACTAAATTGAGCATAAATTGATTGTGTTTGGGCAAGTGTGGAACCGTTTCGTTAGTCACGTGCACGTCTACGTAAAGCCTTCTCCCGGCTGCCCGCTTGTGGCCTACGAGATCCAAAAATAGACTCGTTTTGTTCACAGAGTAAACTTCAATTTCTCTATTTTGTTTCACGGAACCCTCGAGCCAATTGTGTGTACATTTGCATTTGACATGTTAAATGGTGGTTTGTTGTGAAATTACATTCAATATGATCTATGTGATGATGTACTGAGATTGAATTATGAATGCATATACATATCTATGTTTGATTGTATGGCTCATTTCCAATGGCTTAAATATTTTAGCCACTGAGCTGTGTAGCTCAACCCCCAAATTTTCCCTCCTCAGGTGCAATTCGAGAAGATCAGTGACCCTTACAAGGCATTTGGACTCTAGAATAGATATAAGACAATTGTACTAAGTTAGTGATTTGGATAGCTTATTCAACATATCAATATTGGGCATCTTATGTATTTTGGTTTAAAGTTAATATGTATGTTGGCATATAACAAACTCTCACTATATTTAAGAATGAGACGGTGAAATTAAATTCCTTACTATATACGATTGTGTAAATTTAAAGACTTGGGAAAAAGGTGAATTATACATGTGCATGATCTTATTTGTTGAATTGCCAAAGGTGATAGTCTCAAAGTAACCCGTTAGAATTGAAGAGATTGTGTTCTGAATGCAAAGGAACAACACAGACGAAAGAAATCGTCTGTGATGACGTCACACACAGACACAAGGAATGAGTAGAAGAGTAGAGAAGGAAGGAAAACACAGAAGAAGCGTAGCATCCGTGATGACGCCAGAACACAGACGATAGGAAAGACAGACAATAGGCAAGGATAGATGCAAGGAACACATATGACATGTCCGCACACAGACGACACGTTAGCACACAGATGACAAGTCAACACATAGACGACAAATTAGCCCCCAGATAACACGTCAACACATAGATGACACTTCAGAATACAAATGATAGGAAGGATAGATGATAGACAAAACACAACCGATAGAAAGTCAAACATAGATGATAAACAGAACACAGAAGAAGAAGTTAGGAAGCTATGCTAACTGACCTGAAGCATGTATATAGGAAAATTATGGACTCACCAATGCTATTTATTGACATAATTGGGCTTGAATAGAGATGGGCCAAAAAGGGGTTAGTTATGAATTCAAGTGGTTGTTCAAAAATGTTTGGATCTCCGAAATGAGACGCGATTGTCGGACTTTGGAAACGGGGTCCAACACTAACTTTTCGAATGATAAACCTTAAAGAACTCTTTAAGTCCAGGTTTTAATCAATGAACTCCATTTCTTAAAACCTTGTTGAACGCATCTTAGTGTGTGTAATAGGCAAGTTAATGCAAGTGGTCAATTTGGATCAAGCATAATCTCAATATCAAACACAACTAGCCAAATAAAAGAGAATTAACACAATCACCAAAAAGACATATATAAAACTTCATATATTGAGCATCCAAGTTCTACATAAACAAATCCATAGCACAATATATTGTTCAACTCTTGATTAAACTCTAATCAAGAAAAATCTAACTACAAAACATAAATCCTAACTCAGGAGTTTATAACAATGTAGTCAAATATGACAATGTAAAATTACTCCCTTTTGAAGCCCATCGAATCCATTGCTACATCTTCAAAAGGAAATGGTGCTTAGCCAAGCATCACTCCAGGAGCACTCACAACTATAGATACATTAACAGCATCCATGGCAGTGGCAACCAAATGAAGAGAGCGACGATGAGAAGTAAAGAAAATGGGTGATGGATGAAGGTCGAGAGTGAGATATGAAGTCTGTATATGCGTTGGCTCTCTCTCTTCTCACCAATATATCTCCCTGTCAAGTCCTCTTCATAACCTAATTTGGCATGTTTTTAAATGTTGGGTCGCGGCTCGGGTCAGAACAGTGAGAGATTTTTCCCAAATATGATTGGGTTTTCAATATTTTTCCGTGACGACAGGCAAGCTCACCACAACGTTGTGTGTTTCCTAGACCCTTCACTGCGGCGAGAGAATTAATCTTTGTCGTGACAAACTTTTCATGAAAGTTTCGCCTAATTCTTTGTTCTTCACCGCGGCGAACTTTTCCCGAAGGCTATGATCTCCTGTTGACTTCAATTCAGCACATTGACTCCCTTCTCCTTGAGGATCCTACAATCAAAAATAGCAATTTGTAGTATCAATTGTTCTTAGAAAACTTAAGAAATGCAATTAATAAGACATTTTTTACTATCAAATTGCATAAAACAAAAGTGCACACTCAAGGATTAATTTAAGCACAAAATTAAGAATTATGAGTCAAAAAGTATAGTAAAGTCCATAAAAGTGTTGCCAATTTAGATAATAAACTTGGGCTCAATCAAATGCGCACTAGTGCATGTCAATACTTGCCTAATACTCACCTATTCTCAAGCTTTCATTGATATTAGTTATTTTATCTCACCTAATTATAGGTCTTTGCGTATTCTATCATTAATATTCCATATCCATATCAACTCAAGTGTTAAGTATGGACCAAGATTCGCTAAAAATTGTATAATTCTATAACTTGAAATTAAAGATATAATAAAGCACCTCAAATAGAAAATTTGACACTCTCATCCAAATAATATATGGTAACTATTACGTGAGCAACTTGAGGACTATAAAATTGATTTTCTCCTCATCCATCTTTTATTTTGGGTATTCTTACTGAAAATGAGTCCATTTACAAATAAAATAAATAATATCTCATTTTGATTATTTTTTGACTTACTGTGAGAAGTTTTGTACGCCATCTTTTTACTTTCTTTGAAAAATTCTGAATTTAACCATTCTTCTTTCCTCTCTGTTAGTTTGAATAGTGTTAGCATTCAGAGATCTACAAGGCATTTGTAGCCACTATTATGTTAGGAAGGTTGTTAACTTTTTGTCTTTGAAGTTTAACTTGCGCCCAACCTTGTGAGTCAATTATGAAGATAAACAAATTATCCTTTTCCAACACATTTTATGTAGCACCCCACTTCCACCAAGCATATATCTGTACATCACGAGGATATTCGGACACAGACCCTATGAAAGCTACGCGCTAGAGCAGTCAAATAACTCTCCCTACAAATTTTTCTCTAACATCATATGCATTTTTTGAAAAACCAATAATCAATTTATGCCCATTTTATTCATAAACATCATAATCATAATTTTTGTTACACTCATTACTCAATCTCATTTATAAACATTTCCAATTTGGAAAGTCATTACAAAATCGAATTATTCAGATACACATGGTACAATATTTGCGGAATACATTCTTTAATATAAAAAAATAGAAACAATTATATATATGTAGACACCAACTAATCCCAATCTCTATCTTTTATCCATTTGCAGTGGCTAGACTCTAATTTGTTTAACTGGAGATCACCTCTGAGCCTGAAAAAAAGTTAGGATTTTGTTGAGTATTGCGAACTCAATGAGTTAACCATTCTCGATGATCCACTCATATCATATAACACATAAATTCATATAATCACATAATTCACATCATTTCATTTATCATCATGTAACATCAATTAACACTTTACTCATTTATTTCACCTTTCACATTTGAACAAATCAAACAGTGCATTTCAATCATTTAAACATACATATCAATTAAATATGCAATGTTCATAAGAATCACTTTCAATTGTTATTGTTGTGACCGAGTACCTATAAATGTCTCATATCCATTGTGGATACCAGGCTCATTAATAACTGTTCCTTATCCATTAGAGAAACAGGGCTCATTTTACATAGTGAGCCAGAGGCTCTTACCATAGTCTGAGCTTTAAGCTCTTTTTCACTTTCTGAGCTTTAAGCTCTTTTTCAGTGTCTATTTTGGTCACAACATCTTTTATGTTATCATGCATTCATGTAATGAAATTCATCACATGTATTCAGTCAATCAATTGTGCTCAATCTTACACTTTCACATTCAGGTTCACATTCTCATTCACATTTATCATCAAATCGTGGTCCAACATTCAACATTTAAGTTGAGAATCACTTATTCATAAAATTCACATTCAATGAGCACTTCCAATATGTTTTACATACATTCACAGTTATTATAACCATTTAATACAAAATTTAAAACAAACAATTAATCATGTGAGACTATCTAGGTTACTTACAGTATGCTCCAGATTAGCATTTGCTTCATCATCTGGAAATGTTTAAATGCTGATGTTGAATCTTGTGTATCAACATCATGAAATACATATATTGCACACACATTACTAATTGCACAATCTCATAAACATTTAATTATACATATATGTTTAAGTGTAATGTATAATGCATACTCATGTTGACTATTCCAAGTATTTATCCTTAATCACATCACTTGATTTTTTACATCATTTTTATGTATCAAGCTTACTCTTAGGTTCATACCTCAAAGAACTTAGTCATTCAAATAACATAATTCAATCATTTATCATCTATTTTCTAGCATTATATAATCACATAATATTCAAGTTCTCCTTCATTCTTACTCAATACACATCATTCATCTTAATGGAATCACATTAACCATCATAGGTTCACCTTCATTCTCATGACATCCCAAAATTCCATATTTGAATACTTGATATACAACGATCCATTCTTATGTTTATATCCTCAATCATCTATCGACCAGTGGAGGTTGACAAATTAAATCCTTCTATGTTTTGATAATAATAAAACTTAAAGAAATGGTTAAGAAATAATTTCAGGTTAATTGGATTAAAATGAAGTTGATGGAACACTAGTCGACTAATGCTGGCTTAAGTTGACTATTATGTTGTTGATGATTTTCAAGTCAAATGAAATTTAAATAAAGTCAATTTATGAAGATCAAGATTGCAATAATGAGTATCAGAATTAAACAACGTGTAATTCATGAGAAGATCTTGCATGAAGAATTCAAATAAGCATCTCAACAATCAAAGATTGGAGATTTTGTGAGATCTGTCAGTTGGAGAACTGGACAGGTCGACTATCATGTTACAAGTCAACTATCATCAGTCAAACCTGTCAGTTGGATAAATGGACTAGTCGACTATCATCATATTAGTTGACTATTCGAAGAGCGAAATTGAAAGATTCATGAAAAAAGTTTATACTAGTCAACTAACACTTGGAAGACAAGTTGACTATAATATATTAGTCAACTATTACACACCGACTAGTCAACTATCAGTTGCAGCTGAACAAAATTTGACTTTGCCAATTGATTTCAAACGGGAGAAAATCTTGATACAATGGCTAGGAGTATTCTACAATGGCTAGGAGAAGTCTGCAACATCCATTAACGTCTTGAAGCCTGCAAATAAATTACTTCACTTCAGATGAATGATTACACAAGTCCAAAGAGAAGCATACTTGCTATAGTTCAAAAGTATTCTCACATTTCTCTCAATTTGCTTCTTAGCCTTTATTGATTGTATTCAGTTGTACTGAGCTTTACTACTTCATTTCTATCATTGTTATTATTATGAGCTGAGTGATTGGAGAATAATCGCTTGGAAGGTAGGATTTGTACCCGAAAACAAATCGTCTGTAAGGTGTAGCTTGAGCCAGAAGTCAAGTTGATTGAAGAGTTCACACTGAACTATAAAGTGTGTAGTAAAGAGCTTTGACAAAATCCTAAGTGAGAGCTTAGGTAGTGGACGTAGGTCTTAGCACTGAACCTCTATAAATATAGTGTTCCTCTTTTCTCTCCTTTATATTTCGATTTGTTTTTGTTTGTTTTGTGTGTTCTAATTCTCTATTTTGTAACACTTTGCGAAAAAGTTAAAAGATCTATTCAACCCCCCTTCTAAATCATTTTCAATTGGTATCAGAGCAGGTTAAAGATCCAAGGATGGCGTTGAATTTGACACACAACAACATAGCGGAAGAAGGTAACACAAACAATCGCCCTCCTCTTTTTAATGGTACTAACTATTCTTCTTGGAAAAATCCTACAAAGTACCACATCATAAGCGAGGGAGTGGAGTATTGGAAGATCATAATCTTCAGTCCACATGTTCCAATTAATGAAAATGGTGAGGTAAAGACGGAGTTGGAATATGATGACAATGATTGGAAGAAAGCCTACATCAACACAAAAGC
>JAOSBN010000008.1:35483922-35494026 GCA_027563595.1 Erythroxylum suave | reverse complement strand
ATCTGCTTTTCATTCTGTCTTATCTTTGTTTGTCATCAAAATTACTTTATACGTGAAGTCAAAATTCTGACTTAACAAGAGCTTCCTTTAGAGCCAAGAATCTCACTAGTTGGTAAAGATTTAAGGTAAGTCAATTTTAAATCTCTTAGAGTTTTGAAGGGTTTTGGGTTCAAAGAGCTTGAGAAATGTATGGGTTTAAGTATCCTAGAGTCAATTTCATGTTTTGATTATAGGGGTTCTCAAATTAAATTTTCTATTGAATAAGAACTTGGTTTGTTATAGGAAACCAAGCAAGCCTGATCCAAGACGAAGAAGAAAGACAACATTGAAGTTGGAATTGTCAAGCATCTTGGGTGGGTAAAACATTTATGGTTGTTGAGTAATTGGGCAAATTCTTGTCTATGTGTGTGTATGTGTTTTACATAAAATTGCCATGTTTGAAATTGAAATAATTGTGCATCTTTGAAATTGCATGATGCTTTATGAGTTTGTTATGACATTTGGAATTGAAGGAAAAGGAGAAAAAGCATGAAAAATAAAATGAAAGAAGCACGAGAGTGCAAATTGTGATTGACTAAATTGAGCATGATAATATAGAAATGCATGGAAATGAATATGTGTTTTTGTTTGGGCAAGAGTGGAACCATTTCGTTAGTCATATGCATGTCGACATAAAGCCTTCTCCCAGCTGCCCGCTTGTAGCCCACAAGATCCGAAAACGGACTCGTTTTGTTGACGAAGTAAACTTCGATTTTTCTGTTTTGTTCACGGAACCCTCGAGTCAATTGTGTGTACATTTGTAGTTGACATGTTAAATTGTGCTTTGCTATGAAATTACATTTAATATGATCTATGTGATGATGTCCTGAGATTGAATTATGAATGCATATATACATATATATATATATATGTTTGATTGTGTGGCTCATTGCTAATGGCTATAAGTATTTTAGCCACTAATTTGTGTAGCTCAATCCCCAATTCTCCCTCCTCAAGTGCAAATCAAGAAGAGCAGTGACCCTTGCAAGGCATTTGGACTCTAGAATAAATATAAGACAATTGTACTAAGTTAGTGATTTGGATAGCTTATTCAGCATATCAACATAGAGTATCTTATGTAATTTGTTTTAAGTTAACAAGTGTATTGGCAAGTAACAAACTCTCATTGTGTAAAAACGGGACAGTAAAATTAAATTCCTTTCTATGTATGATTATGTAAATTTAAAGATTTGGGAAAAAGGTAAATTATACATGTGCATTATCTTATTTGTTGAATTGCCAAAGGTGTTAGTATCAGAGTAGCCCGTTAGAATTGAAGAGATTGAGTTCTGAATGCAAAGGAACAACACAGACAAAAGGAATCGTCTGTGATCAAATCAATACATAGACAACACATCATCACATAGACGACATGTCATCACATAGACGACACGTCAGCACATGGATGACACGTCATCACATAGACGACACGTCAGAACACAGAAGAAGAAGTAAAGAAGTTTTGCTAATTATTCTGAAGGATGTACATATGCAATTTATGGACTCACCAACGCTATTCCTGGACATATTTGGGCTAGAATGGAGATGGGCCTAAAAAGGGGTCAGTTGGAATGCAAAGGTTTGAGTAAATGTTTGGTATCCGAATCCGAATGCGATAGTCGGGCTCCCAAAATGGGGTCCGACAATAGACACATAAGTAATATTCCATCAAAAATTCTCATAATCAGGTCAGTTATCGTATTCTCTAATAATCACCCAAACATTAGTTTAAGTATCTATATAATTTAATTTATGAGATCAATTACTTTCTTCATAAGAAAGAAACATAATGTGTGCTAGTTTTACCATTTCAACAATATCTCGTCTTGATGAAACTACAACTAGGAACATTTAGGAATAGTAAATAAGTGTAAATTGAATCTCGTAATTATGATGTCATTATAATTTCAATTACACAATAATTATTCTAAGGATTTTATCTTTAGTATTAGAACATAAAATATTAATTAAACTAATATATAAAGATAAATAAAGCCTTTTCATTAATTCAAAATAATGGTATACAGTAATTTGTATCCAATTGATTGGTTGTAAGGACATAAACTAACAATCTCTCACTTGTACTAAAGATAATCCCCTATGAATCTAATACCATATCCATCCATATGTCAATCATGTCTCATTTGAGACTGGCTTTGTAAGAGGATATGCTACATTCTCTTCAGTGGGACTCGCTCTAATGCTATGTCTTTCCTCTTCACTATCTCCCAGATCAAGTGAAACTTCCTAAGTACATGTTTGGACTGTTAATGAGACCTGGGTTCCTTTGCTTGCGCAATAGCACCGTTTTTGTCACGATACAATACTATGGGCTCATCAATGCTAAGAACCACTCCAAGTTCAATGATGAACTTCTGGATCCAAGCTACTTCTTTTGCTGCCTCTGACATTGAAATGTACTCTACTTCGGTCATTGAATATTCACTGGTTGCTTGTTTGAAACTCTTCTAAGTTACTGCACCACCATTTAGAATGAAGATGTACCCTAACTGTGATCTACTATCATCATGATCTGACTAGAAACTAACATCTGAATATCCTTGACCTCTTAATTCATCTCCTCCATATACCAAGAAAACATCTTTATTTCTTCTCAAGTACTTTAAGATAATTTTTAGAGTCGTCCAATGACCCTCACCAGAATTAAACTAAATCATGTTCGTTATGCTTAAAGCATAAGAAGCATCTGGTTTAGTACATAGCATCGCGTACATGATTGATCCAATTGCTGAAGCATATGGAATACAATCCATTTTATCTCTCTCCTCTTGTGTCTTTGGACACCTACTCTGTGAAAGAGAAATCCCATGCGATATGGGTAAGAATCCCTTTTTGGAATTCTCTATGCTAAACCTCTTTAGCACTTTATCTATGTACGTAGATTAGGACAATCCAAGCAACCTTTTGGATCTATCTCCATAGATCTTTATTACCAGAATATAAGCTGCTTCTCTCACATCCTTCATAAAGAAGTTCTTAGATAACTAGAGCTTTATAAACTGTAGCATAGGTATGTCATTTATAATTAGCAATATGTCATCCACATATAATACCTAGAAAATGACTGCCCTCCCACTAACCTTCTTATAGACACATGATTTATCCACATTTTTTATAAAATCAAATTCTTTGATTGTCTGATCAAAATAGATTTTCCAACTTCGTGACATTTACTCAAGTCCATAAATGGACCTCTGCAACTTGCATACTTGGTTAGGAAATCTTTTGGATTCAAAACCTTTAGATTGTATGATATACACATCCTCCTGTAAATTTCCATTAAGAAATGCAGTGTTGACATCCATCTACTAGATTTCATAATCGTGATATGATGTTATGGCTAACAAGATCCTGATGTATTTTAGCATAGTAACTAGAAAAAAGGTTTCATCAAAATCAACTCCTTATTTTTGTTTGTAACCTTTAGCCACTAACCTTGCTTTGTATGTATATACATTACCATCGATGTTAGTTTTTCTCTTAAAAATCAACTTGCATCCAATAGGTACAATAACAGTAGGTGCATCAACCAAAGTCCATACTTGGTTAATGTACATGAATTTCATTTCATATCTCATATCTTCTTGCCATTTTAAAGAATCAACATCAAATATTGCTCCTTTAAAAGTAGTAGGCTCATCATGTATGAGTGATATGTTATCCTTGCCAGACCCAATATGTAGATCTAATCTATTGGGAGGCTGACGTATCTTACTAGTCCGTTATAAATTATTTGTCTTTTGAACTCTCATTTGTACATCATATGTATCAATTTGAGGTTCTTGTTCCATTTTGATTTCAATTTGTGGCTCTTTAACTTCTCTAAGTTTAACCTCACTCCCACTACTTTCTTTGAGAATAAATTATCTTTCTAAGAATGTGGCATCTCTTGAGACAAACACCTTTTGCTCAATAGGATGATAAAATTGATCACTGAAACTCTCTTTCAGATATCGCACAAATTTAACTTGAAGCTTATCAGATATAGCACGCTTCACATAAGCTTCACATCCTCAAATCTTTAAGTGTGATAATCCAAGTCTTCTACCAGTCCATATCTCTTATGGTGTCTTATCAACTGATTTAGACGGAAATCTATTCAAAAGATATATTGTGGTTTCAATTACGTATCCCCAAAAGGACATATGAAGGACTACATACTCATCATGGAACAAACCATATCTAATGGTGCATGATTTCTCCTCTCATAAGCTCCATTATGTTGTGGAGTTACTAGAGGAGACCATTGTGAGAGAATTCCATTCTCCTTTAAGTAACCAAGAAACTCGTGGTCTAA
Source organism: Erythroxylum suave (assembly GCA_027563595.1). Classification (NCBI taxonomy): domain Eukaryota; kingdom Viridiplantae; phylum Streptophyta; class Magnoliopsida; order Malpighiales; family Erythroxylaceae; genus Erythroxylum; species Erythroxylum suave. Next base: position 35,489,669 of record JAOSBN010000008.1, on the reverse strand, counting down.
GTATTTACCACCTCGATCTAATCTAAGTGTCTTAATACTTTTTCCAGTTTGTTTCTCTACCCTTAATCTAAATTCTTTAAACTTTTCAAATGATTCAGACTTTTGTTTCATCAGGTACACATAACTATATCTAGAATGGTCATCTATGAACGTAATGAAATATGAGAATCCACCTCTAGCATTTATGGATATAGGCCCACATACATCTAAATGTATTAATTCTAGTAACTCACTAGCACGTTGTCCCTTTCCCTTAAAGGGTAGTTTGGTCATCTTTCCCAATAAACAAGATTCACAAGTTTCATATGATTCATAATCAAAATGATCCAAATATCCTTCTTTATATAATTTTGTGATTCTAGTTTCATTAATATGACTAAATCTACAATGCCATAAATAAAATGGAGTTTGGTTACCTAATTTCCTTTTCTTACTATTTATGTTAATAGTTGGCCTTTCAAGATCTAACTCATGCAAACTATTTGTAAGCAATCCAGATCCATAATAAACATCATCTTTATAAAAAGAACAACTATTATCCTTAATTATAAAGGCAAATCCATTCAAATCCAAATAAGAAATAGAAATGATATTTCTTGTAATAATAGCAACATAATAACAATTATCAAGTTCTAATACAAAGCCAGAAGGCAAAGTTAAACTACAAGTTCCTACAGCTAATGCAGTAACTCTTACGCTATTGCCAACTTGCAGGTCCACTTCGTCTTTCTTCAATGATCTACTCCTTGTTAACATCTGCATGTTATTACATATGTGGGAACTACAACCAGTATCCAATACCCAAGAATGTGGAATAGAAGTAGAAAGATTGATCTCAATCATAAACATACTTGAAGAGATAGCTTCCTTAAGCTTCTTATCTTTCAGGCTAGCAAGATAAAATCGGAAGTTCCTCTTTCAATGCCGGTTGACTCCGCAATGAAAATAAGTTCCCTTGTCATTGCTCTTCTTCTTGACACCTCCTTTGGCTTTTACTACAATAGTAAAAGCCTTCTATTTTTTGTTATTATTCTTCTTAAAGCCCTTTTCTTGCTTTTAGAAGAACTAACAACAAGTACAGAACTGGGTTCCTTTTTAAGGCAACCTTTCGCAGTCTTAAGCATGTTCAATAGTTCAGGCAATGTCATGTCCTTCTAATTCATGTTGAAGTTCATGACAAATTTTGAAAAGCTCGAACTCGAAGACTACAACACTAGATCAATGCTTCACTCATGGTCCATAAGAAAACCTATCTGGGGCAATTTTTCAATATACCTAATCTTCTTCAGCACATGAAGGTTGATTGAAGATCCTTCTGTCATCTTGCATTGAACCAATGCCGGGAAGATTTGATAGCTCTCTACCCTACTTTGTGCACCAAAGAACTCCTTAAGATGCAATATCATACTAGGTGCATCCATGTTCTCATGCTGCCTCTGAAGTTCAGGAGACATGCAAGCTAACATCACACATGTAGCTTGTTTAACGTCATCAATATAACAATGATATTTCTCCCAATCTTCGTCAGTTGCATCTGAACAAGGTTCTAATGGAGCAGGAGTATCAAGAACATACAACTTCTTCTCTTGCCTAAAAACTATTCTTAAGTTTTGTAATCAATCTGAAAGTTGTGTCCAGTAAGCTTGTTAGCATCCATAATGCTCCTCAATGTCAGGTTGGTACTTATCTTCAAATTTAATAACTGAAAAACATAAAAGGAGCATATATTAGTTTATATCAAAAAAATTAAATAAAATAAGGACTTTAAAATTATTTGACTACTCCCACTATTTTGTTCAAAATAATAGCCCTCACTATTACTTCGACAAATTTTCAAATAATTTCTTAATGGGCTAGGATCCTATTTAAAATTAATTGATCTTGAGTTTGCTCAACCAACCAACTCAAAAATAAATTAGATAGAAAACAACTTTTCAATCACATCTTATGTGACTCCTAGAACCGTTAGGTAACAACTTTTACTAAAATATATCACATATATTATTCTTAACCTTGCCTCTAAATCTATATGATCATGAGTTTACTCATCCAAATCATATAATTTTAGTTAAGTAGGGCCCATTAATTTAAGTATTGGGGTTATAGTGACCTTGAGTTTACTCAACAAGCCAAACTATAAATAAAATTCTAATTTTAACATAATCTAATTATGAAAGAAATTATTTAAAACTTTTTCTTGATTCAAATTATTGATTTGATGACAAATTTAATTTAATAATTCAACTCATGAAAGATTAAATTAAATTCCAAAACCTTTCCTAATAAAATTCCTTTTGAAAACAATTTTTCAAAATTTAGTATTCTCTCTAATTACTTTAGAGTAACGAATCCTATATTGACTTACTCAACTATCTACATATTGTTCATACTATATCCAATTACTACCAACTAAATTATACTAGGACAATTTATAAGTAGCATCAAAACACAGTAATTCCCACACTAGATACCTTGGTAATCTCAAGTCTGAGGATCAATTATACAACCATCATTATGAGATGATCCATAGACAAATAAGTAATATTCCATCCGGAATTCTCATAATCGGATCAGTTTAGTGACTTATTCTCCAATAATCACCCACACATTAGTTTGAGTATCTCTATACTTTAATTTATAAGATCAATAACTTTCTTTATAAGAAAGAAACATAATGTGTGCTAGTTTTACCGTTTCAACAACAATCCGTCTTAGTAAAACCACATCTAGGAATAATACAAATGTGTAAATTGAATTTCATAATTATGATCTCATTATAATTTCAATTACACAATAATTACTCCAACGATTTTATCTTTAGTATTAAAACATAAAATATTAATTAAATTAATACATAAAGATAAATAAAGCCTTTTCATTAATTCAAAATAATGTCATACTTTAAATTTGAATCCAATTGATTCGCTGCAAAGGAAAAAACTAACCAGTTATAGGTTCCGAATTACTATATATACCTAATATATGTTTTGAATGTTCCACTAACTTCCTTAGTTTTGACCTCCGTTATCTAGAAAATTCCTTACCTTTAACTCATGCCCCATTTGAACTAAGAAAAAAAGATTTCTTTTTATTCATATGTGTATATAATCTAAGAACTAGAGATTTAGTGTATTAGTAAGCCTATGATACCACATCTTTATAATAATATGAGCAAAAGACCTAACCCACAAAGCACATGAATGACTAGGGGAAATATGTGAGAAAAGTTTATAAAATTTTTGCACTCACTTTTGAATGAAATTGTTGTGTTAATGTCTCTTCATATTTTTGAATTTCAACGATGAGATGTTGTGTTTACTTAAGTCTTAAATCGATTTATATCTTATAGTATGTATGCTTTTTTATATCATAAGGAAGAAATTGGAGGGTTGTTTACTAATGTTTATTTTAGTGAGTATGATTACCAAAAGACGAGCAAAAGCTAAGTGAGAAATTTTGATAAAATTGAAAAATGACATATTTTCCCCCTTAATATTTAGTCCTTTACACATATTTATGCCAAAATATACTCATTGTGCTTATATTTTGATTTGGGATGCAAATGGAGGTGTTAAGAGATAAAAGAAAATATTTAGACAATTATGGATCCTTTCAGCAGTAACTAATCAAAGTTGGCATAAATTTTTCTTTTGAGCTCTGTTGAGACAAATTAAGATGCCATGTAAAGCTTATAAAGAGGTCTAGAAATTTTATGTTTCAATATTTGAGAGATTTTAGTTGTACATATCCTAAAACATTAATGTATTTTAGGGTTTGTTCCACACTAAAATGCTAGAGATGAAGACACTTTTTGATATACGGGGTAAAATAAGACCATGTGGTAGAGGGGGGAGTTTTTAAGAGATGTATGGCTACTAGAGTTTTAGTCCGTGTACCTCTTGGAAAGTGTTTCAGGAGCTAAAAATATATACTTGGCTTAGGAATAGGCTTGTTTAAACTTGAGTCCATCTCTAGAAAAGTTGATATAGATGTGTCAAAACCCATGCCTATCTTTAAAAAATGGCAGAAAGATGCACAACTTGGGACAAGGTTGCGTTTTGGACCCTTTTTGATGACAAAGTTATGTGGGTCGTCTTATTTTAAAATTTTAGAAGTCCTAACTTTTAGAGGCAGTTTTGATATCAAGTCTTTCTGGTATATAGAATAGTCACTCATCTTTCTTCCCTCTCTACTTCTACCATTTTCTATTTTTTATAGGCCTACGGAGCTAATTTAGTCTCAAGGAACTAATATCTATGTTTTCATTTCTTTTTATAATTTATTTTTTTTTTATGTTTATCTTTCATCCTTGTACCACTTAATTGCCAGGGTGCACAGTAGTTTAATTTTTCTTACAATGTATTGCTAGATTATATATTAAAACTGCAATTGTTTAGTCTCTCTAATTTACAAAGCAAATAGAGTTTAATAGATTGTTGGACTTGGAATTCCTAGATCATAAGAAGGAAAATCGTTTAAATTAACTACAACTGCTTATGCTTGTATTACTTTGTTTCTAATTCCTGAAGTTATTACTAGATTAAATCTTCATGTGCTTGACTTAGCTTAGGGTTACTTATAATATGTTTATTTCTAACCAACTACGATACGATGTGGTAATAACAAATTTGGGATGTAACGTTAAAAAAGTAGAAATGTAATGAGAGAATTTTTGAAGATGACGGTCAAAGTAGAAAATACATGTGTAGAAAGTGAGTAAATATTACTGATAACAAAAGATTACGAATTTAAGTAAAATCCCTTTCAAACTAATTGTAGCTGGTTACAATGGGACAAAAGTCTCAATAAAAGACAAGGGCTAACAACTCTCTTTTCCAACTTCTACTATACAGACAAGCACAAGCCAAGAAGAGGTTGGAACACCTCTCATCATGCACGTACTCTGCTTTCCACTTCCTGATTAGACCCAAATGTTATCTCTCTCTCTCTCTCTCTCTCTCTCTCTCTCTCTCTCTCTCTCTCTCTGTGTGTTCTGATCTTCCTATCATATTTGCTGATCTCCAATGGCTTCAATATCAAACGAATCCATTAAAGGCAATCATAGCCATATCACACCAAGAGATTTCAAAGAATGCACCCAAACTACCCGATTCTCATACGTGGACTTTCTCACCGGAATCTTATTACGAAGACCAACAAATGGATCAAACCATGCCCATAATAGACCTCCGCTACGCAAATGCACTAGTGATGATTGGAAAAGCTAGTGAACATTGGGGTATTTTTCAGGTCATAAACCATGGCATTCCTGACAGTCTTCTTCGCGAAGTTGAACAAGAAGCCAAATTTCTGTTCTCATTACCAGCTAATCAGAAGCTTTTGGCTGCCCGATCACCTGACGTGCTGATGGGGTATAAAGTAGCACGTATCTCGGCCTTCTTTGCCATATGAAGTCTTCACCATCAGGGGTTCTCCGCTGAAGAATGTTATCCAACTTTGGCAGGATGACCACGTATGTCCCTTAGAAAGAACAGTGTGTAGCCTTCTTCGAGCTTGCCACGTCAATCAGGGAATTTAGTGTCATTTTTTTGGTAATAAGGCTTCACTTCGTTATGTCTATGTCGAGCGAATTTGACATGGCATGGTGTGAATGTTGGTTTATGCCCTACAGCCAATCACTTTGGTTGTAGTTTAGTGACAAATTATTTAAAAGACATTCTTTATCTTGTACATGTTTAGATGTATATGATAAAGTCCATGGAATAATTGTACATTGCAAATGAAAT
>JAOSBN010000008.1:35457231-35482602 GCA_027563595.1 Erythroxylum suave | reverse complement strand
GTGTTAGTGACTGCTCGTAGTGCAACCTCATCGTGGGATACGTGTCGGGATGACCTACGGGCGTCCCGGTGTATACTCTACGGTGAGGGGGTGCTACATGAATGGTAGCTCAAATAGATAAGAACATGAAGGAGAACTCAGTGATTTTTTGAGAGCAAGTATGGGAAAGAGAAGCCTCTTTTCTCATTCTCTCTTTTGCAACTTATGCTGAGACAATGGAGAAGGAGTTAGACATTCCAACAAGTAACCACTTACTTGTAAGTTTTGTCTTTCTTGTAAGACCTAACTTACTTGTCCACATTGGTTTACTTGTGCTAATGTGGACATACTACTTTGCTACATCACCCACTTGTATACATTGGTAACAACATATGTTCTATTATAAAAAGAGCAACACACTCCTATTTGCAACAACAAACGCTATGTTTATGGCAACTCATGTTGTATTTCTCAACCTTAAATATTCATTCTCACTATTATACAGGAAGTGGAGCATGCAGCCATACGAGAAAGGTACTGATAAGGATCGTTACATTAAGTCACCATCAAACTAATGTAACGTCACTCAAGATCTCGTTATACCCCAAATCCTTCCTAATCACACTAGATTTTGCATCTTTGATCCCTCTTTCCATAAAAAGCTATGCAAAATTCTACATCGTATTTGTACTCATGGTTACCATATAAACAACTCATGCCTATTGACAACTAATGTCTTTGTAACCGGCCAGGCAATGAGTCACAAATAGCTTATGTGATATCAAAATGATTTTTCCTTAGACACTCATGTCAATCCATGGAGTCTTGGTTGCTTTCCTAGCCATACCCTGCTAGATCACATTATTCCTGGCCCTTGGATAGTATGCTAAAGTAGCAACACTAATTCTTAACTTCATGACATAGGTCAAAGTTCCAAAGGGTATAGAGGTGAACTAGATGTGCACAGGGCACACAGTGATGAAGAAGGGACCTATTCATCACTCCCTTATTCAGTCGTCTCAAGTATATGCAATGTGAAGTGCATGCTTTGGTGGAGCTCGCACTAAAGGTTTGTCAAGTTCTAAGTAACACCATACAGAACATGGTCCAGTCACTCTAGAAAGTGACCAACTTGAACCACCATAGACTCAAATCTAGCTTCATACAGGCTACATGAATACACTTTCCATGTTCGACTAAACAAGTCTCGTCTTAGCACTTAGCTAAGGTGACATACAAAATCCTTAAGGAGATTGCCTATCATCTTAGCACCCATGCCACAATAATTAAAGAGATTGCCTATCATTTTGTACCTTGCAATACTTTGTCTCATCCCACATGTTATCATAGCATTGGGGCGATGTTCTCGTGTGAGAGAGCAACATCATGCCTAGTGACAACCTTTTAGATATGTGTCATTTTCAATTAAACCTTAATCTACTATGCAAATTCACACAAGATTAAAATGAAAAACATATTTCATTTATGCATAAGTAAATGTACAAATACATCAAATCCTCAACAAACCTAAGCCCCTAATGTGCTTTTGAAAAGCATCTCTAGTAATGGGTTTAGTAAAAGGATCAGCTATCATATCTCTCGTAAAGACATGCTTTAGGACCACATATCCTTGTGCAATGATATCACAGATGAAGTGGTAGCGAGTATCTATATGTTTTGTCTTGCCATGATACTTCAGGCCCTTTGCATAGGAAATGGCAGCTGTGTTATCACAATAGATAACTGTGGCCTCACGAAGTTGCCCAGTAATGTTGAGGCTAATAAAAAATCTCCTCAACCATATCGCGTCTTACACCGCTAAGGTACATGCAATATAGTCGAACTCCAATATGGATAATGACACTCACTGTTGTTTCTTGCTACATCAAGAAATGGCTCCTCTTCCAAGAATGAAAGCATATCCCGATGTGGACTTTCGCTCGTCTCTATCAACCAATCCATCAGCATCACTATATCCAACCAATTTGAGGTTCCCACCTTGATAACACAAAGCCATGTTAGTGGTTCCTCTTAGATATCTAAGTGTCCTTTTGAACGATGCCTAATATGCAAGTCCAAGATTACTTTGATATCTGCTAACCATCCCAACTGCAAAGCATATGTCAAGTTGAGTACACAACGGTAGCATACATTAGACTACCAACAGCTCTTACATATGGCACCTTAACCATTTGCTATTTTTCTTCCTTTGTTTTAGGACATTGATCCATACTTAAATATAGGCCCTTCTCCATCGGAATGTCAACAGGTTTGCAATTATGTATATGGAAACGTTCCAAGATGATTTTAATATATGTTTCTTGAGACAAACTCAGAAATCTCTTCAAACGATCCCTCGAGATCTTAACCCCGAGAACATAATCTGCTTCACCCATATCCTTCTTAGCTATCAAAATATCATCTACATATAAAGAGAGTATAAGAAACACATTCTCTTGTCTCTTTATGTATACACAACGATCCTCTTCAATCATCGTAAAGTCTACCAATGTAATGGCTTAATGAAATCTAAGATACCATTGCCTAGATGATTGTTTTAGGTCATAAAGGGAACGTCTCAAGCGACACACTTTGTGCTCTTATCCCTTTGCCCAAAACCCAACGGGTTTATCCATATAGATCTCTTCATTTATTTCTCTATTGAGAAATGTAGTTTTAACATCCATTTGGAACAAATCCAAATCTAAATGTGCAATAATAGCTAGGATAAGGCAAATAGACACAAACCTCACCACAAGAGAAAATGTCTCATCATAGTCCATACCATCCCTTTAGGTGTAACCTTTCTCTACTAATCGGGCCTTATACTTATTAATTGATCCATCTATCTTGCGCTTAACCTTCAAGACCCACTTGTTTCTAATGGGTTTGCGCCCAATAGGTGGATTAACTAAGTCCCATACATAGTTCCTAGCCATGGATTCCATCTTGTCTTCCATTGTTGCAAGCCGCTTACTCGAAATTGTTGAGTTCATTGCTTCTTCAAAAGAAGAAGGCTCATCAGCATCAACAGCAATGCTCAAGAAGGACCCACCTTCTATTCCAAAATGTCTACATGAAATGTTTCCAACTTAGCTCCTACGCAATTCTAGAGACTGAGTCTCAGGTTTTATGCTCCCACTGACCTCAATAGTCATTGGAATGGATTGTGAATCCAAATCAATTTGGGGCACTTCGTCTTGATGTTCCTATAACTCAAAGAGCTCAAGACTTTGTTTAATCTCACCAATATTAGGGAAACCATCTTCTAAAAAATCCGCATCTCAAGACTCAACTTCAGTGAGCCCTCTATGATGTTCACGATACATCACATAGCCCTTAGAATGCTACAATATAGAATAATCATACATTTATAAGCTCTATGGCCTAGCTTCCCAAACTTATAAAAAGAACAAAAAACATAACCAGCTGATCCCCATGGCCTTAGGCCTTCCAAATTAGGCTTGTCTCTATTCTATAACTCATATGGAGTAGTTGGGACAGACTTAGTGGGCACTTGGTTAAGGATATATGTCGTAGTCACAAGGGCATCCCCCCAAAACTTAATTAGGATGTTGGCTTCAGCCATCATTAACCTAACCATGTCCAACATATTTCAATTCCTTCTCTCTGTAACCTCATTTTGTTGTGGAGTTCCAAGAATCATTAATTGTTGGCGTATTCCTTTATTCTCTAAACTAATTAGAGAGACACTCTCGGCCTCTATCCGTACGAAGAGCATTAATACTCCTCTCTTTCTTATTCTCAACCTCAGTAATAAAGCGTTTGAAACAATTCAAAGCTTCTTAGCGATGAGACAATAAAAATACTAAGCCATAACGTGAGAAATCTTTTATGAATGTGATAAAGTAAGACGCACCATTACACGCTCTTACATTCATAGGCCTATAAATATCAGAGTGGACAAATTATAAAGGATGTGAATCCCTCTTAGCCTTACCAAAACGCTTTCTAGTGGCTTTCCCAATGAGACAAGGCTCACAAATAGGAAGATTCACTTTGGCGAGAGAGCCCAAAAGCCCTCCTCTTGCCAATCTGGAAATTTTATCTTGTCCACTATGTCCTAATCGAACATGCCATTTAACAGACTTAAATTAAATATCAACAGAAGAAGAAGAAGCAACATGAACAAAATATTTATGAGATTCAGATACATCTTTTAAGTCCATTATAAATAAACTATTACAAAAGTGCCCATGACCATAAAGGGTATCATCAAGATAAATGGACGCACCATTCTTACCAACAAGAAAAGAAAATCCCAAGTCTACTAGTGCCGATACTAAAAGTAGATTACATCGAATAGTGGGTACATGAACAACATCATATAAGAGTCATTTGCGTCCACTACGCAAAGTAAGTTTGTAGGTTCCTACACTAAGGACCCTCTCCTCCACTCCTTTCCGCATTGTTACAAAATGCTTACCCATCGGTAATCGATGGTAATCTATAAATCCTGCACGGTTGCAGATCATGTGTTTTGTCAATCCTTTATCTACAATCCAATCATGGAGAGAATGAACAAAAAATGCATGGGTGCAAACAAAAGCACGTATAAAAGAAGGTAAGTAAGGACAAAACTCACGGGGCTCAGTACACTCCTGAGCAAAGTGTCCCTTCTTCTTACAGTTGAAGCATATGAGTTTGGACTTATCCTTTTTGCCCCCATGTTTTCCTTTATGATGTTTAGCTACTTGCCTTTTTCGTGGCCCTTAGTTCTTAGCTTTTCCCCTTTTGTGCTTAGGCCCATCACCCTTGCGCCCATTTTATGGGTAGAGTGTAGAAATGTAAACCATGCAAACCGTAGTACCATTGTATTAGTTGCACAAAATGGGTGCAAGGGTGATGACCCTAAGCGCAAAAAGGGAAAAGTTAAGAACCAAGGGCCACAAGAAGGGCAAGTTGTTAAACATCGTAAAGGAAAACACGGGGTCAAAAAGAAGGTGAGTAAAGATACACCTCACGGGGCTCAGTACACTCCTGAGCAAAGTGCCCCTGTTCCTACAATTGAAGCACATGAGTTTGGACCTATCCTTTTTGCCCCTACATTTTCGTTTACGATGTTTAGCGACTTGCCCTTCTCGTGGCCCTGGTTCTTAGCTTTTCCCTTTTTACATTTAGGACCATCTCCCTCATGCCTATTTTGTGCAACTAATGCAACGGTACTACAATTTGCATTTCTATGCTCTGCCTTAAGCTCCAAATGACGGGAAATGTCATCAAAGATCTTAATGGCCCCATTATGAGTAAGGACTAACTTCACTTATCCCTACGAGGACTTAGGAAGTGACCTAATGACAGCTAGAACCTGTTACTCATCTGTGAAATCATACCTGCTGCCTTCATTTCTCTAATCATAGAGGACATCACCCTAAGATGTTCAATCATGTTATGCTTAGGATCCATCATATATTGATTGAACCTAAGTGTTAAAGCATGAAGCCTTTTAGCTGTTGTCCCTTCATATTTTAGGCACAATTGTTCCCACTTCTCTATAGCAATGGGGTAGTTGTCAAACTCCCCAATAAGGTCATCATGCATGCAAGCTAACAATGTAAAGCATGCACTTCTATCCTTCTTTTGCCAAAGGGCATAAGCCTCATGGTCACGATGATGTTGGGTCGAATTCCCAGCCTCGGGTGGCCTCATTTTTGTGGTTAGATGGTCAAGCAACTCACGCCTATTGAGAAGGTACTGAACCTTCCTATGTTAGATGTCATAGTTTTTACCATCAAGTTTCTCTCCCTTGGTTTTCTCAATAATCAAACTCTTGGTCACCATTTTACTACATCATTGCACAGGTTTAATTGAGGCACATGTCTATTTATGCTAATTTCAATTAGTTAGCTCAACTCCCACTTACATTATCAATTCGAAAATTTCGCAAACTTGTTAGTAATCATCACTAACAACATAAGCAATATTAAGTGCCTAATTGTATTTAGCCCAATGATTAATATTAATTAAATTATGGGTAACACATTCACTAAATGTAGCATCAACCAATCATGCATGCATTAGTAAGTCTCACACTAAGACTCCATTGACATTTTGGTGCCTTATGTCCAAAATAAAATTATATACTTACAATTAATGTGAAAATTCACCCCTTTATAGAGCCTCAATAAAGATACAGAACATTAATAATTACAATGCAAATCCTATTACATCATTCTAATAACAAATATTAAATGGGGATGTCACACCTTCTTCCTTGTATATAAAATTATTTTGGAAAACATACATCACACAACAAAGGCACTAATTCTAAATATCAACCCATCTTTATTTAATTTATGTCCATTGGCATTAATTGACAATTAGTCACATAGAAAAATAATTAACCAATTTATTGCTAACACAAATAATAATCATTTAACACATAAAAGAAATAAATAATAAAATATAACTCATAACATATATGAAATGCATTATAAATTCATGAATATAATACACAATTATCAAGCACGAAAACCCAAGTTAATAGCCAAAAGAGAAAAATAAATTATTGCACTTATGAAATTAAGCAAAATTTCAAATTAGGCTAACAAATAACTCAAAATTTTGAAAGATTTTAATAAACGGACCTCTGGGGTGGCCGTATGTGCCCACGAGACGCAGTTGTGTGGCTTCAGAAAACCCAGGTTTCCAGAAATTTCAGTCTTTCAAGGTCAAGATGCCGACTTTGGACTATTGTGTCTCACTCATTTTAACTCCAATTTGAGCATATGATATATTGTTGGAAAGATAATGTGACAAGAAACATATCCATATATATATCTCACACAAAACAGTATTTTAACAATTTAGAAATTGGACCTAAACTTTCAGAAAACACATGTTGTGGATGAACAAATTTATACTAAACCCAGATTTTTCATAATTTTAGAATTTTATGGCCACAATGCACACTTTGGACTATTGTTTCTCACTCATTTTAACTCCGATTTGAGCATGTAATATGACATCCCACGTTCAAAGCTAGACCCCAAAATAATGAATTGAGAGTACAGTGAGAAATTAGAAGTGCATTTCATGTTCATGCTTTATAGTATATTCACACATATATGAATATTTATTTTTGATACATTAAAATAATTGTACATACATTCATTGACATTTTCCGAGTATAATTGATTTATAACTGCGATTAAAATGTTAATTGTGGATTATTTGTGTTGAAAATATATTTGGAGAGTATTATGATTATTTCGAAATTTTTGGTGAATTTTAGATAATTTATGAAAATTTGTGATTTTTTAAAAGAAGGAGACAAATGAGAGTGTGACACGTGGTAGCCTCACATGTATGACAAATGGATTGCATGCATGGGTGCCACGTGTAAGTTAAAAAAAAAACAAAGAGAAGAAGAACACTTCTCTAACGCTTTCGATGTTATTATATCCGAGTCTCTTCTTTGAACATCCACCATCGAAACTTGTTCTTCAATATCACTACTGAAAATTTTGCTAAAACATCAAGTAAGTTGTATTTAAGATTTCTAGATGTTGTGTAAATGATTTTAATGATGGCTAGTGTTAGAGATGAATACATGCATAAGAAGGTTAAGCAGTAGAGTTTCGGTGAATGCATGTGCTAAATGAATTAGATGAGAAATTGAATTTGTGAATGTGGGAAAATAGCAGAAAGTGTATTAATAGCTTGTGATACTGTGAGTTGAATAGAGATTATTGATGTAGTTATAAATGCATAAAATATTGATGATTCACGTTGCTCTGTTGTTTTTCCATATACTTACATGAATGTTTAGAAATGATGTCAAATGAGTTTAGAGCTAAGGGAAAAGTTTCTGGTGATACCGTGATGTAGAAAAAGCATTAAAATGGAAAGTGTAAGGTGAAATGAGAGAGAATGTAAATCTGTATAGTGCAAAAAGATATGGAAGTGCAGAAGTTATATGAAAAAAACATAGTAGAGAGAGAAACTGTATGTGTAGTTTCGGATTTTTAATGTTTGAATTTAAATCTTGAATCTTAAGTAGAATTTAAATCTTGAATCTTAAGTTTCTTTTAGAGTAACTTGACTTAGAATGGGAGTAGAAATGTGAGAGTATAAATTAAAGATGATGGGGTAAGTGGACGAGAGGAAGAAGAGTGAAGAATCTGCAGTTTACGGTGAAGAAGATGAAGACCTGTGTTTTAGAGAGAAAAGTAAAAGGGTTGCACCAAAGGTTACTGTAGAGAGACTGTTTTGAACATCTTTCATTCATTTTGTTATAACTTTGTCTCCCAACCTCCAAATGACTTGAAAATTGAACCAATACACTCCTAAGACATTTATTTTCCTCTCCTAGAAAATTTAGAGCCATCTAAACTGATTTGAAAAATTATTGATTGAATCAAAGTGAGGGTATGTACTAGAATATTATAAACTGGGGATATTACATTGAACATGCTTCGGTATTTTGATTATAACTTGATCCGTAGAGCTCTAAATGACATGATTTTTTATTCAAAATAAACTAGAAACGTTGGGTACAAATTTTAGGAAGAAATTTAATTTTAATTATATCCTTAAGGGTCCTGAGATTTATCTTGAAACTGAGTCTTGGCTTACGCTGTAGCACTACCAGTGACAGAAATCATGTCCTGTAGTTGTTGAATAAACTGTATTGATGTAGGCTGAATTAGACAAAGGTGTCTTCACAAAAGTTATAGCTTATTCTCTTATCTTTCAATTGATATAAAGTTAGTAATTTTAGGATATTTTAATTGAGAGATATGAGTTGTACAACTTGATTGCATGATCATGCTCTAGCCAAAATTCCAAATGTATATAGTCTGTGGTATTTTGAGCATAACTCATAGAATAATAAACCAAATTGTATGATCTTGGTGTCATTATAAACTTAAAACACAGAGGAACAATTGTCTAGAAGAAAGTGTATAGAAATACATCATTTTCTTGATCTTATTGCTTATGGAAAGTTGACCTGAATGGGATGCTTCTAGCAAAGGCTGGAGTGGTGAATGAATGTATGAACACTGAATGAGTGTGTAAGTTTGGGCACTATTAGAATACATCAATTTGTTACAGCAATATACCTGAGAATTTTTCATTGCACATGCATGATAGATGATAGATTTATATCTGTGTTTACTTAAGTACATAAGCAATACAGTAATGTCAAATTGTATTAATATATATAGGAGAGCAAGTAGCGCGACCTCATCCTAATATTGCCGGATCATCAAGCTATGAAATAGGCTTAAGGGAGCAATTGTGAGTAACCTAAGATGGTCTCACTTTAATTTGATATGATATTACTGAATTGAATTTGATATATGATGAATTGTATTGATTGTAAGCTGAATTCTAGACAATAATTGTCTGAGGCATTCGATGCATGTAAGCATCGTTAAAAGTGCCACTTGTATGTGAATTAGAATGATTAATTGGATTTGATATGTACTGTTTGTGTTTTGAATTCTGGACATGAATTGTCCGAGGAGTTTTGATGTATGTGAATATCATGGAAAGTGCCACTTGTATATGATTATCAACTAAAAGTGGTTGAATGTTATGACTGACTGACTGAGATAATATAAATGAAAGTGATTGATTGTATTGAATGAATTGTGGCATGCATTTCATTTCAATAAATATAATATAAAGGCATTGTGACTGGTGATGCTACTGACTAAGACTACGAAAAGAGCTTAAAGCTCAAACATTTAGAGCCTAAGGCTCACTGTGATCCATGAGCCCAGAGATACGAGATATTGAAAAAGCACACAGTCACAACAATGTAAAAACAAACATGAGTCTCATACATATAGCATTCACAAATGATTTGAATTCATTGATCGATTTGTAAAGTTGTAAGAATGTTATATGTTTGCATACATGATATTAAACCAATGATTTTATTTTATTCAAATGTAATGAAGTGATTGACTGATTGATTTTTTTTTTACTGAAATAAAGTGATAGACTAATTTAATTGTTTGTCTGAAATTACAATTTGTTTGTGATAGAACTTGGTGCTAGTCAAGTTGAAATGAACTATGTGATAATATGTTTCTAATTAATTGTGTTTTATAACATGAGTAAATCATCAAGGATGGTTATTCTACTGAGTTCACAAAACTATTCAAATTTGCACCATTGTTAATTTCAGGATTGAGAGTGAGACAACCTAGCTTCTAAGACTCCATAGAAGTATATTTTGTGCAACTTTGACGATTAGATATGGTTCAAAGGTCGGTCAGTTGGGCATTGAAGACATAGTTTGTTAATAACTTTTTTGCATTCCTCATGTTTGTAGCATACTGTGTAGACTGAACTGTTTATGCTCATAGGACGATGTTGTGTATATATGGATGATGTTGAACTTAAAGCTATAATGTATATTATGATTATGATATAAAACGAGGAAATTTTGGATTTTAGCAAATGTGTGATTTGTGATTTTAATCACGATGTCATTTGATAAAGTGAAGGGGATATAGGTAACATGCCAATTTTGTCGGGCATGTACACGTGTGATCGTCTGGTGCTCGTGCATGCATCAGGCGAGATTGGGGTGTTACATATAATATACCATTAGAAAGATAATGTGACAAAAAACAAATCCATATACATCATGCAGAAAAGTATTCTAACAGGTTGAAAAGGGGCCCAAATTTTCAGAAAACTCATTATTAAACTCAGTTTTTTCCAGAAATTCATCTTGCAATCTCTAACTCATTTCAAATCTGTTTCTCACCAAATTTTAGACACAAGTTTCTGACATTATAAAGAACATATCCATATCAAAATTTCAAGCTAAAACAAAGCACACAAAAATTCTCCATTAATAGTCATGTTACACATGCATGAACAAATTTGGCATATATGGCATATTATTCTCATTTAGCACAATTTTAAGGATGAAAGCAAGCTATACATGCTCTAATACCAATGTTGGAAGGTATGATGAGACCTTACCTCTTCTATTTTGATAAGTCCCTTTCTTGTTGTGCTTGCTTTACAAGTCCACTTAGTGCTCTAATGGCTCCAAGTAACTCAAATTTGCCCTTTCTCGATATTGTGAGCAGCAACCAGAATTACTTACTCTATTCACACCCCAAATCTCAAGCCTTGTGAATGATGGCTCAAATAGATAAGAACATAAGGGAGAACTCAATGTTTTTGTGAGAGCAAGTCTGAGAAAGAGAAACTTCTTTTATCATCCTCTCTGTTGCAACTTATGCAGAGACAATGAAGAAGGAGTTGGACATTCCAACAAGTAACCAATTATGAATTATGTCTTTCTTATAAGACCTAACTTACTTGTGCACATTGGTTTACTTGTATCAATGTGGACAAACTACTTTGCTACAATTATTATGTCAAATAATGTATTTTAAAGAACTCCAATATTTTTCCATTGTCCGGACGAAAAGAGTTGGGGTAATTGGGCACATTGGCCTTGTACAAAGGCAGTAAAGGTCAGAATTTGCATGAGCTGGGAATGATTACATCAATTGTTCGTAGTTACTTAGCTGTGGACTAATCTAGAAGCACTGTTTAATTCATTAAAGTAAATGATTATAGTCAGCCGACCGGTTACCAGTTTGATAAAAGCCAGCGACGTCGATGAACTATTCTTGTTTGCTTATATATACATGCACATGCCCTGGCAGTCTAAGGTAGCGACCTTATGCATCTCCCTCTCAGACAGCTAGTTCAACAACATGAAAAAGTATACGACTATAACCAGTTGTGTCTAAATGGTTAGTTTATGTTTTAACTGTTTTGATATTCCCAGTGCCGTGTCCCATATGATTCTATACATACCATCTTCTGGGTATGTGCTTGCAGTCATGTAATGGAAGATTACCAGCGAGAAATGAAAAAACTGTCCGAGAAGATCATTGGACTAATGATCGAGTCCTTAGGCTTGACACAACAAGATGGGAAATGGTTCAAGCCCAAAGTGAAGGTCATGAACCACCGCCACATATCTTGCAATTGAATTCCTATCTAGAGTGTCCAGACCCAGGTCATGCAATGGGCTTAGCTCCTCACACAGATTCGCAATTGCTCACTTTGCTTCTCCAAAGCTGCAGCACCAATGTCCTCCAAGTTCATAAAGAAAACTGTGGGTGGGGTCCTGCACATCCCCTCACAAAGGCAGTTGTAGTCAACACTGGGAACACGATGCATATTAGCGGTAGTCAACAGGAAACACCACCGCATATCCATTGCATGCTTCTATACCGCACCCAAGGACATTAAGGTATCACCACCAACAAAGTTGATCGACTCTTATCATCCTCTACCGTACCGGCCAGTTACATGGAAAGAATGCCTTGATGTAAAGGCAGCAGAATTGACCAATGCCTTGGAGCATATAAAGATGACAACTTTTTCCCCTGTTGTTGTCTCCGTGTTTAAGTGAATTAACTTCTTGGCTTATGCATAATTTAGCCTCCATAGAACGAACTATACAGTACCAATTGCACAACTTCATCTATTTCATTGAAAGTTAGGCACGTCACGGATGTAGGACGATTTACTTTAATTTGAATCAATAAAACATCAACCGCAGGAGCAGGACATCGCTCTAAAGCCTCACATCAAACCGGGGCTGCAATGGGCTATGTAACACTTGAATAATGCCCCTACATCTCACAACATACTCGTATACTAAACATTTAACGTTTAGTATTTACAATTTCTGGAACTTTCAAGGGTCTTCCTGTGCTCTTATTTTATATTTTCTATCATGTTTTTCCCTGCTAGATGAGTTAGGTTTGGCACAAAACTTCAAGTTTTGCGGTTAGCCCTCAACAGGGGTTGCGGTTAGTTACAGTGTGCGGATATGAAATGAACAAAACCTAAGAAACCCTGTACTCCTACTAGATAGACATAGGCTGTAGCACTTGATCAATATGAACATCAAACGGTCGTGCAAGACCTCTAAACCAATTCATATTCAGTAAGGCACTGGTCAGCAATCATTCACTTCCAGAGCTTAACGCATTTGTCATGACTAGCAGAAGCTACCACACCAGTAACGCTTGATGCTGCCAAGGATGACACTAGTTTTTCATGAGCAGTCAGTGTCATTGTTTTGTTTTCAGCCGTGCTCCATAGTTCCAGAGTCTGAAAACGGCATTTCAGAATGTGTCAAGTCCAATGAGTATGACAACACTAAACCAATTCCATGTACATAACAACTCCCACTTTCTGTCACACACAAAGGAAATAATGATTATCCGTAAATTATTCTCAAAAGCCAAGTTGCAAGCTGCTGAGAATTTCAGTTCATTGAGAAAAGATAGGGACTGGATATTTGAGCTTAATGTTATGTTGCAAATCAGTTGCAAAGCTATATGGTGTAAAGTAGTGATAACTTGCCTCATAGCAGCCAACAACCAATAAAGAAGAATAAGTTGGATGGAAGACACAAGTGTTAAACTTGTTTCCGGAACAGTTTAACTCATGAATGCAATCCCCTTTGCTGCCAGAGCCAACCTTCCACAATCTGACGGAGTCATCACTCACAGATGCTAAATACTCACCAGAAGGATCCCAGCATACAGAATGGACAGGGTTTTTATGGCCCTATAATTAGCAAGATGGAAAAACCAAATACTGGGTCAGCCACTTCATGTGAACAATATGGAAGTAGTACACAACTACAAGATACGAATCTTATGGAGAACTTCCATGTATAACTCAGAGGATAATAAACATGATAGAAATCCTCTAATTTTCACAAATACATCTCAATCTCATATGCAAACTTATTTGGAATACTAACATAGGTTTCTTAATGCTCTTAAGGCTTTTACCCTGAAATTCAGAACATGTTAGGAAATAAGAAGTGTATTATAGCTGCTTTTTGAGCAGTGATCAAGCCAGGTTAGATCCAGAAGAAAGATGCTTTGGGAGGAGGAAGTGGACTTAGATTAACTATGCAAACCAAATGAAGGATCATGCGCAGCAACAAATAAAGAAGTTTTGGAAAATTACTATTTTGTGCCAATAGTACCCTCTCATGTAAGGAAATACGAAAGCCATAAAAAAACGAGGAATAAAAGACCTAAAAACATGATAGCAGCAGAAAGCACGTGAAATAACTCCAAATTCAGAATATAAACTGTACAATACTAATTTTCTCTCCCATTAGGCCAATTTGAACTGTGAAATCTTCATAACCCTCCCTTCTTAAACTCCATCTCACCCTTACTAGCAATTAAAAACGTCCATAAGCAACTTACTAATGTGAGATTCAATCCCAAGACTTTAACCTGAAAAGGCACTGACAGTAGGGTGGACTCTTAGACCAAACACCTAGTTCATAGTAATTTCTATTTGCAAAAGGAACATCAGGAAAAAATTTCAACTCAAGTATTAGCAAGAGCCAAAATTGAAACCTAAAAACTATAAGCTCCAACCACAATTGCAATGCACACAAACTACAACAATGTGAGACCTTTACAATCACTGAAGCATGAATAAAAATCTATCATTTGATTGCTTTTCAACAATTTAAAGTCGGCGTTAACATGCAAATCCAATGAAAGTCTTCCGAGTTTAAATGAAAAAACCTAAAAGGGAACAATAACCAGAAGTTACAAACCTGCAATTTAATCCTGCTACTTGAGGCTTCAACATCAAAAATAGTTACCAAATTTTCAGAAGCAGATGCCAGGATACGCCCAAATCGAGGTTGAAATCTCATCAGGGTGGCCCCAGACTGCAATGTTAAAAAAGTCGAGAAAAAACTTAACTGTGATATACCATGGGTTCAAATTTATATATTATTCCTCCCAAGATAGGAGTACACTACATTCTGTACCTTGAACACCCCTGTGCAGCTGCCATTTTTAATACTCCAGTAGCGCATCTCACTATTGTTATCACAGGAACAGATGAAATCCTCTTTAGTAGGATGGAAGTCTACAGACGTAACAGTTGTGGAATGTCCAACAAAAGTACGGATTGAAAAGCCAGGCTGCAAATTAGAATGAAGTTTTATAACTAGAAAAGAAGGGGCATCAGAAGAACTGGCTCATGGTTCCACAACAGTTCTACAATTTATGTACCATTTGAAGATAAAAAGTTATCATACTATGGTATCCTTCAATCATGCACTAGATTAATTTCAAAATTCTACTGTTTGCAGGCAAAAACAAATGTTTGTTAAAATCTACTATAAGTAGACCAATATTACTAACCTTATCAGATTCCCAAACCCTGACAGTTTTATCAGCTGAAGATGTAGCAAGCCTTGACATGTTTGTGCTGAAACGAACATCAGTAATCCATTGAGAATGTTCCTCAAGGGTAGACTTTGCTGTAAAAGACTCTGCACACCACAATGTAACCTGTAGTACATGACCATGACAATGACAATTAAAAAAAAAAAGATTTGTTTGCAGAAGAATTTAACATCTCCTGCACCAGTTTTTTTTAAATGCATTTATGATGTTCCAGCAGACTCGCATATATACAATTGTTACCTTCTTATCATGCCCACCAGTAGCAAGCAATTTTCCATCTGATGAGAAGTCACAGCATTCAACTTTACTTGTACTTGCAGGAATATGCCGGATCTCCGAAAATGTAATACCTGTCTTGGAAATAATGTCAAGCTCTAATGGCCAAATACAGAATATATAAAAAAGATTGGAAATTTGTGTAAAAGGGGCATGAACCAAAAACTATATTTTAAAGAGAGAAATACTGTTACTACTTATTAAAGATGAGCGAAATGAAAATTGATTTATGAGTGACCACCATTAAAGTTCATACTCTGGCAATATTAGTTGCATAAACCATACCAGATAATCATCAATGATATTACCAATATATGCAAACAAACAAAATCTATTAATAGTTTGCATCCATTGGTAAATTTTCTTCGTTTGTTGACTACTTGACATTGTCAAGTCATAAATGTCAACTAATTGTATCTTATTGGTAAAAACACTCAATTATCATCTGTAAAAATTAGTGAACTGTGTCCATCTCTAATAAATAGTTTTGCCTGCATCCCTTCTTGACAATTTAGCTAAAGAAAAAATCATCTCTCATCCCAATTTCCTAAGTGTGGCTGCTTGCTTTATTCCATACCAATGCTTAGTGGGATAGAACAGATCAGTAAATCCAACTGGCACGGTCATTGATACGAGTCAGTTATAGAGTGAAAACCGATAGGTAGAACAAGTTTTGGGTAATTTTTTAACTCCAACAATTTGTCCTGATTTCGTCAAAACTGGGTTATTTAGTTAAACCTTCACCTTCTAAGTATTCTTACGATACGCTGGTCAGACTAATAAGGAAATTATACCTTTGGTGACATCTCCAGATTGACCAATTCGATCTCTAGGATCTGCCGCATCATGTGAAAAGAAGGAATCTACATTCTCATCTAGAATCTTATCATCCACAAACCGATCAATATCAGCCTGCATTTGATAGTCTCAATCATCCAACTTTAACATGTAAATGACAACCACAATTCGTTACCAACCAATCACATAATGAGATAGAAGAGAAACAATCACAAAATTGTAAAATTACACAAGTATGTAAGCGTTCTGCCAGTATTAGTATAGAAGTAAATTAGAAGCCAATAATCAATTTCCCTCCACATCTACTTGAGGACAGATCAATTTAAATTCTGTTTGACAACTTTTTGAGTTTAGATGCAACAAATTCCAAAGGTCATTAAAAGTATATTATCATTGACAAACATATACTAGTATGAAGAAAACAACTTGCTTTGGAAATTATAGATTTCAGAATTGCAACTTATTTTGCCTTTTCAAACTCTAAAAACATCAGGTTTCATAGTTGAAGTTATCTCAATAATGGAACATTGAACGTTTAAAGCCCTTCGTAAGCACAAGGAATTTAGAAAACACTATATTTGCTTGTCCCATCTTACATCAATTGACAAAACAACACATTTAAAGGTTAAAATATTAGTAGCAAGCTTAAAAAATGAAATTTAGAAGGTCAAAAATGCCGTAGAAGATAAATTATTTTGCTAACCAACTCATTTGCAGCTGATCCAAGGGAACCCAAGCCATCAGATCCAAACATAAGCAAAGGTTTCGAGGATCCACCACTGTGTGACAAGGGCATAGACATAGCATCTCCTGGTGTGTGTGTAGAAGGTGTTGATGGAGAACTTGGAGATGGTCCAGCAGTGTTACCAGTCCCCGAGCTATTGGCAGGGCCTGAAGATGATCCCGGTTGCTTTCTCTTGCGCCCAATCTGACTTTTTGAAGCCTTTAATGAACAGAACATAATGAAAAGAGAACCAAAGAAAAACAATTTCAATAATGTAACTAGTACAGAAAATTCACGGCTGAAGCGTCCACAGATTTGAAATTAAATCCATCAAGTATGCAGATAGGAATTCCAATTTCCGGAAAAGGAACTTTTCTAAAAAAAACGAAAAGACAATAAACAACAATTATCTCAGAACAAAGTCAAAGGAAAAGTTTTAAGGTCCATCTATGGTCTCAGTATACAAGAGGATGATAGTTTTCTTAGTGTTCAAACATTTTACTCGAGCACCAATATTTTGATGAACGGATGGTCATAGAAATCTGACCTACATGACATTCCAACCCTCAGGCCATTTATTTTTTCCTTTTGAAAGCTGACATCACAAAATCAACAGTTTAAATATAGCATACATGTTCATTTCCTTGGAAGGTGCTTGACATGCTGCCATCAATTGTCATGCCACCAGAACCAATAATTTTTTCTTGCTGTGCAAGATGTTGATTTGAGCTCTGAGATTGTTGACTTGAAAGAGGATGCTGTGGGTACTGTTGCTGCTGTAGACTGTTCTGCATATGTTGTTGCTGCAACTGGAAACCTCAACCATATAAGCAAATCCATGATGAAAATTTGCTGAAGAAAGCAAACAGTAGAAAATTAATCCTCAGTCTAACATCAGAGAAATAAGTACCTTAGCCAGCACATCTGTTTCAGTACGGGACATTACAGGCGAACCAACATGCATTGGTGATCCAATGTTACTGAGCGCATCAGCAGAATTAAATGATCCATCTTTCCCAACAGCCATAGTCTGGCTGTTCACAAGCATTTTTAGCTTTCTACGCTCCAAATCATTAACAGATGGAGATGGCAAGTTTTGCTGTGCTTGAAGCATCAATTGCTGCTGAAATTTATTAAGAGACTGTGGAGACTGCATCAACCTTTGATGTTGAAGGAGCCCAAGCTGCTCCAGCCCCTTAAAAAGGAACCAAGGTCAGAACTGTAATGCAGGAAAAATAAAAAGGATGAAATAAAATAAGTTTAGCATAAGATATTTTAAATAAATTTGCTAAAATTTTCCTATGCGTCACTCAAGGAGGTTAAATGACCCAATCAGCTGTCATTTCAGAAACTTACAGTCAAAGGCCATCCTTTCAAAGTCAATTTGTCTCCCCCTTGTGTTGATCCTAACAAATACCAGAACCAGTTAGTTGCAAACTCAAATGATAACTGCTTCACACAGTTTGGTAATCAAATTAACAATTCAAGCCTTGATAACCAAATCTAGAAAGAAAAAGGAAAACAGAAAAGATTAATGAATTGAACATCATAAGGTATACGTATGCAATAAATTTGGATTCCTTTCTTTTCTCTATGACACAGCACTTCAAATCCAAAACAGAAAAAGTAAATTAAAAAAAAAAAGCGGAATGAAGAGAAAACGACAAGACAGTTAAGAGTTATGAAAAAAGGATGGAGGAAATGGGTCTCAATTCCACCGCTAAACCTGAAAATACAGGTCAACCAAATATTTACAGTAATGTAAAAGCAAAATCTAAACAAAAGCCCATAGATAAAAATATCTCAATCCCTAAATTGGCATCAATAAAAATGCCATATGAACCACTGCATTAATCTACTATAAATTTTCAACATCTTAAGGTTATTTTCCATTTCATGATAGTTGTCTCCAGAAATTTGATTAATAGCAGAGTCCAGATGAAATTTTTAAAAAGACAATTTTGCATTCACAGATAAAATTTATCCTACCAAACTAGCATGTGAGGAATGCCATCAGCTAGCAATCACAAATCAGATTGAACTTTCGTAAGCAATAGGTAATAGCAAATTTTTACAAATAAAGCTAACAGAGAAGGCCCTAATGGGAAAGTAAATTTTTGTTCCAGAAAAGTTTCTAGACAGAAAGTACCATGAATTCCCATTAAAGATCCTTCGGAACCAGCATTCCTGGAATTAATAATTGCAGCCATCTCAGTCTTCATCTCCTGTTTCACAAGATTATATTAGAAAAACGGAGCATGTTAAATTTTAAACCCAAAAACAACTTCACCTGGGTAGACACAGGCAGCTGTTGACTACGGTTTTGAATACTTGAGCATCCAGGTGCACCATGTATTGTATGTCTGGGAAAAAGAAGAAGATAAAAGTGCATAAAGGTTTAACTAATTTGATTGTCGAAAAAATGTAATATCCCATAAGCATAGCAATAAAAACTACAGTGAAGAAGAGTACCCAGGAGGCTGACCACCCAATGCTGTTTTCAACAACGATGCATTATTAGGATCTAGAAGCTGACCCACATTGTCACTTAGCCGTTGCTGCAAATAGAAATGTTAGAATGGAAACCATGGTGATACAAGAATGAAATCTATTGTTCACCCAAAAAATGAAAAAATCTTCCAATCTTCCTTGCTTCATAAAAACTTAGCACCTTCATTGCCACATCATCAGAGGAATTCCTCTGAAGTGGAAGCTTTAATCTATCCTCGTAAATTTGTGTTGCCATAGCACTTGCAGTTGCAGTGGTATGTCTTGATGCATCATTAGTGGCAAGTCCAATGGAACCACCATTCAGATGTTGGTTCCCATCTCTTCTTTGGTGCTGTTGCTGCTGCTGCTGCTGCTGAGCATGCCTCTGTAGCAAAAGCTGTGGCATCTGCATCTGCTGATGTTGCTGAGGTTTTGGATGTGGATGATGTTGTTGCTGTTGTAATTCCCGAGCCTTAGCCAACTGACTCTATGATTTACCATAATTTTTATTTAGCAAGATTACAAGTTATGCTTCTACATAACGAATATATGACGTACAATTGAATATATGTCCTAGTAAAAATGACTAGTTCACTTCTATTAAAGATACCTATACTCAAGCAGAAGTAAAGAAGTGAATTGAAAAACTTGGTCACTCCAAACTGGAACAAAAAAAAAAAAAACTAGGTCAACCATATGCATCGTTTTGTTCTACAAATAACACTAGATATTGCCAAGCTAATGACGTCAAACAGAAGTTGTTCCAGCCAATTTACACAAAGAATTGATGGCTGCAAATCATTCTTAGACAAGTTGAATTGATTGAAAAATCTATAAACCAACCTCAATATAAGATGCAGCAGCTTCTGAGTGCTTCTCATTTGTCCTAGCAATGAATATGTCCCAGAAAACAGACCACCACTCAAAGAGAAAACCACCTGGTGCATCAATAGCTATACCAAAAAAGAATCAAGTGATTATTATAATAACGTTAAGGAAATGGAAGAGCAAAAGGTAAGGAATTTCTTTTGGCTATTTCTTCTGTTTTATCTTTTTATAACTTGAGCATCTATTCAGTTTGGCATTTGTCTTACCCACAGGATCTGTGGAGACATTCCCTTCAGCTTGAAATGCCTTCGCAGAGGCATGCAATTTCCGCTTCATGAGGTAATCATATATGTAAACGTCCAACCTTGAATGAAGCATGCAATCCATCAGAAGTCCAAAAAAGTTAAACATCTCAATAAAGCAGATAGAAGTGGGACAATTGCAAGCAGCAAGAACCCAAAGCAGGCAGTTTTGAAGTTCTACTGAAAAAGAACTGAAGATTGGTCTTGTAAAGTGTCAGCACCCAATCCTTCTTTAGACAAACAATGTCATCACAAATGTGGAACTTATGAAGCAAAATCTCACGTCAACCCGCAACAGGCAAAGAGAGGAACAAACTTTCCTTCTGTACGTTTCAGAACCAAAGCAGTGGAGCTTAACAATTAATTTCAGACAGGCAAAAGAATTAAAGTTTAATATACCTCTCCAATTTACTACAAAAAGTATTATTACCATATTTATATTCTACCTCCTCATCCAAGTGCAGGATAACCTCATGGGCTTGCAGGTTTCTTCTACCAATTGGGGCCATTCCAGGGCCACCCACATAACAATCAAAACAACAGAAAAATGGGCTACAGTTCGTGTGCCCAAAATGGAAGATGAACAATCCATAACGTGTTTGTTATTTTCTTGATTTACAGCCAATTGACGGGCTAAATAAGCAAAACAAGTTATTCCATGACGGCAAGTAAATTATTTCATTTCATTAAGCTGAAGAAATGATTTCACCTTAACAGATGAAACAAATATGCTTACTTGGAACGACACACACACGGAATGGCATAAGAGGAAACCCAATTAGCGTAAAATGCCAGCCAATAGTCATTACAAAATACCAGCACAAAAATATCGAAACCCTAGACACCGAACCGATTCAAAACCACCCAAAACGTCTAAAATAGAGAAAATGAGGAAAACCCACAAACGCTACGACTTGCAGTAATGGAACGAAGTGTCACAAATGAGTAAAACTTACATTTTATCAGCTTCCCAGTTAGTGTGAGACATGATTATCGTAATACTTAGAATTCCAATAGGAAACTAAAGAATTGGAGAAGCTTGAAGGGTAGAATTGTTTGGACAAATACGAGTTCCTGAGAGAAAACCCTCTAAAGAGTTGCACAATACACCCCCTGCAATTATAAGAGAAGAAAATGGTAATGTCTAGTTCGTTCTATATGGGCGCGTATGCGTTTTTGTTTATCAGATTACAGGTTTATTGTATATGTATTTCTTTCATATTCTCTACATGTGTGCAAGGACATCTCTGGCGGCTGCTTTTACACACACATCCTTCAATAACGATAATAATAAAAATAGTAATAATAATAAGAGTTTCATCTCCCTAATTTATCAATTTAAATAAGATTTTATTTATTCTTTTTCTTGCATAAATGGATTTCAGTTGTGTTGTGCTAGTATGTATTAGTATCATTTATGAACTATTAGTGAGATATACTTTTATTTTTATAAAGATTTGACTATTCTGAACTATGCATTATACAGTTTTAGTTTTCATTTAGGATTAAAACTTCCAAAATAAGTACTTTATATCAAATGAAACCATAAGGTATCTAAAATTCAAAATAATCATTCTCACTTAATCACAATATCATTTTTTAGATTGGTTAATGTATGCCGTGAAACTAATAAAATTTAATTACTTCATCAATTTAACTTATTATAACAATTGTATAAATAATTCTTTAACTTGAGATCTCCAAAATATCTCATATAGGAGTTGTCGTAATTTAACATTATTTATGACCTATCCTAATTAAGGATAACTTAATTAGAAGTCATCGTATGTAAAATAAATTATATCAAGGTATTTGAGCGATTGTAAAATTCACATCTCTAGAGTTATTAGATAGAATATTTTTTTATTCTCAATTCCAATTAAATTAAAAAATTATTGGCTAAGGTTGAATGACTCTGTAAAATAATTTTTAAATGTCATTAAAAAGTAATTGCTATTGTTGGATAATTAAATATGGTTGAGTTAAAAAAATAGACATTAATTTCATACTCTATATTTAATTGAAATATTGTATAATGATATAATCGAATTATAAGAAAAAAAACATACACAAAAATATTAGACAAAATCACTTTGAAATACTTAATATTTAGGTGGTTATCATGTATTGGTTAAAACAGATAGTGAAATATGAATATAATTATTTATTTAAAAATTAAAGATAAATTAAAAAACTTTAATTTACTTAATGTGATGTGTGCTTATACACCTTAAGTAGGGTTGGACGAATAACTTAAGCGTTAATTCTAAGAAGAGCTAAATAAGGTGATTCAGCAGATCACTTCTGACGAGAGAGTTATTCTAAGGAAACTTTAATGGTCATATAGGGGCAACTTTGAAGGGTTATTCATTAACTTAAAGGGGGTTCGGGTTAAGAATGGAAGTGAGACAAACCATTAAATAAAACACAAAATACAACATATCTCCTTACATGAAAGAACAGCTCAAAACAATCTGAACATTTCTAGAACAAAACACAATCTTCTTAGCCACTGCGATTGTCTTTGTCCTACTCCCAAGTCTTCTTATCAGAACCTACGCTGGGTAAAACCACCGTGCTAAGCATATTGTTTAGTGGGAAATAAATAAACAACATATAAACTAGCAACTGTCTCTGACAATCTTCTAGCATATTCATGCACTGAATCTTAACAAATCTCATAAAAACTTTAATTGTTCAAATTACTGAACATTCCAATACATTTGCATCAGAATAGAATAACACATATCATAAAAGAATATACTTACGTCAAACTTATAAATATCCGAACAGAATATCATAATCACAAAGCAAAACTTTAAAGTATCTAAACAAATCTTGCTTATATCAGAACAATATTTAGCTGTATCATAATTGAACTTAGCTTATATCACAATTAAACATTTATTAGAACGCAAAACCAATTAGCCTGCTAATGTTTTTTACAAAAGTGGGTAACGGGACCAGAACAGGAGATACCTATTGATATCACAGAACTGAGAGACTTATGTCTCGACATCGAATTGTTCTGATCAGGAGACATCGAAGTGTCAATATCAGGAGATACTTATGCCTTAGACACCAAAGTGTCAACATCTTAAATGTGTCCAGGAGCAGCTACAGACCCTTCTAGGCATGCCTATTTACCTACGACTAGGACTTGACATTTTTAAAACAATCCATTTCAGATTTCTCATTCATAAGCAAAAGATGTTATGTCTTTATTCCACTTTCCTCTTTTTGAACATATATATATGCACATCTAACTAATCATACCTAATAAGTATAAACATTTGTAATAATATACCACTTAAGATATTATGTATTTCCCATTCCATATCATGACGCAAAGTTCCAATTTGTAAACAATCATATTCAATTTGCATCATATAAACCTTTTGAAACACATTGGTATTCATAAGAACACTTTCATCTTTAAACACATCATTCTTTTCAATATTAGACACATTATTAATTAACCACACATTCTTTAAATAATTATCTCCATTAATAAACCATAACTCAATTACCTTTTACTCCATTAATCTAACATCATCTAGGTTCATTTTTAATCTCAATTAAGTTTAACTAAACCATTGTTAAAAAGTCATAACCTTATATTTGTCAATAATTGCACAAAACCAAGTTTTTCACCTTCCTAACCCTTTTCC
The DNA here is from genome assembly GCA_027563595.1 of Erythroxylum suave. Taxonomy (NCBI): domain Eukaryota; kingdom Viridiplantae; phylum Streptophyta; class Magnoliopsida; order Malpighiales; family Erythroxylaceae; genus Erythroxylum; species Erythroxylum suave. The sequence continues at coordinate 35,458,274 of JAOSBN010000008.1, read as the reverse complement.
AGATTTTCTCAAGACATGTTTTGAGTCAGTTTTGTATGCCCATTTTCACATAGAAATTAAGGTTTTTGGGCAATAATTACTTATAAATAAATGTTCCTCTATATCTTAAGTTTTTAAAGAAATAAACTAAATGCAATTTGGTTCAGTATTTCTAGAGTTATACTCAAAATACTACAGACTATTCTCAAACAGGGACAACAACTAGTATTCAACTACAAGCCAAATTTCAAAACCATTAGATACAGAACTAAAATTCCATTCCTTCATGAAAATTGTAGACATATGCATGTAGTTTTTTAAAAAAATTAAAATCACCCTATTTGGATATCTACAAGTCAAGTGATGGCTAAAATATCGATGTCTGTTTAGTGGAACCACTACAATTGTCATACACCTTCAACACCCCTTCACTGTAGTTCATCAATTCCACTTCAGTTCCACCTTATTCATGCCTCAATTCCCCATCAATTTCATGTCCAGAACCAAATCAACAATCATTCATTAACCAACTTACAAATCAATCTCTTCCACACATCAAAACCAAACTAAAAATTGTCATACAAATATCATTTTTCTAGCATTCAATTCTCATCATCTTAACACATATTCCATACTAATTCAATTATCATACAACTTATATTAATACAAGCTATCAAGTGTAGAATTCCCTTACCTCTTTAACTTCAAATTTAACTCCAAAGAACCAGCTATTCCATCCCTTCCAAGCAACCAAGATAAGTCCAAAATCAAGGTGCAAATCTTAGCACCAAGAAGATAGCATAATCTACTTTCTTGTTGAAATATTTGGCTAAGAATTTTGAAGTGATAATGCATGAATTTTCAGCAAAATTTCAGAGCTAAAGGAGAGGGATAGTTTCGGTGGAGATTTTTCAATGAAGGTTACATAAATTTCTAGCAAGTTTGACACCCAAGTTGCTAGGTGTCCTAATCTTGGAGGAGCACATATCACCCAAGCATTTGTCCCGTGGGGGGGGGGGGGGGGGGGGGGGGGGGGGGGGGGGGGGGGGGGGGGGGGGGGGGGG
>JAOSBN010000008.1:35427811-35457221 GCA_027563595.1 Erythroxylum suave | reverse complement strand
CTTGGAGGAGCACATATCACCAAAGCATTTGTCACAGTCCCCCCCGGCCCTTCCCCCCCCCCCCTGATGATCTTTTTTTCACTTAATTCAGTCCAACATACCAAAGTTCTACACCTTCTACCATATAGGGCTTTATAAGTTGCCATGTCAATAGTAGTTTGATAATTGTTATTGTAAGCAAACTCCATTAGAGAAAGATAGCCAACTTCCTAGAAATTCTAACACACAATCCCGTAGCATATCTTCCAATATCTGAATAACCCGTTCAGATTGTCCATCTATCTGGGGATGAAAAGCGGTACTAAATTTGACTTGAGTACTTAAAGCCTTTTGTAGACCTTTCCAGAATCTTAAACTAAATCGAGGATCACGATCAGAAATAATAGATAGTGGTACCCTATACAATCTCACTATCTCATTCACATATAGGCCTACAAGTCTGGTCACTAGTAATGCTGCTTCAGATCTTGATACATCTTATTTCCACCAGGATGCATTATAAAGACAATATTATGGGCCTCAAACAATAACTTTCTCTTTAACTCATCATTTGCTGGCACGCACAATCAATCTTTATAATACAAATCACCATCTCCTTTCACCAAAAAATCAGATTATTTGCCTTCCCGAGTAGCCAAGATAAGTTGTTGCAACTTATCATCAACTTTTTGAGCATCACAAATTTCTTGCCTCAAGATAGGCCTAACTTTCAACTTAGCTATTAAAGCTCCACCAGATATAAGTTTTCTTTCACCCTGTTGCACTGACAAAGCTGAAATGGTTTTCTGACTTAACGCATCAACCATGACATTAGCCTTACTCGGATGGTGGTCCATAATGCAGTCGTAATGTTTAAATAGTTCCAATAAACATCGTTGTCTCAAATTAAGTTCCTTCTAAGTAAGCAAATACTTCAAAATTTTATGATCAGTAAAAATCCTATACTTTTCACCATACTAGTAGTGCCGCCATATTTTCAAAGCAAATACTACCACTGTAAGTTCAAGATCATGTGTAGGTTAGCTCTATTCGTGAGGCTTCAGTTGCCTAGAGGCATGCGCATCTATGTTTCCATCCTGCATCAAAATGCAACCCAAAACCATTTCTAGATGCATCACTAAACATAACATATTTCTTACCAGAAGTGCTTTGAGCCAATACAAGAGCTTCGGTAAGCATTTCTTTCAGTTGATCAAAACTATCTTGACATTTATCGGACCATTCATACTTCACTCCTTTTCGTAGTAGTTTAGTTAAAAGGGATGCTATCATTGAGAATCCCTTCATAAATCGGTGATAGTAACCTACCAAACTCAGAAAACTTCTCACTTCTATCACATTTTGTGGTAGCTTCCAATTAACAATTGCTTCAATGTTATTAGGATTAATTTTAATCTCTTGAGAAGAAACAACATGTCCTAGAATAGATACCTCCTGAAGCCATACATCACACTAACTCAGCTTAGCATACAACTGCTTTTCCCATAAGGTTTGTAACACAACCCGCAGATGCGCAGCATGATCATGCTTATTCTTGGAATAGACCAGAATATCATTATAAACACCACTACAAATTGGTCTAAATAGGGCCTAAGCACTCTATTCATCAGATCCATGAATGCATGTAGAGCATTAGTTAGCCCAATTGGCATCACCAAGAATTCATAATGTCTATAAAGTGTCCTGAATGCAATTTTCAGAAAATCCACATCCTTTATCCAAAGTTGATTCCTAGAATCAATCATAAAAGCTAGATAAGTTTGACCTCAATTGACCCCAAGGGGTCCTGATATAGATGGACAAGATTGCGCAAGATTATTACTCCCTACGACCTCATCAACGACTTCATGAGATCTTTCCATATTTAATTCTATCATCAAAACATGGGACAAACCGCATTAGGCCAGACATAACTCTTATATCCACGTATAAGCAATATTTAAGCACTGGTTAAACCAAAATCGCCTAAACCAAGCTCTGATACCAAACAATGTAACACCCGCATACCCCTTGGGAGGATATACAGATGCTACACAAAATAGAACCAAGGTAATCCAATACATACTAAAGCATTTCTATAAACTTGAAGAGCATACATTTCATTCATCATTGGTTAGGTCATATTCAGAACATAACATATACATGATGCTTATTACATACGAGCCTTAAATCCAAATCCAAACTGTATTACGGCATTTACAAACCATTAAATAAAACACAAATTACAACATATCTCATTACATTGAAGAACAACTCAAAACAAATTGAACATTTCTAGAACAAAACACAATCTTCTTGGCCACTACGGTTGTCTTTGTCCCAGTATCAAGTCTTCTTATCAGAACCTAAATGGTGGTAAAACCACCGTGCTAAGCTTACAGCTTAGTGGGGAATAACTAAACAACATATAAACTGGCGACTGTCTCTAACAGTCGTCTAGCATATTCATGCACTGAATCTTAACAAATCTAAAAAAAACTTTAATTGCTCAAATTAGTAAACATTTCAATATTATTTGCATCAGAACAGAGTATCCCATATCATAACAAAATAGACTTACGTCAAACTTATAAATATCCGAATAGAATATCATAATCACAAAACAGAACTTTAAAGTATCTGAACAAATCTTGCTTATATCAGAACAACATTTAGCTGTATTAGAATTGAACTTAGCCTATATCAAAATTGAATATTTATCATAACACAAAACCAGTTAGACTACTAATCCTTTTTACAGAAGTAGGTAACAGGACCAAAACAGGAGATACCTATTGGTATCACAGAACATAAGAAACTTATGTCTCAACACCGAAGTATCCTTATCAAGAGACACCGAAGTGTCAATATCAGGAGAGAATTATGTCTCAGACACCAAAGTGTCATTATTAGGAGACACCGAAGTGTCGACACCTTAAATGTGTCCAGGAGCAGCTGCAGACCCTTCTAGGCATGCCTATTTACCCTCAATTAGGACTTGACAGTTTCAAAACAATCCATTTTAGATTTCATAATCACAAGCAAAAGATGTTATGTATTTATTCCACTTTCCTCATTTTGAACATATATATATGCACATCCAACTAATCATACCTTATAAGCATAAACATTTGTAATAATATACCATTAAAGGCATTATGTATTTCCCATTCCATATCATGACGCATAGTTCCAATTTGTAAACAATCATATTCAACTCGCATCACATAAACCTTCTGAAACACATTGATATTCATAAGAACACATTCGTCTTTAAACACATCATTATTTTCAACATTAGACACATTATTAATTAACCACACATTCTTTAAGTAATTATCTCCATTAATAAACCATAATTCAATTACCTTTTACTCCATTAATCTAACATCATCTAGGTTCATTTTTAATCTCAATTAAGTTTAATTAAACCTTTTTTAAAAAGCCCTAACCTTACATTTGTCAACAATTGCAAGAAACCAAGTTTTTCATGCTCCTAACCCTTTTCTAGATTTTTTTAGGACAAGTTTCTGATCAGTTTTGTATGGCCATTTTGACATAGAATCTGAGGTTTTTGGGCAGTAAGTGCTTCTAAACAAATGTTCCTCTATGTATTAAGTTTCTAACGAAATAAAATTAATACAATTTGGTTCAGTATTTCTAGAGTTATACTCAAAATACTACAAACTATTCTCAAACATGGATAGCAACCAGTATTCAACTACAAGCCAAATTTCAAAACCATTAGAGACAAAACTAAAATTCTATTCCTTCATGACAATTGTATACATATGTATGTAGTTTAATCTAAAATTAAAATCACCCCATTTGGATATATATAAGTCAAGTTATGGCTAAAATACCAACGTTTGTTCAATTGAAGCACTACAGTTGTCATACACCTTCAACACCCCTTCACCGTAGTTCATCAATTCCACTTCAATTCCACCTTATTCATGCTTCAATTCCACATCAATTTCATGTCCATAACCAAATCAACAATCATTAATTAACTAACTTACAAATCAATCTCTTCCACACATCAAAACCACAATCAGAAATTATCACACAAATGTCATTTTTCCAGCATTCAGTTCTCATCATCTTAACACATATTCCATGTTAATTCAATTATCATATAGCTTATATTAATACGAGCTATCAAGTTTAGAATTCCCTTACCTCTTTAACTTCAAATTCAACTCCAAAGAATCAACTATTCCAGCCCTTCCAAGCAACCAACAAAAGTCCAAAATCAAGGTGCAAATCTTAACACCAAGAAGACAGCATAGAAGATAACAAATCCATTTTCTTGATGCAATATCTGGATAAGAATTTTGGAGTGATAATGCATGAATTTTCAGCAAAATTTCAGAGCTGAAGGAGAGGGATAGTTTCGATGGAGATGTTTCAATGAAGGTTGCAGAAATTTTTAGCAAGTTTGACACCTAAGCTGCTAGCTATCCTGATCTTGGAGGAGCACATGTCACCAAAGTACTTGTCACATTTGTCACCCCCTAAGCTACCATAAGTCACACATCTATTAGGCCATTTGTTACTTAATGAATGCTGCCATGTGTCATTAAATGATTATTCCACATGTCACTCCAAGATTGGTCCCCTTCTCACTGAACCAATGTTGCCAAATGTCAATGCATTAGCTATGCCAAATGTTAATAACTCATAGGCTTAGTCATTCTAATGTTCATCTACCAACTTATACTTAATGCATGTTGCCATGTATATGTCACTCCAAGATTGGTCCACTTGTCACTCAACCAATGGTGCCAAACGTCAATACATTAGCTATGCCAAATGTCAATAACTTATAGGGTTAGTCATTCTAATTTTCATGTACCAACTTATTTTGCCACTTAACAATTTTCCCAGTTTAAATGTACATTTTAATACCTAAATTGTCTAATGATGTTAATTAATTCCAATTCACTAAGTATGATCCATTAAACCAAAATTCAAGCTATATGCAATTCTCAATCATATCACAATTTTTAACACCTACCATACATGTACTTTCATGAACATGTAACATTTCAACTAGGGTACAATTTGGGGCCTTGCAAGAAAGATAGTTAATAAAGCTACAAAGTGACAAAGAAAGAGATGAAAAAGATAATCTCATAAATTAAAAGCAGAGCTTACAAAAGATTATAACAATGATTGAAAATTAAAGATGGAGAAAAATATATATTTAAGTTGGCAAGAGATAGTAAACAAAAAGCAAGAGACGTAAATCAAGTTTGTTGTATAAAAGATGAAGTATGATTGGCACTCATAGTTGAAATTGATCAAGAGAAGATGATAGAGATATTTTTATATCCTTTTTAAAGAAGACGTAAAGGACAACATCTCTTTAGGTGATTTTAACACGTCCAATAGGTATCATAACTTTACTTATTGTTGACAAATTACAAAGGAAGAAATTAAAAGAGCTTTGAAGGAGATAGAGAATGGAAGGGAAATAGGGCGTTATAAGATACCTATAAAGGTGAGGAAGAGCCTAAGTGAAGAGGGTCTTACTTGACTGATCAAGCTTTTCAATATGATCTTTAAGTCTGTCAAAATGTTGTATAAGTGGAGACTTAGTATGTTAATTCCTTTGTATAAAACAAAGGGACATCTAAAGTTGTAACAATTATAGAGGCATTAAAATATTTAGTCACACCATGAAGTGTATAGGAGAAGATGATTGATAAGATAGCTAGAAAGGATGCACTTATCATAGAGAACCAATTTGGGTTTATGTGAGGAAGATCTACAATAGAAGCTTTACATCTTCATAGAAGATTAATAAAATATTACAGGTAAAGACAACATAACCTACATATGTTTTTTATTGACTTAGAGAAGGCATATTACTAAAGATGGAAATGAGTCCGACCTGACTCCATCCTGTAAATTTTTTAAATTAAAAGTTTAACACGATGTCATTTTGCTTTGGAGTGTCAGGCCTCGGGCCTGGTAGGGCGAAGCAATCAAGGCCTGACCTATTAACTTCATGTCAAGCTGGGATCAGGTCCTTTTGCCATCCTTATATATGATAAAGTACCTAGGGAAATCATATGGAAGTGTTTAGAAATTAAGAGAGTTCTTATGACCTATATACGAGTTATTAAGGATATGCATGAAGGTGAAAAGACTAGAGTAAGGCTGGTAAGAGGAGACACAAAGCATTTTTCTATCCATATGGGGTTACTCCAAGACTCTTTATTGAGCCCCTTTTTGTTTGCAATAGTGATGAATGAGCTCACCAAGAATATCCAAAAGGATGTGTCTTGATGTATGTTGTTTGTTGATAACATTGTGTTTAGTGGATAAGACAAAAGAGGGTATTAATGTCAAGCTAGAACTTTGAAGGGATATGTTAGAATCGAAGGAATCAAAATTGAGTAGAACTAAGATTTAAGTACTTAGAGTGTAACTTTTCGGGTCATAGGATGACTTCCAATGTAAGGATTTATGATCTATGATCCAAATCAATGGAGAGATCGATGAATACATGGTTCACCGTATCAGATCAAGTTAGCTTAAATGGAGAAGTGCTTTAAGAGTTTTATGTGAAAAGAGCATACCACTCGAGCTTAAAGGTAAATTCTATTATTTAACAATTAGGCCAGCTATGCAATATGAGGAGTAGTGTTGACCCATCAAACATATGCATGATCATAGGTTAATGGTAGCAAAGATGAGGATGCTTCGTTGGATGAGCAACCTTACTGGAAGAGATAAGATTAGGAATATAATAATAAGAAATAAATTAAAGGTGGTTAATAATAAAAAGAATTAATAGAGACAAGATTTAAATGGTTTAGATATATTAAGAGGAAACACTTTGACATTCCAGTAAGAAGATGTGAGAAAATCATTCTTAGAGACTGTAAGTAAAAAAAGAAAGACTTAAGAAGAATTGAAAAGAGGTGATCAAGAATGACATAACTTTGTTGAAATTTACTGAGGACATGATCCTTAATAAAATTTTTTTCTCTTGTATTTAACCTAAATATTTTCTTATTTAGCCTAAATATTTTTTTGTAATGATTTGTTCAATTATTTATTTGCTTGTTTCCTTCTTTGTTTGTGTATTTATTTAACTTTTAGTTTTAGTTTTTATTCTTTATTCTTATTTGTAAAATTGTTCTATATTTATTGTATTATTGATTTTATTAATCATTTTTATATTTTTATTTATACGAATTTATTTATTTGTTTGTTTGTTTATTTATTTATTTTTATCATTATCTCTTATGTATATTTTATTATTATTTTATAACCACTCTACCAGTTAGAGATAAGGCTAGGTATTTTTGGACCTCTTTCTTCCGATTAACGGGACTTTTACTAAGTTATTGGTGTTGCTGTAGTCTTAAATATAATATATTTAGGATTATAATTTATATTCATTGACAACATATTTAGATACCTATTGAGACACAAATGAAGAACGATTAAAAAGAAAAAAATTAATTAAGTTAAACTTGATTATAAAGTTTGAGAAATTTTAAGATCAAAATATAAGATATCAAAAATAATGATTAATAGTATATATTAGATATCATTGGAATAAAATTAATAGATTAGGTTTAGGGCCCTTTTGACTCTGAGTTCTGCTTGAAACAAATTATAAAGGTTTAGGCTCAACCTGAAGCTTGTGGCTTGAGCTTAAGCTAGAGCTTGAGCTTGATCGGGATTAAACGACTTGAAGCTTGATTTTTTTAATTTTAATTTTAAAAACGATATCATTTTATTTAAAATAACATTGTTTATACTTGATGTATTTGAGATTTGGGAGATATTATGTCCGAGCAAAGATGTCATCCTTCGAGTTAGCATTCTAAGCTTACTCCTCAGTTCAACACTTTTGGAGTTGTCTTTTAACTTCTTTGTGAGAATATTCTAGAGGCTAAATAATTGTGTGGCCAAAGCAGTTTTCATATAATTTTTAGAATTTGATAGGAGGTGCATTAAAAAAAAATACACTTTATAATAAAGTATTATGATATGTTCTTCGTTAAGTTTGCAAATTAAAAGAATTTACCTTTTAAGAAATTATAACAAAAACTATATTTTTTTCTTCCATGGGATATGACGGGGTTACGTCAATTCCAAGAGTTGTATCATATCAAACCTTTAGTTTCGTACTGTGTTAAAGATCATTTGATTGTTATTGTAATCAATTTTAGAAAATTTATGCCAAATATTGGAAACCTTAATTACTAAAATTATGTCGCAAAAAGCTGCAAGTACAGAAATTCTATGGCCACATGAATGGGGTGGATAGATATTTCAGAAAAACATCAACGTTCAGAAACAAGCCATAATCTAAACTTGCTCCGTCTATTTAACTAGTTCTCTGCTCAGCTATCTGCCAATTTCAGGATGAAAACTATTTCCCAGAATCATACTCTCAAAGATAGTCTACTAATGTGTTACAATTGCTTAACAATCTAAAATTTCCATGATTCTTATCTTACAAAATGTAAATCCATCTTAACAAATTGTTCTGAAACATCATATTGACCAACTTCTTTTGGCAAAAAATTGATAACTGCATCAATAAAACTTGAAGACCGATAAGTTTCCAGGAGAAATTCAGAGGTAGTATTTCTTATTCCTTGAAGTCATCTTTGTCATCAACAGAGATCGGTCTATTCCTCCAAAATACAGCAAGAGCACTCCCACCAAGCTGTGAGGGGGAATGTAGCAGAATTAATAAGGTCAAGATTAATTCCCAATTAAATAACCGATGAAAGAAAAAAACTATTGGGAAGTCTTGACAACTGTAGAAGTCTTACTGCCATACAAACAACACTAACAGCTGAAGGCACAGCCACAAGGGGGTTTGTGAAATGCTTCTGAGCAAGTAAAAAGCCAAGTGCAGAGCTCTGCAGGCAAACAAACATAGCATAATAACACTTCGGAGGAAAACAGTTGGGCCAGCACATAGAATTGTTGCACTTAACTTACCTGCATCCCACATTCTATGGATATGGTACGAGAAGTTGATTCACCAAATGATATTTTTGACAACCAATAACCTAGAGCAAATGCCGCAGCATGTAACAGAGCAACTGGCATTATCAACTGTGCACCTTGGGCTTTCAAAACATCTGACACTTGTCCAATCTACCGAAAGTTGTATGAAACTCAGTTTTAACCATGAAACAAATAACAGCACAAATATACAATACACAGAAGTCAAAACAGCCAAGTCATTATTACAGTGAATACATGAATGTTATGCCGCAAACTTACCGGACTTGCACAGAGCAGAGTTGTGAGGATGACTCCAATCAATGGTGTCACTGTGATTATCTTAGAAGTGAATTTGGGAAAGAATTCATTCGCTAGAACTGCATTTTAAACAAATTATCACATTATGGTAGAACGTCTGCTCGCAAGAACATGGAAAGCCAAGGGTGAAATGCAAAATCTTCAACCAATTGATGCAAGAACTTTTAAGTTACCTCCGACAACAGTTGGTACTAAAACAACCTGAAAAGTGCTGATAGCAAGACCCTGCAATCGGATCACATCATAATTATTTGTAATTTTGTAGTTCAACTTTCTCTCATACTCTGCTAACAGCAAACGGTTTTTCTGACATGGAGATTACACACTTCACAAGTTAGACTTTGAAACTTACTGCAGCATCAACAGGAACCAGCTGACCAGCAAGAAGTTTAGTAAGAAGTGGTGTCATAATAATGGCTCCAATAGTTGAACACCTGCGGAAATCCAATAAAATAAGTTATGAAACAAGTTGAAAATATGCAATTGAAGGGGAACAACTAATTGATACAAGTCCTGACTCATATATTTGCATGAGGAGTGAGTCTTGAGCAATGATAAGGTTCTAAAAAGAGAGGTGTAGAATAAGTTAGATAAAAAATGTGGGACTTTAAAGGATCCCATATGATTAAGGGGAAAGAGAGAAGAACAAGAAAAGATGAAAATCTAACTTGAGTTTGACAAACTATAATAAATTAAAGCGTTTCTGCTAAGATAGCCTTTCATTATTGCTATACACGAGTTCAGTTATAATAGTAGACAAAGTAATCGGTAAGAGCATAAAATGGTTTACTGCTAAAAATTGCTACAAAAGGTTATTTTCCCAAATAAAATATGCTTCCACATACGTTGTCATGAGAACGGAAAGCGCTACATTTCCCTTTGATATGTAGGTTGCGACATTAGATGCCTGTCCTCCAGGGCAACATGAGACCAAGATAAGACCAGTTGCAAGAGGAGCTGATAGTTTCAAAGTCTAGATATGAAAAGAATAGCAAAATCAGCAACCTCAATTGGAAATTAAAATTCCAGTAAGTTGGCAACTATTTTTCTTTTCTCAGATCATCAGTCTAAAACAAAATACAAGTTGGAGCATGCTCTTCAATGAACATCCCAGAAGTAAAGAAGCAGTGCAATATTGACAATTAATGACATGGTAACTTTGCCTACATTTAAAATCTGAAATATAGGTAAACCTGATTTTCACTCTGCCTTCAAAGATAGTACAACTGTTAGATTTCTAAATGTAATGTCTGAGAGAATGAAAATACACATTTCAAATGTTAAGACTTTCACAAGTAAGATTATGAAAGAATACAAACAACTTGGACATTCTTTTAGGCAACAAATTTTGTTAGCTGAAAAATCACTTCAATCACCATGCATTCAATCCTTGAAATTATTGAAAACACGAACAACTTATCTACTAAGATGAATGACAGCAGAGCTGGAAAAGTATGGATGTCCAAAATGAAATTAACCAGAGTTTTACAGTTCTATGATATACATATTTTTGGAAATTAAAGAAAATTAGATTTCCAAAAAGGGAAATAGGACAGTTGTATTATATTGGTGAACTAAACATTATTATAGCTATATTGAAAAGATGACAACAATTGACAAAGCAGACTGATGGATTCTAAGAACTGAACCACCATTTAAAGGAAATAACATATGCTTGAAAAGTGACGCATAAATACCATTGCAATAACAAATCCCAACAGTGGTTTGATTAGGTACTGAGCAAGAAATCCTACACCCACCTGAAAATCAAACACAAATGACTCAGTTAGTGGAAGAAAAAAGGAAGTGATCTCCCTATCTTTACCTTTTTACCTCAAAGAGGTAGATATGAAAGATGATTCTCTTACAGTCCATGGATTTCTCAAACAGCGTCTGAAATCTTCAAATGTCAAGGTCAATCCCATTGAAAGCATAAGGAAACCCAGACCAAGAGTGAAGAGGTCAGTCTCCAACCATGTAACCTGCCAGAAAAATGCTTTGATTCATTATGCAACACATGTGCTGTTACAAACCAGTAAGTATGGTTTAGAGATTACCAAAGATGGCTTGTAGATACCAATAACAGTGCCCAATATGACCTGCCAATGCAATTAAAATATTAGTATGAAACATTCAGAAACATACATGTAACTCAGTTGCAGATTTCGCAGCTATACACATGAAAGAAAATCTGCATAAACAGTCACTGGAGTAAGGAAACATAAGACACACCCAGATAGGGAAAAGGGTGGTCAGAGTTTCAATTATCCTTTCATAATTGCTCATCCCACTAGGTCTGCTACTGGGGAAATCTCCTGGTACATCTGTGGCAGCCTTGCAGAGGACTGGGGAGTTCCTACATGAAGCAGTTAAAATGTTAGAATGCATTGAGGATGAATAAGATTTTTTTTTTTATATTGGTGGAATCCATAGGCGCTATCATTTGAGTGCGCACTGGATAAACTGCTGGACGCATGTAATAGCCTGCAAACTACGTATTCCAAGTGAACTGCTTGACAAGCCAACAACTCAAAGCCACGTGATAGACTCGATCTAAGTAGCATTTGTAGGCTTCAACGTGTATTTACCCTTGGCCAACCATCCTCTTCAAGGTTGAGGTGGGTTGTAGCCTACTCACTGTGATTTGAATCTTCAACTTCTTGGGTTTGAAGGCTCCAAAGGGACCTTGCTTCACTCGTGGGACCAAACCCTCAAGGGTAGGATGAATAAGAACTTACTAATGCCCAGAGGTCATTAGTTTTCCAACTAACTAGTAAGGTCAATTCTATAAATATTGGCCAATAAAGGTACTGTCATACTGAACACGAAACCATTTCTTGGTAAAAAGCTGTGTATAGTGATCTAGAAATTAGATAATACGTATATTAGGACAGAAAGGACACAAAAAATCTGAAACTGCACTAATGCACAGAAAGTAGATTACAATAAAAAAAATATATGTCCTTTCTCTAAACAGAACTACACAACAATGAGTAACTTCTAAGTTCCAGTTCAAGTCTCCGTTATCAATATAACATAGGAGAGTTAACTGATACTCAATCTCACGAAGATTAACCAAAAAGGAGAGGTCTAATAGGTTGATTCATTCTCAAGCGCTGTAACCTCTCTGCCACAGGAACAAAAGCTGATGACTGTCATCCCTCCTTTGTCTACTATTTCAAACGACAAGATAATAACATTCTAAGTATAACTTTCAAAAGAAAAAAAAAAATTCCACCAGACACGTCGATCACACATTTGTCCGTAAAAGACTACCTTGATGTTCTGCTGATTGAGGAAGAAGTTGCATGAGTAACCAGTAGACTCCGTGGACTGCTTCGAATTGCGTCCATTCTGATCCTGGCAGCTTCAGGCATCCCACCTCTAAGATCTTCATAATCAAACGCATAAGAACTCGGTAAGAGGTGCACTCAAAGAAGTTTAATCAGAAAGTAATACGTTGCAAGCACCAACCATGATCCATCGCCACCAGAATCTGAAGCAACATAAAGAAAAGCCAAAGGAACAAATACTTGAAAAGCCATAGAGCAAAGATGAAATTTATCAGGATTAATACATACCCAGATTGCTGATTAGCCTCCTTGCAGGGAGACGATTGCTTGGTCTATAAATAGCTTCACATACTTGAAGCTTGAAATCCTTGAGCACAAATTTAGACATTGACGCCATTGAAGAAGATAATGAAACAGAGAAAACGAGAAGGGTTTACAGAACCGTATGTTGGGGTTTTGAGAGTGACAGCAAAAAGGAAAGGGGTGAAGGATTATATGAACCGGGGCTTCGTGGTAATAGACGAACCACACAAACCCAAGATCACTTCTTATCCAGATGTTTTGCTATTGGTTTGACGATAACATTTTAGGAAACGGAAACGGCGTCATGCCACTTGTCTTTTCTTACCGATATGGGGTCCAATTTTCCAGACCTGCAGCTATCGGAAAGAACCGTTATGGTTACTTCAGAAATTCTTGTAAGTCCAAACATACGTAGTTTCAATTGATTTAAATTAAACTTTTTTTTCCATGAGTTTGATCTCGCAGTCAAAAGTGCTTAAAATAAAAATTGAAATCTTTCAATTAATTTTTAATAGAATAACTATTTGGTTACTATGTTTCTTTTTTGGGTTTTCCATTAACTTTGCTGGTGAATTATTATTAGGCCTTATGACGAGGAAATCCTTCTTCACTGTACCTCTTTATTTTATGTGAAAGAACTACCTACTATGTTGTCCATAGCTGATACGGGAGCACAGATTCATGGTTGTAAAATTTGTATAGGTGCCTTTTTGCAGATGATTGCTTCTTCTTTTTTATTTATTTTAATGAGATTAAAGATGAAACTCGTCAGTGAGACTCGTCTTGAAACAATATGAGGATAGATTGTCTCAGGTCATTAATTTTAAAATTCCAAGTACTTTCTTTGACTCTGACATGTTATCTTGTTCTATCAATTTCATCTATCCTTGGTGTATCTAAGAATTTTCAAGATGGAAAATATCTAAGCCCTACTTCTTAAATTGTGAGAGGTTAGAAGGTTGACTTTATACTTCAAAGCGAGAATGTGAATGACAATCCTTTTGTTACATCGACTAGGCAGCTTATTCGGTACCCCACAATAGCCCTCTAGTTGATATTTTTCCGAATAATAATATAACACTTCATTTAACAACTCCATTGCTACAAATACACTTAATGATCATCCTTATTCACATTCACACGGTCATTACGTCATAACCGTACTCTTATACCAAAAATGCCCTTCAGGCTTAACTTAACTTATTTAAGATTAAACTTTTCCAATTTAATTCCAAATCAATTCTTTTTCCTTTTTTTACTTCATTAGCCTGAAAACGATGCTATGAACATCATAAAACATCAAAATATAATTTTTGGATAAAATCACGCTAAAAATCCCTAGCCATGAGAGATTCTTCCAATCTTGATTTCTTGGTTTACTTTCTTGATTTCAACCCTTAAATGCCTCTAAAGCTTATTACATACTCCATGGAAAGTCAAATAAACCATTGATCTTAAACAAATCCATCCCACTCAAAACTCATAAAAATTAGAAATTTAAGGTAGAAAAACTTACCACTTTTTTCTCCAATCTTTTGGGTATTTGATGAATGCTTAGGTTTGATCAAGATTTCTTCAAATCTCACCCAAAACCCATCAACAACAGTTGCACTCGTCTTCTTCTTTCTCCTTGGTCAAAACTTCACCTCAGTTTCTCTTCTCTCCCTTTTTGTTTCACTCTCATGGTTATGTTAAAAGAATGAAGCAATTGCTCTTAAGTTTTGCTTTTTATACTCCCCATTAAATGATACACATGTCCCTCCTAATTTGTCCTCTTCTAACGACCCATCATCCATTTAATTAATGATGTTTAACCCTTAAGAAAGTCTCTAATATACTCTAATTACGGTCAATACTTATTGATTGGATGCTTTAAAAAATTTGAATAGGTTTAAAATCATTAATACCCATTATGTTCCAAAAAAGGACATTTTAGTCCTAAACTTTTAGAACTCCCGAAATCCTTTCAATCTGACTTATTTTTGGTTCATTTCAGTATCGTTAGACTCTAATACTTATTCCATATATTTTCAATTTTGCTTTAGGGTTGGATCCCCCAAAAAGTCACTATTCACCTATATTCACTATTCATCTATAAACACTATTTATTGAAAATAAAAATTTATATTCAATGAACGGAAAGCTTTAGGATTTTACAATTACCCTCCTTATACAAATTTTGTCCTCAAAATTTAACCAAGCATACATGTTTAAATTAGTTGGGGATACAATGTACGCATCTGCTGCTCAAGCTCCCATATAACTTCCTTTACTGCGTGATTTCTCCACAGTACCTTAACCAAAAGAATGATCTTATCATATAGTACTTGATCTTTATGGTTGAGGATCTGTACTAGTTCCTCCTCAAAAGTCAAAACTTCCTTTAGGTTCACTGATTATGCTATGATTACATGTGAAGGGTTCAATAGGTACTTGCGAAGCATAGATACATAGAAGACATTATGAATCCTTGCGAGCTCATCTGGTAGCTTCAATCGATATGCCATTGACCCAATTCTTTTTGTGATCTCGTAAGGTCCCATGTAACACGAACTTAGCTTACCACGTTTTCCAAATCTAAGTACACCTTTCCAAGGGGAAATCTTGAGAAATACTCTATCTCCAATTTCTAATTCAAGATCCCTATGACGATTATTCACATAACTTTTCTGCCTATGCTAGGGTATCTTTAATCTATCCCGAATAACTTGAATTTTATTTGTTGTCATCTGTACAAGCTTGGGACATATCAATTTCCTTTCACCAACTTCATCCCAACATATTAGAGTTCTGCATTCTCTTCCATAAAGTGCCTTGTAAGGGGCTATGATAATGCTAACCTGATAACTGTTATTGTACGTGAACTCTATTACTGATAAGTGTGTGTCCCAACTCCCCCTAAGCTCTATGACATAGTAACTAAGCATATCCTCTAGTGTCTAGATAATCCTTTCTAACTGTCCATCCATCTGGAGGTGAAAGGTAGTGGTAAACTTCAAACGTGTAACTAAGGCTTTCTATAAGCTGGGCCAAAATCTTAATGTAAACCTAGGGTCACGGTCTAAGACAATAGGAATTGGCGTACCATAGAGTCTTATTATCTTATCCACATAAAGATGGGCTAACTTGTTTAAAAGATAATCATTCTTGATTGGAAGGAAATGTGCTGACTTTGATAACTTGTCCACTATCACCTATATAGCATTATGCGCCCTCTGACTCTATGGAAGTCTTACTATAAAGTCTATAGGAATCTTCTCCCACTTCCATTTCGGGATAAGGAGGGACTGCATTAATCTTATAGGCTTCTAATGTTTTGCTTTTACATGTATACATATTAGACACTTAAAAACTAACTCTACTATTTCCTTCTACATCCCTCTCCACCAATAATGTTCTTTAGGAGTGTGATACATTTTCGTGCTACCAGGATGCATAACGTAAGCTGAGGAGTGAGCTTTCTCTGAGATCTCTTTCTTTAAGTCTCCTATAACTGGTACACATAATCATTGCCCCCCTTATCACTGTACCAACTTCTTTGATTGAAAGATTTATTCTCTGCCCAATCTCAACTTTGACCTTCGACTTCATCAACTGTAGATCTTGTTTTTGTTCCTTTCTAACCTGATCCACCAAAGTGGGGCGAACATGAAAAGTAGCAATTAATGCCCCTAAGTATACCATATCCAATCTCACTCCTAGAGACCTCATTTTTGCTAGAAGTGGAAGATATATTGTCTTTAGTTGTGCTATCAAATTAGTAGGTCTCCTATTTAAGGTGTCAACCACTACATTGGCTTTTCCAGGATGGTGCTTTATTGTACAATCATATTGTTTTATTAACTCCAACCATCTCCTCTTCCACATGCTTAGTTGCTTTTGAGTGAACAAATATTACAGACTCTTGTGATCCATGAAAATCCTACAAAGAACACCATATAAGTAATGCCTCCAAATTCTCAATGCAAAACTATTACTACTGATTCTAGATTGTGGGTTGGGTAGTTCTACTCATACTTCTTCAATTGCCTAGAAGCATAGGCCACAACCTTATCATTCTGCATAAGAACACACCCTAACCCCTATCTTGAGGCATCACTATACACAACAAATCCATTATCCCCTGTTGGTAATATGAGTACAAAAGCTGTTGTCAGTCTTTCTTTCAATTCATCAAAACTTTGTGGACAAGCATTTGACCATTTAAACTTCTCTTATTTTCGTGTCAACTTGGTCAGAGGGGTTGCTATTTTGGATAATCTATCAACATATTTCCTATAATAGTCTACCAATCCAAGGAAGCTCTTGACTTCTGTCACAGCAGTGGGACATTGTCACAATGGTGGGAGATCTTCAAATAGTAATAGCTTCAATCTTTTAAGGATCCATACTAAATCCCTCAACTAAGATGACATGAACCAAGAAGGCAACCTTGTCTAGCCAAACTAACACTTATTGAGCTTAACGTATAATTGGTGCACTCGTAGGGTTTGTAATATTATCCGAAGGTATAATATGGAATTAAAGTTTCCATATGTAAGCCATGGAGTAGATACAGTGTTATTGAATGATTTTAGCTTATTCCATAGATCTCTTCTTTGGAACCGAAAGTTGCTTACATAGATGAATGGGACATTTATCTGTATATGCTTTTGCATGAAGGATAATTTCATATGCATGGCTTTTTCATTTGAGTCTAAGAGACCCAACTTTAGTTCATCCTCCTGATAGCATATAATTATTCTGCCCAAAACATGATGTTGGCGGTTGGTAATTATGTTCTAGTGGGAACCAAAAATGTCCAACTTGGCTAAATTTTCTAGTTTGACCTTGGTTTCTGGTAATCTTAAAATGAGAGGTTTCTCTCTCAAAATAAAGTCCTTTAAAAGCTGACTGTTTAATAGGACAATTTATTCCACGTACATTCTATACGATTATAGACATGGTTTAAAAGATTTCGCTTGTGAAGCCTTTCCCTTTACCCCTCTTAGATCTCATCCTCTCCATTGTGCAGAATTCAGCATTTGCTACAGATTCTTTAGATGCAATAGAAGCTTTAGGAGTTGCTATGATATTGGATTGGATAGGATTAATATTACTCACCATTAAATCTCCTTCAGCATTGTGAATAACTCTTGAAGTGGTGGTTAGGGTGACATGGTCAACATTGACATCAGTTTAAGTAACATGTATTGTGTTTGATGTTTGTGGAACTTCCTAATCTATATTGCTTGTTATACTATGCTTCTTGGATGTTTATATGTATGTTGTTTGAGAAATTTGCATTACCTCATTATTATGTCTCTCCCAATTTTTTAAGTGGTATAGCATCATCAGCTTTTTACATTGTAATTGCCTTGGGTGTCATGGAAAGGGGATTTTTTTTTTGGGATTCTAGATGTGAATTTGTTTTAACTGACTTCATAAGCTCTTTATAGCTCCTTATTTTTAAAAACTTGCCTGTAGTTTCCAAACTTTGGTTGGATTTATGGAAGGTGGTTTCCAATGGTAAGATATTTTAATTGTGTCTTCCTATAGCTTATCTTCCTCTCCTAACCTCATAATTGGAAGTTCCTTAAGGAGTTCTTGGGAAATATTCACAATCATGCAAATAAAGGCATATCCAACACGTTTCTTCTTTGTTGTATGTTCATCCATGCAAAATGGTCTTCTGACGTAGCTAGCTAATGCTCTAAGCCCTTTGGTTGTCCAATACTCAAGGCGAATGTTATGGAAGTTAATCCAAAGTAAATACTTTGGATTTTGAGGGTTTCAAGATCCAAGTGTGGCTGCGAAGTTTGTAGGAAGATTGGGTGGTTACCAAAATGCCAAGGACCTTCCTCCATAATCTTTTGGATTTCTAAAGTGGAGGTGAATGTAAAAGGGATCAATTTTTCTTTAAAAAGAAGAACATCTAGACTTCCATAGCTTGCTATCCTCTTGAGAGACTAAAGGAAAAGGTGGTCGCTTGCTATCGCTCTGAGAGACTTTCATGCTTGATATGCTTATAAAGCTACCAAATATAGTTGAACTAACTTAGTTACAAAACGTAGATATCTTGGAGTTTGCCAAGGCTCGCAAGGATCAATTATCTTCTCGTTCTGTACTTGAGGAGTGAAAAAATAATAGTTTGAGCTGCAAAGCTCAATGGATAATACATTTATAGCCATCGATAATGAGCCACACACAATCAAGCATAAATATACGTGTGTGTGTGTGTGTGTGTCATTTTAATCTAGCACTTAAATTATCTACAATTCTAGCTTAAAGAACTCATATTTAAAAATGTTATCATATAAATCATATCATGTATATTTAATCATCAAAACATAACACTCAATTGTGTATCATGCTCAACAAATCAAAATGAAATGCATAAATATAATGGCTTGAGAGTGTCCTATGGATCAAAATGGAGAAATCGAAGTTTACACCATAAACTAAATGAGTCTGTTTCTTAGGAGCTCATGTGTCACAAGTGGGTAGGCGAGAGAAGGCTTTAAGTCAACATGCACCTGACGAACGAAATGGTATCTCTCTTGCCCAAACACAAGAAAATTTCAATGCTTAATTCATTTCATCACATGTTCATACTTTCATGCTTCTTGTTCTTTTTCCTCTTTTCATTAATACAAAATGCCATAACATCTTTCAAGGCATAATAAGATAATAAATCATAGTGCATTTTCCAACAATCGCAAAAATTTAAAGTCAATCAAGAAATCAGCCCATCATTCACAATACCTAATTGATTGCAAGTCCAAACACAAGTTTGCCCTTCCTCTTTCTCTTGCCTTCAATTTTCTTAGTTTCCTTCAAAAAAACAAATTTTCATTCAAAAAAATATACGAATAGACAATCCATATAGCTTTAATAATCAAAATTGAGCTTAGACTTAGTGTTGGCCCCATATTTTTTTATTTATTTAAGCATGATTTAAATGAATTTTGAGGTTTTGATAAATTAAGTTTTTGGAGTTTAATTATTATGTTCATGTTAGTAGGATTTTTATTATATGGTTTAGTTGTATTAAAGTAGTAAGAAGGTTGAAGGGTATTTTTGGAAGATCACTTAAGGTTAAAAGAACATAAGCTTATAAGGAAGGGTAAAATGGACTTTTTGGGCTCATTAAGGGTAAAAAGGGGAAGAAGAATAGTTGTCTTGCAATTGAAGAAGAAGAAAACAAAAATTGAAGAGAGGAAGAGAGAGTGTCGGGGGAGAAAAAGAAAAGAGAGAAATCTAAACTAGGTTTCCAATTTTCTTAGTTTTAAATAGTGATTTTGAAGTTGTTCAAGAAGGGAAAAAGAAAGAGGAAGATTAGAGCTTCCATTTGAGCCATGAGACTCATTAATTGGTGAAGATTTAAGGTAAGTTTATGTTTAAACTTTTGGATTTTTGGAAGGGTTTTGGTTTATGAAGCTTAAGAATGCAAGGGTTTAAGTATTCTAGTATCAATTTTAGTGTATATATTTCTTTGAGTTCTCAATTGGAAGTCTTATTGAATTGGCATTTTTGCCAATATTGAAGAAAATCAGGAGGAGAGCCAAGAGGAGCAAGAAGAGAGGCATCTTTGAGTAATTGTTAAGCAAGGAATTCAAGGAGGGTTACATTTTTATAATTGAATAATAAGCCTTTAATGTTTCTTCCAAATCAAGAAAGTAAATGTTTTTTAATTGTATTATAAATGTGCATTTATTGCTCTTTGAATGCTTTAAGAAAGTACTATGTGTTTGGTATGTGAATATTGTGTGGATGATTTCTGAAAAGAATGCAAAAATGATTTTTTTGAAAAAAATACTATGTTTATGAAATCACTTATAAAAAAAAGTGCCATTTTGGGAAACAAGTTTACAAGTTATGAAATACATGTTATGTGGATTTGGTCTGGTTCATTCTGTATGTCCATTGAACTTTGACTAAAGGCTTCTTCTGCCTACCCGCAAGTGGCATGAAGCTCCTTCAAGGACTCTCTCATATTTACAACTACGCAAAAACCACTATGTAGCAATGTGTTAGTTCGTTTTGTTCACATCTACACAGGACCATTTCATGGGAATGTATTAGCTCATTCTATTTATGAACCTCCCAAACCATTTTTACGTGCTTATGTGTTGAGAAGTTTATTGAATGCATGATTTCGGTTACTTATAAAGTGTTTGATAAATTAAGAATTTGGAAATATGTGTTTCATGATGCATTGTGAATTTTACAATGGTTTTGCTTGTTACCAGTTATAAAATTGTTACCTACGAGTTTTAAGCTCTCCCCCCATTTCGTCCCATCTTTAGGTGATAAGCAAGATATCGAGTGATCGAGCATAAGGGCATTATTCCGGATTATGCTTATTTTGTATTTTAAGTTAGTTTTTGTAAAACAAGGCTTTAGTTACATTTTGAGCAATTCTACTTTGTGTAAATTATGTATTTTTGGACTATGATGTATTATGGTTTGAAATTCCCATTAAAGCTTTGTAAAACTCTTATCTTTTGATGATAATGATTGTGTTTTTGCTCATGACTCTCAAGGTTTGTACATTGTATTTTCAAGCATTCATAAGGGTAAAATTTTATGTTCTGACTTCTAGGGAAAATCTGTATTGATCTAGGCTGAATTAGATAGAGTTGTCTTCTTGGAAGTTGTAGATTATCTTTTTAGCTCTCCAATGATATAAAGTATGAAATTTTTGGAAATTGGGATTGGGAGAAATGATCATTATGAGTTAAAACTGCTATACAGGATGCATATAGGATAACTATAGTGAAAGATGAGAATTTGTTGTATGTGATGAATCAATGGAGTTGAGATTTGGGATTTTACTGAAATAAATTTGATAATTGAATGTTTAAGGAGTGACATTGCATTAGAAGAAGTGAATTTGGGAAGATTATGAGTGAAAGTGATGTTAGAATGGATGTAGGAACTGTTGGAGATGCTTTGGAGGGAGTTTTGTCTCACCAATGTCTATTAGACGGACATTAAGTTCGTTAAATGAACCTTCTCAGGTTTGAAAATGTCCTAGGCCAGTCCATGTCCATTAAATGGACCTTCACGGGTCTTGAAGACACCCCAGAGCTGTGTATGTCTGTTAGGTAGAGGTGTATCTTCGTTTAATGAACATACACTATACACTTTTGGAAATTCGCAATTTTGACCCTCTAGATGGAAAAATATTTCTTCAAGGTCTTCACAAAAGTTGTAGATCTCGAAGTTCTTTTCAAAACCATCTAAAAAAAATCACATTATGATATCTCTAGTGAAAGTTATGACAATTGTCTCAAGATAGGTACAATATGATTGAGGACATAATCATGGTTGACTCTTTTGGCCATAACTTCATCGTCCAACCTCCAAATGAAGTGATTATTAAACCAATAGATTCCTAACACATTTTTCTATCTCTCCATAAAAAAATTGGTAGAATTTTGTGTTGATTTGGAAAGATTAATGGAAAGAAAGTGAGGGAATTGATTGGAGGAGCATGACTTAGTTATGAGCATACTTTGGCTTTTAGGCATATCTTGATCTGTATAATAGGAAACTGTTGGGATGTTATAAGAATGAAGATGAACCGATGATGGCTAATGAGAGTTCATGGAAATAACCCTACAAGGTAATGCACACGCTCACATTTTATGATATCCAGATAGTTGGGCTTTGGAAACGGGGTCCAACACTTAGTCTACCTGTGGTTTATCTAGGCTAGAAAAACTAAAATCTAGTTGAAAATCCATGAACATCAAAAATAGGTTTCTTGGTCCTCTCCTTTCTCTCTTTATTTTTAGCACATGAAACTCATTTTCTTTGGTTCCTTTTTCTTCTAAAGCAAGAAGAAAAAAAAAAGGTTACCTAAAGCTCAGCTGAATCCTCTTCCCACTTCTTCTTTCTCCTTTTCCTTTCTTTCCTTCTTCCTTTTTCTAGTTTGTTTTCTCCTTCTCTTCTTCTGTTTCCTTCTACATTTTTCTTTTCTTTCTTCCCAGCTTCTCTAGCATGCTTCACTTCATCTTTCTCATTTTGTTTTCTTATTTATTTAATACCACTTTTAGTCCTTCCAAGTTTACCCTTCCACATTTAATTTAATGTCTACTTTCTTTTTTATTTTCTTGTGTCTATTGCCCACTAACTTAATTCTAATATTTCTACTTAACTCATGCAAACACATATAAATAAAATATATTCATGAATAAACTCCAACAGATTCCAATTTAATAATTCCAATTTCTATTCATGCTTGCTAAATTAATTGACTAAATTTTAAGAAAAATTTAGGGTCCAACGTTTCTTCTCCCCTTAAAGAATTTCATCCTCAAAATTTTGTCCTCAAAATTCTTACCTGAGTCTATAATTAGGTGTGGATACTTCTCCTTCATGGCTTCTAAAGGCTTCCATGTTGCTTCTTCTCTTGCATGGTTCTTCCACAAGACTTTAAGTAACTTCACAGTCTTATTTCTCAAGACCTTTTCCTTTGAATCTATAATCTCTACTGGTTGTTCTTCATAAGTCAGATTCTTCCTTAATTGAACCTCTGAAGGTTAGACTATGTGTGAGGGGTCTGATCTACATCTTCTCAACATTGATACGTGGAAGACATTGTGAATCTTAGATAATTCTAGTGGTAGGGCTAACTTATAGGCTAGAGGACTGATCTTCTCAATAATCTCATAAGGGCCTATGTATCTTGGACTGAGCTTGTCCTGTTTACCAAATCTTAAGACTCCTTTCCATAGAGAGGCTCTAAGAAATAATTTATCTCCAACTTCATATTCCATCTCCTTCTATGTGCATCCGTATAGCTCTTCATCTTGTCTTAAGCTGCCTTGAGTCTCTGTTTCACTAAAATTAATCATGTCAACTGTAACTTGTACCAACTTAGGTCCTAAAAGGTAGATGATCATCCCAAAATCCTTTGAAGCCTGTAAAACAAGCTCTTAACATTACCTCCAATGTCCTTATCATCCTCTTTGATTGACTATTAGTTTGTGGATGGAAAGCTATGGTAAAATGCAACTTGGTTCTTAAAGCCTCTTACAAGCTTTCCCAAAATCTGGAGGTGAATCTAGGATCCCTATCTGAGACTATAGAACTTGGAATCATACAAAGTCTAATTATTTCATCTTTGTATTTCTTGGCCAAGGAATTCGAAGAATCTGTTTGTTTAATTGGCAAGAAATGTGCTG
Organism: Erythroxylum suave; assembly: GCA_027563595.1. Classification (NCBI taxonomy): domain Eukaryota; kingdom Viridiplantae; phylum Streptophyta; class Magnoliopsida; order Malpighiales; family Erythroxylaceae; genus Erythroxylum; species Erythroxylum suave. The sequence goes on along the minus strand of JAOSBN010000008.1, from coordinate 35,433,163 downwards.
ACTTAGTTAGCCTATCGACAATCACTCATATTGCATCATGCTTCCTGCTATTCCTTGGCAATCCCATCAAGAAATCCATATGTGTTTAATTTCTACTTTAACTTGTTGACACATTAAGCATTTTCTAGAATACTTTGCAACATCATTCTTCATTCCTCTCCACCAAAAGTGCTCTTTTAAATCTCTATACATTCTTATACTCCATTGGTGTATTGCATATGGAGCATTGTGTGCCTCATCAAGAATTTCATCCTTCAACTCTTGCATATTTAGAATATATAATCTGTTGCCTACCACCTTCAATCCATCTTCTCTTATCTCTATTTCAAAGGGCTAAACATTTTTAATTTCTTCTTTGAGCTTGCTCAAATACTCATCTTGCTCTTATAATTCCTTAATCTCTCATTCAACATTGGCCTTATTCTAAAATTGGTCAATATATAACCAGATTCAACTTACCTCAACGTCACCTTAAGTTTGGCTAATTCCTTCAATAAAGGAAGGTATACTATTTTCACATGTGCCATAGTAGATTTTCTACTTAGTGCATCCACTACTACATTAGCTTTCCCCTGTGGTAGTCTATCATAAAGTCATAATCCTTTAGTAGTTTTAACCACTTTCTTTGCCTCAAATTTAACTCTTTTTGGCTTATCAAATATTTAAGACTCTTGTGGTCTGTAAATACCTTGGTGGTGACTCCATATAAGTAATGTCTCCATATTTTCAACGCAAAAATTATAGTAACCAATTCTAATTCATGTGAGGGATAATTCATCTTATAGAGTTTTAATTGCCTAGAAGTATAGGCAGTCACTTTATCTCCTTGCATCGACACACACCCTAATCCCTTCCTTGGCATCACTATATACTATATATCCATCACTATCAGAAGGAAAGGTGAGAATTGGTGTAGTTGTGAGCTTATTCTTCACTTCCTCAAAGCTCTTCTGACATTCTTCTGTCCTCACAAACCTCTGACTCTTCCTTGTCAATTTGGTGAGTGGGGTTGCTATCATGGAAAAGCCTTCTACAAATATTCTGTAATAACTAGCTAGACCTAAGAAACTCCTTAGTTTAGCCACATTCTTAGGTGTTTCCCATTTAACTACAATTACTATTTTTCTTGGATCCACATGTACTCCTTTTTCTGAAATTACATGTCCAAGAAACACTAGTTCCCTTAGCCAAAATTCACATTTATTGAATTTGGCATACAACTCTTTCTTCCTTAATGTCTCCAAGGCAATCCTTAAGTGCTCTTCATGCTCTTTGCCACTTCTGGAATAAACTGATATATCATCAAAAAAGAGAATGATAAATTGGTCTAAGAAAGGCTGAAGATTCTATTTATTAAGTCCATGAAGGCTGCGAGGGAATTAGTTAATCCAAAGGGCATAACTAAGAACACAAAATGCCCATATCGTGTTCTAAAGGCAATCTTTGACACATTAGACCCCTTTATTCTCAATTGATGTAACCAGATCTTAAGTCTATTTTGGAGAAGAGGTTTGCCCCTTGCAATTGATCAAAGAAATCATCTATACGTAGGAGGGGATATCTATTCTTAATGGTGACATGATTGAGCTTCCTGTAATCCACACACATCCTCAAAGATCCATCTTTCTTTGTCATAAAAAGAACTGGAGCTCCCTAAGTTAAAGAATTAGGCCTAATATAACCTTTCTCCAATAGCTCTTTTAGTTGCTCTTTAAGCTCCTTCAATTCTGTTGGAGCCATTCCATAAGGTGGAATTGATATTGGTGTAGTGCCTAGAAGAAGCTCTATGGTAAACTCAATCTCTCTAAGTGGTGGTAGTCCTGGTAATTCCTCTGGAAAGACATCTAAAAATTCCATGGCCATAAGAATATCTTCTAATTGTCCTCCATGTACCTTCGTGTGTACCACATATGTCAAGAATGCTTCACATTCTTTCCTCATCATTTTCTCTATTGATAGAGCTGAAATAATTCTAGGTGGGCGTGCCTTCCTTTCTCCCACAAACACCACCTTTTGACCTTTGTCCAGCTCAAACTCTGCTGTCATCTGTTTACAATTCAAATTATTATTATATTTTTCCAAAGTATCCATGCCTAATATCTCTTCTAATCCCTCCATCTTTAATGACATTAAATCCACCACTAATTTTACTCCACCAATGTATATTTCATAATCTCTATAAACTTAACTAATAATGATGTACTAGCCAATTAGGGTACTAACCATCAAAGGACTATCTAATGAACTCAAACTTCTACTATGCATGATCCTACTTGAAGAAATAAATGAGTGGGTAGACTCCGGATCAATTAAAACAATAATATCATCATTAAACAATTTAACCATACCAGTCAAAACCTTTGGAGCTGCTTCTGCTTCCTCCCTCGTCATTGCAAACACCCTAGTTGGTGTTTTCCCCCTCGATCTTCCTGGAGGATTCACTTTCTTGGTTGCACTAAAACTACCCACTTTAGTTGTAGCCTTAGCTCCCACAGTCTCAGCCATTTTCTGGAGCTTGCATTTGAGTTCCCTCGTGTCTTGCATACTACGAGCACTCTCTAGCCATGTACCCTTTTTCTCCACAGTTAAAACAAGCTCCACTCAACCTATAGCACTCCCCCTTATAGAATTTGTCACATGGTCGCATTTGCAAATGGATAGCTTATCCCCCTCACCTCTTCTATTGTCTCTAACCATTGAGGCTTGATGAGAGATGGTTCTCATCTGTTTTGGCCTGCTTGCACCACTGCTCCTAACCTCAGACTATGTGGGGAAAGTCCTGGCACTCTTCTCTGGCATAGGAGCACTACTTATGAACAACTACTTATGAAATCTTGATTATCATAAACATAAAAACAAGACATAAATGTGTTCATTTCTTTACCCACGTTCCAATATATATAAATCATCATCTTATGATCATATAACCTCTAACTATCATCATACATGCTTTATTAAACAAATCAAGAAGAGTAATGCTTTATACTTACTTGTTTAGCTTCAAAGTCTTTAAATCACTCTTAACCCTAGCTTCTCAGCATCATACAATCATCATCAATCAAAGGTGGCCGGGTTAGGTCTTTTTGTGACAATGAAGATGACAACCAAAATGAGAGTAGAAAGTGAAAGGTTAAAGCAAACTTTAACGTTGATGGGGTGAGAAGTGAGGATCGTAGATGAAAAAGACTGAAGAAGATGGAGAAGAGATTAGTAAGAGATAAGGACAATGAATAAAGTCAAAGACCAATTAAACATGTAGATAGTCTTGCTTTTGTAAAAGCGTCGTGCGTCAAAACATAGTTTGGCAAGTGACACTTATCACTTGCCACATGTCCAATCTTTATAAGTTCCACTTGGTTCTCTTATTTAACTAGTCCGTTTATCTTCAATTTATACTCCAACAGTCTCCCAATTTTCCATGACATTTTTCATTAAATCCTAATATCATAGATAAATTATTTCTTTTATCATTCATCATTTATTTCTACTACCATTTGTCAATTATCCTGCCATTTGGCATTTTCTTAGTGCCCAAAAATTCTTAAAATTTCAATAATTTTCTAAATTTCTCTAAAATTCCTAAATTAATAATTATTATCACCAAATGAAATTTCAAGAAATATAATCCACAATTCATATCATAGTCACCAAAAAATTAATTATACTCGGTAAATGTCAATGAATGCATGTACAATCATTTTAATGTGCAAAAATTAATATTCACATATATGTGTACGCTATATTGTGCATGAGCATAAAATGCAGTTTCCTAATTTCTCATTTTACCCCTCATGTATAGTATTTTAGGGTTCTAACCCTTAATATTGGAAAACAGGATGTTACATTGGTCCTTCCTCACCTTTGATTACATGCTCAAGTTTTTCACCTCCTTGAATATGACTTGAACAGTCATTCCCATTGCTCTCCTCATTTTGCCCATCTTTTCCTTTAACGAGGTTCTCCTCTTTTTGATTACCTACATCAAACATGTTAGAAGGAATCTGAACATGATTGTCAATCTCCTTACCACTTCTTATAATTGTAAGAGCCTTGGCTTATTCGGGTTGACTCGATAGCTTTCCTTTTTTAATTTCCTTACAACTGAGTAGATAGTTGCCCCACTTGAGTCTCAACCCTCTTTATAGAAGCTTCCAATGAATCAAATCTCTTGTTGTTCATCTCTTGATTATGAGCAGTCGCTTCAATGAATGCATTCAGGCTTTCCTCCAAATAAGGCTTTCTTGGTATGTTCTGAATTGAAGATTGCCTTTGGAACTGATTTTGCCTTTGAAAATTTTGACATGGTGGTTGGGCTGCACTAGTGGGTTGTTGGAATTCCAAGAGAAATTCGAGTGGTTTCTCTATCCATGGTTGTAGGTGTTTGAATATATGTCATTTCGCACCCTCAATTGAAAACCATTAAGTGAATTTGCTTGTTCTTCCTCACCTGCAGAAGATTCAAAAGAATACAAACAAACATTAGCCCCATGACCAAAAGTTCCACATATACCTCATACCTTATGACTTGGAGCATCTTGAGATTGTCTCATAGTTAGCATTTTCACACGCTTTGTGAGCTCCGCCAATTGCATGGCCATCTTTTAATTTGAGCTCACTTAATAAACTCCAACTCTTCTCCCTCTTACACTTTTTTTTGAGAATTAACCCCCCAACATTTTGAAGATCTCATATGTTGCTGGCCCCCAGATATTTTTCGTTGAATTAAGCATGATTTGAATGAATTATGAGGTTTTGATAAATTAAGTTTTTGGAGTTTAGTTATTATGCTAATTTTAGTAGGATTTTTATTATATGGTTTAGTTGTATTAAAGTAGTAAGAAGGTTTAAGGGTATTTTTGTTGGCCCTGGATTTTTAATTATTATTTATTTAAGCATGAATTAAATGAATTATGAGGTTTTGAGGAATTAAATTTTTGTATTTTAATTATTGTGTTAATGCTAGTGCGATTTTATTATATGGTTTAGTGGTATTAAAGTACTAAGGATGAATTGAGGGCATTTTTGGTATGATACTTAAGCTTAGAAACCAAGAAGTATTAAAGGAAGGATAAAATGGACTTTTTGGGCTCATTAAGGGTAGAATAGGAAAAAGAAGAGTTGTCTTGCAAATTGAAGAGGGAGAAAATGAATTTGAAGAGAGGAGAAGAGAGAGTTCTCGTAGAAGAGGAAGTAAAGAAGAGAAAGTTAGCTAGGTTTCCATATTTCTTAGTTCTAAAGAGTGATTTTGAAGTTGTTCAAGAAGGGAAAAAGAAAAAGGAAGATTAGAGCTTCCATTTGAGCCAAGAAACTCATTAATTGGTGAAGATTCAAGGTAAGTTTATGTTTGAACTT
>JAOSBN010000008.1:35400963-35423940 GCA_027563595.1 Erythroxylum suave | reverse complement strand
GAGTTGAAATAGAAATAAAATGATGTATAAGATTAGTGTAGAGAGTTAGATATGGAAAGGTGATATGCTCTGTTTCTCCCTTGAGTAGGTGTGAATACTTAGGTTTTTATATGAGAGTTTATGAAGACTTAGAGTTGTCCATGTGCATAGACATATCGTCTGTATTCTATCGTCTATGTTTCATCATTTGTGGTTGACTATTTTATCGTCTATGTTTTATCTTCTGTGGTTGACCTTCTTCGTCTGTGTTGACCACTTATCGTCTGTCTTCCTTCACTTCATCTTCCATTTCATTTGTGCTTCGTCTGCTTCTTTGAAATCATCTATTTTCTGCTTCATCTGTCTTTTGGCGATTCGTCTGTATTTGACTTTTATCGTCTATGTTTGATCTCTTATCGTCCGCCTTTTGAATTTTGTCTACCTTTTGCTCCTGTCTATGTTTTGCTTTCGTCTATGTTTTACTATTGTCTGCCTTTCAGATTTCTTCTGTCTTTGAGATTCCATCTGCCTTTAGACACTTCATCTGTCTTTTGGCTTATCGTCTATTTTTTGGTTTTATCTATATTTCACTTCGTCTGCCTTTGATATTTTGTTTGCCTTTAGCCATCATCTGTGTTTTAAATATTCGTCTACTTTCTGCTTATAAGACCAAATTATTTAAATCACACTCTCTGATTTAACGTTAATAGTAGATTCGAAAGTCAAAGTTTGGAGAGAAATATGAAATGGCTTATTAGGTTATAGAATTGGATTCAAATGAGTTGTTGAGGCATAAACCCTATGAACATTGCTAGTTAAGTGAGATTTGACATTTGACTGTGGTTGTGATAACTTACATGGAAGGATACCCGGGATAGTCATGAACATGCATTATACATGATTCATTCCATATATGTGCATTAATGAACACGCATAACTGTGCAGATTGTGATATATCTATGTATTATTTTTTTATAAAGGAATAGTTGGAACGTCAACTTCTAGATGTTGCTGGAACTTCCAGGCATTAGCTTTGGGAGTAACTTGTGAGTAACCTAGACGGTCTTACTTAATTTTTGGTTGTTCAAAATTTGTGTGAAATGATTGAATGAATGTGGCCTGAGTGTTGATTCCGGACACGAAGGTCCAATGACTGTGATATTGGACTGAGATATTGAAGTGCTACTTGTATGTGAATGAGATGAAATAAATGTGCACTTGATATGAAATTGTCATTTGATTCTGAATGAAAGTTGAATGCTAGATTTAGGTCCGATGACCCTAAAATTTTGTCCGAACATTTATATAAGATTGTGATATATAGGATATTCAGAAATTGTTGCATTTCATAAAATGCATGCTCAGATAAAGGAATTGTAACTTGAGTTGCCAGTATGAAGCATTTCCACGTAGAGCTTTGCTCCGTGATTTTCTGATTCTGATTTGGCACGTAGAGCTATGCTTCGTGATTCTATCTTATTGAGCCCTATGGGCCAATTTTTGTATAAGTCTGTGATAGGCACTCGGTCACAACAAGAAGAAAGAAAGTGAGTCTCATGTGCATTGTTGATACATGATATGAATGATTATAAAGTGTTAAATGTTCAATGTGACATGATTTATTAGGTGTATGTGATCCAATATGATTATATGTTATGAGAATTGAGGTGATGCATGAATTGAGTGAACCATTGATGATGGTTACCTCATTGAGTTCACAAAACTCACCAAAATTGCAACATTATCTTTTTAGGACTGAGAGACGACTTTAGCTACTGCGAGGCTCTTCCAGTCGTGTAGATTGTGTTTTGGCAAAAGGAGTCATGGCTCAAAGGTTGGTCAGCTGGGACTTTTGGACGGATTATGTAGATTTGTATACTTTCCTCAATTATGTAGTAGGATTGTATTAGGTTTTGATGATGTATATATGGAAATTGTGGAAAGATACAAGTAGACTTTCGAGTTTGCAAAATGAAATGAGGAAGAATGTTGGGTTTTAAAATATTATGATTCCAATATGATGCTTTATAATGAATAATGATATGATACCATATGATCCCATGTGAAGTTTATGTAGTGATCGATAGTAGCTCACCCTTATCGTAAGATATGTGCCGGAATGACCTCTGGGCATCCCGATGTGTACCTTGTGGTAAGGGGTGCTGCATCTTGGCCTGAGATTGCAGTTGATTACTTTGAACCTCAGCCTTGACATTAGGACCTGCTGAATTTGTTCTGCTTCTACCTTTGCCTCTTTGTCCTAATCCATTAGCTCGACTCTGCTGGATAGTTTTCTCAATCGCTGATCCTCCTCTCACTCCAAACTGTGCTCCGAAAGTTATGGGATAGTCTCTAATATGGTGCTCAAAAGAGCCACAATTAAGGCAAGCTCTCGCTAACTTCCAACATTCTCCACCATGTTTCTTTCCACAATGTTCACAATTAGGCATTTGTTGTGTTTGCCCTCCTGATATTTGACCTCTACCAACACTAGCCTGTGCAAAACTACCTCTCAGTCTAAACCCCGATTATCTCAATCTAGACTATGATCAGAATGATCTATTTTGGCATTTACTAAATCTTCTACCATAATCAACTTGAGACTCACCTTGTCTCTTCATTATAAACTCCTGCCTATATTCTCCTTATCCATCTTTCAGTGATTGTTCAATTCTGATTAAGGAAGTTCATAGTTTCATAAGACTACTCAAATTAATGATAGTTGACCTCATCTTAATTTCCATGTTCATTCTATCTTCAAAATGCCTATACTTGTCTTCCTCAGTTGAAATCGAAGCAGTAGCATACCCCATTAATTCATTAAACTGTATCTTGTATTTAGCTACAATGAGACTTCCCTACTTTTGTTGGAGTTATGAAAATATAGTGCCCTGGAAAGCAAGTATATTTACATATAACTTAATTTTTTTCCAGTTACTTTTCTAATGCAAAGTATTTATTATTATTAAAACAAAAGAGTCTGGTTTTATTTGTATGAGCATTATATATATATAGTCATAAGGTACTAAGATTCTTTTGTAAGTAATATACATATACATATACATGGAGATGTATGGGAAACATGTATATTATTAGAATCTAAATTAGTTGATTCATAGTTGAATAATCAAGTTAGTCATTTGATTATGGTTTAGACTGTAGTGTTGCGATTTATCTCTATATGAGTAAAAAGGTTTACTTCAAGGGAATGACGAGTTTCATATCATGATAGTAGTTGACTATCAATAACGACACTATTAAATGAATCTAGAATCAAGTATGTTTTAAAGAATAAAATGGGTCATTACTTTAATCTTAAAATATATACCTTGGCATTCTTTTATTATGAACCACAATCTTGATGAGTGGTGAACTAATATGTTTTTCATTATAATTCTTGATATGATCGGAATGGATTTGTACAGAGTATCAATCCAGTGTCGACATATTGGAATTATTAATTCAAACATGTATCAGGGAACATTCACTCAAATAAAGGGTTTATAGTGATATCATCATTTTTAGATGTTTCTACGGAGTTTGGTGATTAAACTAGCGCTAGTTGTTTGATGGACTAGCTACCCATCAAGTCTTAGGACCAAGATGAGATCTTGTGTGTTAATCACCATATAGAGTAAAATGGGAGATCTAGAAAGAAAAAACCAATATAACAATAAAACGATAATTTTACCCTTTATTGAGTTGATGGCTATAATATGGTTAATAATAAAGTTTACAGTTGGACATCTTATTTGAAACATGTATTCTTTTAATACTTAGTAATTCAAGAGTTCAACCAATTGTCTTTAGTTAAATGACATTTGATTAATAAGCTGGAATTAATTCTAATGAGATAAATTAATTCTGGGATTATTAGAGCTTGAATTATATAAGTCCAATTAGATTCCCCATTTGACTTCTAGGAAGGTTATCAAGAAAAGTAAGAAATATAAATAAAGGTTTTAAAATCCATGATTGAATGTTGCGCTTACTTTAATAAGAAGCCCAAATGAACATTTAATATTGCGCTTGACTTTGGTTGATTTGATTAATTAGATTAATTAAACTGAAACAAAGTTATTAAAGAAAGAGGGAGGGCATATTTTGGTTTTTTTATACCTAAATGTGCAGCATTTAGCATTGAATTGCTAAATTAAAAATGGTTTTTATCATGCTTTATCACCATTAAATGGAGTAATGATCTTATCATTAAATGGTTTAATGGTTGTCTTTTAATGATGACATGTAATGTAACCTTTTAGTATTCATTTCATTAAAGAAAGGAAGAGGTGCATTTTATGTGTTTTTCCTTCCTTCTTTCATCCATAACCAAAAATGAGAAGGTCTCATTTAGGTTATTTGTCTTTTCATATAGCCATCTTAAACAAATGAGAAGAGTCTCATTTATTGGCTTCTTTTTTATTGATTAAAGAATGAAGTGATGTATTGTATGTACATCACATCTTTCTTTCATGATAACCGAAATTGATAAAGAGAGGAAAAAGTGTTCTTGCATTTTGTTTTTTGACTCACTCTCTCCTCTCATGCATGCGTACCTAAAACTTGAATGAGAATAATCTCATTTTTGGCTTCTTTCTTCTAAGAAAAATCTCCTAAAAAATACTTCTTTTCCTTTCCCACCAAAGGATCTTCTTAACCAAGTTGTCCAAGAAGAACAAGTGGTAAATCGGATTGGTCAGGATACAACAACAAGGAGAGGATACATTGACAAAGGATAGGATACAAAAGCGAGGAGTCAAAGTTGTAGCAAGGAGTCGGTATATTTCTACCACCTTGTTCTTATGTAAATTATTTTCCTTATATCATACCACGTATAGTTGAAACATGTTGATTTGGTTATGTTATTTCCTATTTATTTCGAAAAAAGTTTTATTTCATTTTCAATCCAAGAGCCTTTATTACTCAAGAATGTACTCAGAGATCTGTAGCTAGGGGAAGGCAACAGAACTTCCTCTTATAAGCTGAGTCTGGTAAGGGTTCTTCTGTAGGCTAAGGTTCTGGTGCTCCGGAGTGCCCTCATTACTCTAAACATCATTGGGGTACTTATTGGATAGCTATGGGTACATGTTATCGATGTGGTAGCACTGAGCATTTGATATCCAATTGTCTTACGAGACTGCCTTAGACATCACAAGCTAGTAGAGAGGTTTCTCATGCATCTGCTAGAAATAGAGGACATGGTAGAGGTCATGGAGGATTTGGAAAGATTAGACCTGATCTAAGTATTATATCAAAAACCATTGATCGACCTAATGTACCATCTACTACAGCTCAAGTTTATGCTTTGAAAGAGGATGCACCTGAAGTCATTGCAACTACTATTTTTCTCTTTGATTCTAAAATGTATATTTTTATTGATCTTAAATTTACTCATTCTTATATTTATGATGGAGAAGTTTCTGATAAAGTGATGCTTGTAGATCAGTTAGATTATGATATTTATATAACCAATCCTCTGGGTAGTAGTATGTTAGTTAATCAGGTTTATAGAAATTATCCTATTATGATCAAAGGAAGTGATTATGTAGCAGATCTAATTAGATTTCCTTTTTATGAATTTGATTTGATTTTGGGTATAGATTGGTTATCCTAGCATCAGGTAGTGGTTGATTGTAAAGCTAAGATAGTTGTGCTTAAGAAATCTGATCAATTTGAAGCAGTAATTCATGGCATCCGCACGGGTTCTCTGGCTATTGTGTTATCTGCTTTGCTGGCTTAGAAGTTCCTTAGGTAGGGGTATGAAGCTTATCTAGCTTTTGTGATTGATTCTAGGAAGGAGAGTGTTAAACTATAAGATATTCAAATGGTAAGTGAATTTCCAAACATGTTTCCTGAAGAGCTACCCGTACTCCCTCCTAAAGGGGAAGTGGAGTTGTCTATTGAAGTTGTTCTTGGCACTCCACTATATCGAGCGCACCGTACGGGATGGCTCCTACTAAATTAAAGGAGTTGAAGGTTCAGCTACTGGATAAGGGGTTCATTCGACCCAATGTCTCACCTTGGGGAGGACCAGTTTTGTTTGTTAAGAAGAAAGATGATACTTTCCAGATATGCATTGATTAAATAGATTCACATCAAGAATATGTATCGGTTGCCAAGGATAGAAGATATGTTTGATTAATTGAAAGATGTAGGAGTATTTTCAATGATAGATCTGTAATCAGAATATTATCAACTTTGAGTAAAGGATGTGGATGTTTTGAAGACTGCATTTAGGATTCGTTATGGACATTATGAATTCTTGGTAATGCCATGTAGATTAACTAATGATCCAGTTTTATTTATAAATCTGATGATTAGAGCGCATAGGCCCTATTTAGACGAATTTGTTGTGCTATTTATAAATGATATCTTGATTTATTCCAAGAATAAGCATGATCACATTGAGCATTTGTGTGTTGTGTTACAAACCTAAGGGAAAAGCAGTTGTATGCTAAGCCGAGTAAGTGTAATTTCTAGCTTTAGGAGGTATCTTTTCTAGGATTTGTTGTTTCTTCTCAAGGGATTAGATTTGATCCTAGTAAGATTGAATCAATTGTTAACTAGAAGCCACCACGGAATGTGACAAACTGAAGCTCTTGTATCAGCTCAAACCACTTCTAGTAAGGAATATGTTATGTTTAGTTGCACATCTATAAATGGATTGGGTTGTGTTTTGATTCAAGATAGAAAGGCAGGTGCATATGCCTCTAGGCAGCTGAAGCCTCATAAATAGAACTACCGTTTACATGATCTTGAACTTGCAACGGTAGTGTTTGCTTTGAAAATATGGCATCACTATTTGTAATGTGAAAAGTGCAGGATTTTTAGTAATCATAAAAGTTTGAAGTACCTGCTTACTCAGAAGGAACTTATTCTGAGACAACAACATTGGTTAGAATTATTTAATGATTATGACTACATTATGGATTACCATCCAGGTAAGGTTAATGTTTTGGCTAATGCCTTGAGTTGGAAGACTATTTTAGCATTATCAGTGCAGCATAGTGAAAGAAGACTTGTATCTTATAAGGCTTTAATAGCTCATCTGAAAGCTAGGCCTACCTTCAAGCAAGAAATTTTTTATGCTCAGAAAGTTGATGATAACTTGCAACAATTTATTTTAGTGACTCGAGAAAGCAAACAACCAGATTTTTTTTGAAAAGAGATGGTAATCTGTATTATAAAAATCAAATGTATGTGTCAACTAATGATGAAATGAAGAGAAAGTTATTGTTTAAGGCCCATATATTGTTTTTACAATGCATCCCTGTGGAAATAAGATGTATCAAGATCTAAACCAGCATTACTGATGGTTAGGTATGAAACGTGATATAGTGGATCGTGTATCTAAATGTTTGACATGTCATTAAGCTAAAGCTAAGCACTAAGTTCCATCTAGTTTGTTTCATCCTATTTTGATACCTCAATGGAAATGGGATAACGTTGCTATGAATTTTGTCACTAAAATGCCTCTCACTCAAAGGAAGCATGATGCTATATGGGTGATCGTTGATAAGCTCACCAATTCTGCTCACTTTCTGCCTGCTCATCCTGATTATTCATTGGATAGGCTTGAAGACCTATATGTGAATGAGATAGTGAGGTTGCATAGGGTGCCACCATCTATTATTTCTGATTGTGATCCTTGATTTATTTCGAGATTCCAGAAAAGTATACAAAATGATTTAGGTACTCAAGTCAAGTTCAGTACCTCTTTCTATCCTCAGACAAATGGACAATCTAAACCGGATATTCAAATACTGGAAGATATGTTTTGGGGCTATATGTTAGATTTCCTAGGAAGTGCGGATAACTATCTTTCTTTGATGGACTATTGGCATGGCAGCTTATGAAGCCTTATATGGTAGGAGGTGTAGAACTCCAGTATGTTAGATTGAATTAAGTGAAAACAAGATGATCGGATGTGATATTGCGAAAGATACAGAAGAGGTAGTATAGGTTATCCAACAAAGATTGAAAGCTATTAGTAGTAGGCAAAAATTCTATGCCAATTTAAAAAGAAAAGATATTGAGTATCAGGTAGGTGATAAGGTATTCCTGAAAGTATCGCCATGGAAACACATACTTCCATTTGGGAAGAAAGCTGAGCTTAGTCTACATTATATTGGTCCTTACGAGATTCTTAAGAGAGTCAGACCTGTAGCTTATCAATTAGCTCTTCCTGAAGAATGGGCCATGTTGCATAAAGTGTTTCATGTTTCCATGTTAAGAAAATATCAGATTGATGATACACATAAGATTCCCATGTAAGAAATTCAAGGACAACCAGATTTGAGATATAAAGAAGCGCCTGTGCCTATACTAGCTAGAGAAGTCAGAAATAAGCAAATAGATCTGGATAAAGTACTATGGCAACACCATAGACTCAAGGAAGCAACTTGGGAGCCAAAATCAATAATGAAAACTCAATACCCTCAACTGTTCTCATCAGGTATGAATTTTGAGAACAAATTTATTTTAAGGGGGAGAGAATTGTAAGGCCCCAAAGTATAACCTAGTTGAAAAGTTTCATATTCATGAAAGTATATATATTAGATATTGTGATATGATCATGAATTCTATATGTTTTGAATTTTAGTCTAATCTTGAATTTTATTTAATGGATCATACTTAATGAGTTAGAATTAATTAATACCATTAGAGAATTGAGGTATTAAAATGAACATTTGGACTAGGAAAATGTCTCATGGTAAGATAAGTTGATACGTGAAAATTAGTATGACTAAGCCTGTACTTTGAATGACATTTGGCAACATTGGTTGAATGACAAGTGGCCTAATTGAATTGTGAGATTTGATAGCCTCACATGAAGACATACAGATGGCTTCATTAAAGGATAAATAGCTTACCTTTATATGTGACATGTCGCTTGATTAAATCAAGGACAGTTGGCATCCAAAAAGTTAGTTTGGTGGTAAATCATCCTTCATTCTTGATGTTTTGGCCTTCTCTCTTCACTTTGATCCTCTCCACTAGGAATCCCTCTTAGACTCACTACTTATGGATTTTTGCTTGAATTTGGACCATCAACACTTAAAAATTCTTTCTAGATACTACATCAAGGAAGTAGATTACGCTATCTTTGATACTATTTTCTTTGTGCTAAGATTTGCACCTTGATTTTATTAATGTGTTGGTTGTTTGGAAGGGCTAGATTTGGAGTTGAAATTTAAAGTTAAATAGGTAAGGGAATTCTGAACTTGATAACATGTATTAATGAAAGTCTTATGATAATTGAATTGGCATGAAATATGTATTATTATGTTGATGGAATAAATTTTGGAAAATAATATTTTCTAGTTTAGTTTTGATGCATTAAAGATAATGAATTGTAAGATGTCAATCGAATAAGTTTGAGCTAGAATTGAAGATGATTTTGATGACAATTTGAAATATAATTGAAGCACAATTGAGGTACAACTAATGGAATACTATTAATTTGTTTTGAAATAGGAATGAAAGTGTTCGATCCTGGAAAAGTGTAGGGAAAAGAGTAGGCCACAATCGTGGCACCCATCCCACAACTGTGGACAGATGCATTAGCTTTTGTCACAGCAGTGTTTAGACATGGTGAATTCTATTTTGTACACTTGTTGAATCACATGAGGACAAGTCACTATAATTTTTTTTATTTGGACTTGAAAAGTTAAAGGTATTAATTGATGTTATACCTTAAGGAAAAAATTATTTGACATCAATGTATCTAAGTTGGGACTTAAAGAGTCTTAATGTGTCCTTATGAATACTAAAGTGTTTCAAAGGATTTATGCAATGTCAATTGAATATGATTTTTTATGAATTTGAAATTTGTGTAATTATATGTAATATGTAAGTACATAAAGCATTTAATGGTACATTATTGCAAATGTTTATGCTCATAAGGTATGTTAAGTTTCATTGGATTTGCATGTATATGTTCAATTTAAGGAAAGTGGAATAAAGACATATGTTATGCATTACATCTTTTGCATATGATTCTGAAACCTGAAATGGTTTGTTTTAAAACTGCCAATTCCTAGTCATAGGTAAATAGGCATTCCTAGAATGGACTGTAGCTGCTCCTGTTACACTTTGGTGTCTCCTGATATTGACACTTCTATGTCTCCTAATATTGACACTCCAATGTCTCCTGATATTGACACTTCGATGTCTTCTATTAGTGAGACATAAGTCTCTTCAGTTCTGGGATACAAATCATAGGTAACTTCTCTTCTGGTCCTGTTACTCACTTTTGTAAAAATATTACTAGGTTAACTTGTTTTGTATTTTGGTATATGTTCAATTATGATATAACTAAATTCTGTTCTGATATATCAAGTTCTATTATGACATAATCAAATTCTTTTCTGACATAATCATGTTATGTTCTGATACTTAAAGTTCTATTTTGTTATTATGATATTTTGTTAGGATTCTTGTAAGTTTTTTTCTAAAGTAAGTATATGCTATTATAATATGTTATATTATGTTCTGATTCAAATAATATTAACTTGTTCTTTAATTTGAAAAATTAAAGGTTGTATGTGATTTGACTTGATTTAGTGCATATGTACGCTAGACGATTATTAGAAATAGTAGTTAGATTATGGCTTGTTTAGTTGTTCCCCACTAAGCTTTATGCTTAGCTCAGTGGTTTTGCCTCCTCGTAGGTTTTGATAAGAGGATCTAAGGTTATGATAACCGCAGTGGCCAAAGAAGGATATGTTTTGTTTTGGAAGATGTATATTTGTATTTAAGTTTTAGTTGTATTTCAATGTAATGAGTCATGTTGTATTTTGTATTTTGTTTAATGCTTTGTAATAGCCTTAATGCAGGATGGGTTTAGAACTTATGGAATTTATTTAGAATAGTATAATTATTTCTAATGATATATAATTTATGTTTACTTGAGTTTTATGAAGTGTTTGGATTGTTTGTCATGTTTTAATTCTGTTTTATGTGGTATTTGCATATCCTTATAGTGGATGTGTGGGTGTTACATTAACTACTCATGAGGTGGAGTCCCTTCTACTGAAGCCCCTGAGCGTGCACCTAGGAGGTTTTATTTAAAAGTAGAAAATAAAGGGTGAGCTAAACGAGCTTAGTAAGTATTATTGGTTTCAAATAAAAACATTTACACAAATATTAACTCCATAAAATAAAGCAATATCTTTTCTTTTCAAGTAATAACTAATTTTCTTAAAAATTTACATTCTTTTCTTTTCATAAGATTAATGTATATGTAAAATAAAACATATACAATTTTCTGAGATCAAGTCCACTTTTCACGTAAAGTATGTATCGATAGCAATCAATACTTTCATGAACCTTTTTTCAAAACATAGCCTATCGCTAATTTTCTTCACCATATGTTACCTTTAGGTGTATGGCCACGGACCTTGTTCTACATTGCTTACCCTTAACGATGCTAACACTACATATAAATTAATGGTTATAGAAATTATTTTGCATTGGTTACCCGTAACAGTGCTAGCACAATATATACTCCACATATGTAGAGGGCGACTCACAAGACATGCTAATAGACACAACACCATCTATGTTAGTGACAGGCACCCCCCAAACACTACCATATACATTTGGATGTACTCTGATCGATATAATTGTATGTATAAAGACCTAATGGCATACCATAGGCTAAATCACAATTAATATATGAGCACGCTTCACTTCAATACCATTTAAAAACATATTCAAAATCCATTTCTATACCAATTTAAAACATATGCAAATTTCAATTCAATGCCAATTCAAAGCATGTGTACATCTTATTAGGTTCCAAGTGCGTCCAAAACTCAATTCAATGCAAAACCAAAGCATATGTAAACCTTATGAAGATTAACTTTTAAATTTAAGTAGTAGCATTAATGTAACTATTCATAAACATACTTTTCATAGTAAGGTAAAAACCATCTTAACAAATCAATGTAAATGCATACTATTTGCTGTTTATCGTAAACCACTCTCATATGATCATTGCTTTTCCTTTATTATTCCCAAGTCTATGGTGACGAGAAAACTTTATTGTCTTAGTCAACTATGAAGGAGACCCCTGAAGGGTTCCTAAAACCTGCCAAGTATATCTATAACATACCACCTTGTTTTATAAATTTTATGAAAATGACTTAGCCAAAATCTTAACATTTAGTAAGATTAGAATTCTATTTTTTTTCATTCTGCAATTAAATAATCATTAAACAACATCTATGATATATACATGTTGTCTTCTTTCCATTTAAATAATGTACATGGTTTATACATTATGTTTTCCTTACACTGAACCATTGAACTATGTGCAACATACATACTACCATTGAACAATCATTAAGCAACATATAGAGCATCTACATGCTACCAATTAATAGCCATTGAACATAACACTTAAGATATGAATATACATATGTTTTCCTCTCCATTTACCATACTACTTTTCTCTCAATTTTACTATGCAATCAGTTTATAAATTCATGCAAACCGTAAAGAAATTCATGTTTCCAGCTTAAGCAATGACCAGCTAAAGAGGATGGACAAGAGTGATTTAAATACTAGAATTAGGTGGTAATGTGTTGCCCATCTTTTCCCTTCATGTAGTTAGCGTTGATGGAGGTGTTGTCCACAATTGGAGGCTTAAACAAGATGTAGAAATTGTAGAAATTATTTCCTAAAGGCTTAAACAAGATGTTGTGTCTAATTTTTATTGCTTTTAATTTCCTTCATATCTTAATTTTGGATATAAATCCTTGTGTTTTGATCCAAATGTGTGATTAATTAAATGAAAATCTTGTGAATATTGCAAGAATCATTATTGGGTTATTTTTTTAATTTTGCATTAAAACACCTAAATCATGTAATTTTTGCATGAAAATTATAAAAAGAAAGAAAGAGGAAAAACAATAAAGAACGTTATGACCAAGTCACCACCGTGTAAGGTGGTGATTTTATGCCACTAAATGATAAGGTAGTCACACCCGTGACTACCCATGCACGCCTATGGAAAGTTTTAAGATTAACTCCATCTTTGATACGTGGCAGCTCACGACGCTAAGATGCACAACATTAAACTTAGGAATAGTCTATAAAGGAAAAGGGTTGGTGGCTGAAGAGGAAATCATCCTTCATTCACTGTTTCATTCGTTAACTCACATAGAGACACAGAAATGGGTCATGCAAAGAGATAGAGAAAAATAAGATAGAAAGTGAAGAGAAATAGAGATAGTATGAGAAGGAAGAAGAGAGTAACAATAGAGAAGTGGGAGCTAGGAAGAGAGGTTAAAAGCGAGAGTTGGAGTCGATCTTTGAGAAAACATTCGATTGGTAGAGAGAAAATGAAGTAAAAGGCGGGAGCCAAAGCTGAAAGTTGAGAGTCCAACATCTCACTATCGAAACCTCTATTTGCTTGTTTCTTTGAGTTTACTATTTTGTTGGTATTAATTAACAGATTCATACTCTTGTTAACTTAATAATTATTGCTTGTTATCTTGTCATAGTTCATTTAAGTTGTTATTTTCAAGTTTCTGTTGATAGTAATATGATTAAGTATTTGAGTATGATGAACTGTGTGGATGATATGACGGGCTGATCTCTTTTCTTAAGAATTAATGTAGCTACTTAGTTGAATATACATGATTGCGTTACAGATATGTTGTCTTATTTGTTGTTGTGGTTTCTGAACTGAATGGATGTAATAGAATGGCCAAACTTTGCATCATTTTAGTGTTAGAAGAAGATTCAAGAGATGAAGTTTAATACGGATCGTGAAACTATGGACACTTAGGTTAAGAACTAGAAATATATTAACTTAAATGGTAATTGGTAGTTAGGTTTTCATAATTAATTTAGATAATAGCTTGTTGAATATGAAAGTTAGACTAGTTTGTTATTCAAATCAATTTAAGACAACAATCTAATCATTTCCCCTTAATCATGCATAGGAGATTAAATTAGTGAAATTAATTCTCAAGAGCTTTTTCCACTTAGATTAATCTATTTGTCTTTGCTCCCAATTGATTCTGTCTACTTTTCAATTTAATTTTGCAATTTACCGTAAAATCTTTCACTCAACAATAAGAATAGAATGTATAAGAATGCATTGATTTTATTTTTATTTTTAATTCAAAATTAATTTAAGTTAACCAATTTCACCTTTGTGGGAGACAATCGTGGGTTATCAACTACAACTATCTCATATACTTGCAAGTAAGATAGCCTAGGTAGTTTTAGATCTTTTTGGGCATAACAAGTTTTTATGTTCATAGACGAGGAAGTGTTTAGTGTTTTGAACTTGAATTAATTTTGATTGTTTTTATTTGCTAAAGTGATTTTGATTGTTTCATTGATTGTTTAGTTTGTTTATGCATACATTCTTGTCGTGTTATTTCATTGAGTTGTTTTAGTAATTTTCTTATTAATTCATTGTTATTTTGATTTTGTTTATGCAAGGAAGGAGGTCTCAAGCAAGTGAACCTACTCCTTTTATAGACAATGTACATCGGATAAGAGAATTTCCATGGTACTTTAAATACAATCTCGAGGAATTCAAACTAGAAGATCAAGTGATGGTTGAAAGGTAGCTAATAATGAAGGAGTACGCTAGACCAATAATTAGTACTACTACTTCATGCATTCGTCTGGGAGAGGTAGCTAAAAACTATGAGTTGAAGAGTATCCACTACAACATGTTGCCATCTTTTTATAGGGTTCCTAATGAAGACCCTTTAAACTTCATTCGGGAGTTCTAGACCACTCTCTAGATGTTCTCATTAGATGTTTCAAATGAATATGGCCAAGGCATGGCTGATGACCCTTTCATCTGGTTCATTGACTATATAGGAAGAGGTGTATAACAAGTTCATGGGAAAGCTCTATTCTTACCGGAAGACTTCTAAGTTGACAAAGATAGCTACCTTCACTCAAATAGATGGAGAGCCATTCCATAAGGCATGGGAATGCTTCAAACTCATGCTTATTTCGTGTCCATACCATCAATTTCCACTACAGATGCAAAACCAATTCTTTTAGGATGGATTGACACAACAATGTCAGTATATGGTGGACAATATAACAAGAGGACCTGTAGGAGAGAAGATGGCCAAAGAAACATATGAGATCTTTCAAATGTTGGGGGCCAATTCTCAACAAAAGAGCATGAGGGGAAGAAGAGCTAGAGTTCACAAATTGAGCTTGAATCAAGAATTGGCTATGCAGTTAGCTAAGTTGATGAGACATGTGAAGATGCTAACTATAAGGCTACCCTAGAAAGTTCCAAATTAAGAGTTATGTGGTATATGTGGAATTTGTGCTCATGCAACTAGCATTTTTTCATATTTTTATGAGCCTTTTATAGATGGGGAGGAACAAGTGAACTTACTCAATGGTTTTCAAGTGAAGGAGCGAAATGATACATACTAAAACTCTTACAACCTTAGTTGGAAGAACTACTCCTCACTTCAAAACCTACTAAGCAAGCCTTCTTTCGAGGAAAGCTTAAATGTGTTTATTCAGGTCACAGCTCAAAATCAAGAAATGAACAACAAGAGGTTTAATTCTTTGGAGGCATTTGTAAAGATTATTGAGATCTAAATAGGGAAACTCACAACTTAATTGCAAAATAATTAAAAACGGAAGTTGCCCAGTTAACCTAAGCAAGCACAGATTGTCACTATTCTGAAAAGTGGTAAGGTAATTGATAAGTATGTTGTAATCCCTTCTGATTTTTTTTTATGCAGGTAATCAAACAGGGGAGAGCCTCCCCAATGAAGAAAGTAAGCATAATGGAGGAAGCAATAGGCACGACAGCTCTTCAAGTCAGGTTCAAAAGGATTAAAAACTGTGCATTCAACTAACTACAATGGAGGACCAAGATTGCATAAGCTCACTAATCCTTACAGACCACTGATCCCATATCTAAGTTACCTTAAGGAATCGAAATGGGATAAGCAATTTTTTGATTACATAATATGTTTTCCAAAGTTAATATTAACCTTCCTTTGTTAAGTGATTAGAAACATTTCAACTTATGTGATGCTCTTCAAAGAACTAAACACTAAGAATTGAAAGTTTGATCCAAATGAGAAGTGATAGTTTCAGAAGATGCAAGTGTGGTGCTACAGCAATAATTACCCCCTAAATTAAAGGATCCAGGCAGTTTTCTTATGCAAGTATCAATGGGTAATGGTGATGAGGTTAAGGGTATGCTTGGCCTTGGGGTGAGTATAAACCTTATGCCTCAATTAGTTGATAGGACAACCCATTATTCAAAAGGAATAATGAAAAATGTGATGGTGAAGGTTAGCTGATTGATTGTTCCTCTAGACTTTGTGGTCTTAGACATAGGGGAGGTTAAACACCAAAGGAAGGAGCATACCATACTCGTAGGGAGGCCTTTTATGGCTTTGGGCAAAAAGCGGACAATATCTATGGGTAGGTGGTTTGGGTTGTTACGGGCGACTTTATAAGTCACTACCATGCAAGGTGGTCATTTTATGTCACCACCGTGCATGGTTAATGAACAAGAGTGACAAGGGAGTCACACCCGTAAGTCCCCATGCACGAGTGTGACAAGAGAATCTCACTTGTGACTCCCCATTCACGCCTATGAGAAGTTTTAAGATTAACTTTGGATTTAATATATGGCAACTCCAGACATTAAGGCATGCAGCCCTAAACCTAGGAACAATCTATAAAGGGCAAGGGGTGGAGGCTGAAGAGGAAATAATCTTTTGTTGGTTAATTAACACAAAGACACAAACATAGGAGGCATAGAGAGATGGAGAAAAAGAAGATAAACAGAGAGGAGAAACAGAGATAAGCTAAGAAGGAGAAGAAGATAGCAACAACATTGAAGTGGGAGTTCGAAAAAGAGGCCTAAAGCCAGAGCTAAAGTCGATCTTACGTAAGCATTCAATTGACAGAGAAAAAATGAAGCAAAAGGCGAGAGCCAAAGCTAAAAATTGAGAGTGCAAAATTCCTCCAATATCTGATTATCCTATCCTCTGTTTGCTTATCTAATTTCTCATCTGTTGCTTCTTTCTTTGAGTTTACTGTTCTATTGGTATTTAACTGGTTCATACTTTTGCTAGCTTAACAATTGTTTCTTATTATCTTATCATAGTTCATTTAAGTAGTTATTGAGATATTATTTTCAAACTTCTATCAAAAGTAATATGGGATTGAAGTATTTGAGTATGATAAGTAATGTATATGATATGATGGGCTAATCTCTTTTCTTAAGTATCAATGTAGCTATTTAGTTGAATATGCATGATTGCGTTACGGATATGTTGTCTTATTTATTATTGTGGTTTCTAAACTAAATGGATGTAATAGAATGGAGAAACTTTGCATCATTTTAGTGTTAAATGAAGATTCGAAAGATGAATTTTAATATGGATTGTGAAATATGGACACTTAGGTTAAGAACTAGAACTATATTAAGTAGTAATTGGTAGTTAGGTTTTCATAATTAATTCCAATAATAACTTGTTAAATACGAAAGTTAGACTAATTCATTATTCGAATCAATTTACAAACTAACAATTAATTTTAGTATAATAACAATTCAATCAATTCCCCTTAACCATGTATAGGAGGTTAAATTAGTGAAATTAATTCATAAGAGTTTTTCCCCTTTGATTAATCTATTTGTCTTTGCTCCCAATTGTGAACTTTTCAATTTAAATTTGTAATTTTCCTTAAAAACTTTCACTCAACAATCCTTATAGAATATATAGGAATGCATTGTTTTTATTTTTATTTTTAATTCAAACTTAATTTAAGTTGACCAATTTCAGCTCTGTGGGAGACGACCCTGGGTTATTAACTACAACTATCTCATATACTAGCGAATAAGATAGCCTAGGTCTTTTCATAACTTTTTGTACAAAACAGGGAGTAGCTGAAATTATTCTTCAACAATTTTAGTCCAAAGGGGAGCCGAAATTTCTCGTTGAATGAAGGTGGAGTAGGTCCTCCATCATTTTTGTACATGCTACATGTTGAAGAGGGTTGTCCATATGTTGCATTGTTTACATCCAATAACGATCCACTATTTTAATTCTCACCATCTTTGTTTAATTAAGCCATTAATGTGTTGTATCATCTACAACAATTCCTATCTCCCACATATAGAAACTTGTTTTGTTTTTTGTCTCACCAAAATGACACACATCCACACCATATATTGGTCTCACATATAATGAATTTTATGTCCCTCACATCTTCTCCTTCTTAAACATGACAACATATGGTTTTCATGCATTCTTATTCCAAAACAATAAGAACTTCTTCATAAACATGACAACTACCACTTAAAGCCCATTCACATGTACATATATTATTTCTTGTCCAAAATAATGAAATGGCTTAGAAAACATCTGTCTAATTTTTGTAGAAATTTCATATCCTCTTAATAACATCTTACACCTAAATATATCAAAATATAAGTTAGATCGATTTACTTTAAGTATCTATAACTATGACCGATTCTTATGTCCTTATATTTCAGTCGAGAATGCTTCAAATTTACTTACAATAATTTAAAACAGTGTCAATCTTGATCTATCATAAATCCATCCGATTGAATTTATTTTTGGCCCATTTCCATACTAGTCAACTATAATATTTTTCAACTATCATTTGACTTTAATACTTGTCATTTAGTGTTGGGTTCCTAATTTGCCTTTTAGCGAAAAAAATTTCATATTAACTCGAAAACATCATTCACACGAAATGAAATTTTATAAACATGTGAAAAGAAAATCTTGGGTTTTATATAAGTACTCATAGGAGACAATGTTAGAATCACTACAAGAAAAATAGGTTGTAACGATAGAAATTATCGACAGAAAATAAAGATTTTCGATCCGAAAAGAATTTGGTGACAAAAATTGTCGACGGAAAGAGTTGATGGAGAAACAGCTGTAGATAAATGTTGATGAACAATATTGTGAATTCATCACAAATTTAGTGACAAAATATCGTATAGCCATTGATAAATTTCAGGACATAATTTTGTATTTCCGTTGGTAAATTTACAGACAGTAATACAATATTCCGTCGTGAAATTTACGATGGATTCACAATATTTTGTAGGTGAAATTAGTGACAGTAAATTGTAAATCCGTCATTAAGTATACTGACGAAGTTACAATATTCCATCGCTAAATTCACCGACGGATGTACAATTTCCATAGCAAAATTTTACCTATAGACAACATTATCCGTCTCTAAATTTTTTCCAATGGATTACATTATTGTGCTGGTAAGTTACCAGCACAATTATAATATTTCATTGTTAATTTACTAAAAGATTATTTTCATTCCATCAAGAATTTAACTATTATAAATTTCAAACAACATTTCTTGTTTCATACCTAAGTTTTCTGTTGATAATCTTTTAATTTTTTGCAAATTTAATTTCCATAAATAATATAACATTAATTGATAAAATAAATTCAAAATTATCCTGATTGGTAATGTAATTAAAAAATTATAATGTAAACCAATAAGTATCTTGAAAATAATTGTAAATTAAGAATTCATTTAAAAACTTAAGAGTAGCAAAACATCAAATACATTCACTTATCCATCTAAGCTACACAGTTGGTGAAGACGGATGCTCTAATTGTTGAAACGAGATCCTGTCCATGCCTTTCAACTCATCTACCTCATTACAGAGCTAGGTTATGCACTCCATCAGCGTCTTTACTATGCTATCAAGTTGAACAACTCTTTCTTTGATGCGAACATTGTAAACCTAGATAATATACCATAGATGAAATGTTACATATTTACATATATGATGCGAGTTAAAATTGTACTATGATTTGAAAGTGAAAGGTTTGTGACTTGGATTTTCGTATAGATGGACCATAATGAATGAATTGGATTTAATTGAAGCTATTAGGGAATTGAGGTATTTAAATGTACATTTGGACTAGGGAAAATGGTCAGGAGAAAAGATAAAATGATACATCAAAATTAGAATGATTAAGCCTATGAGTTAGAACCATTTGGCATAGTTATTGTATTGAAATTTGGCATCATTCATTGTATGAAAAATGACAGCATAATAAGAGGACATGTGGCCTAATTGAAGTGTTACAAATGGAAGATTAAATGGTAAGGAAATGGGCTTCATGCCTTGGTGTTAAGTGGCATGTTCAGCTAGTGACACGTAGCTAGTGATGAAGTAAGTTTTTGCTGGAGTAAATCCAACTTTGTCCATTAGTTACCTTGTTTCCTTCTCTCCACCGAAATTCCCACTATCTCCCTAACTTCTGTAATTTTTTCTAGGCTTCAAATTGTTGTCACTTGAAGTTTTGGTAAGCTACTGAATCTAGAAAAAAGTTCTATTAATTTTGTGTACTATTGTTTTGTTAATGCTGAAAGTTGCACCTTAATCTTAGATAAAAGCTGATTGCTAGAAAGTGCTGATGTCGCTGGATCTTTGAAGTGATTTGGAATTGTTCTTTGGATTTTGAAGAGGTAAGGAAGTACTAAACTTGGTATTATGTTAGAACATTCATTGTCTGATGTGTGAAGTGGATAAAATGTGTATTGAATTTGTGAAGAATTGTAGTTAGAAACTGGATAGATGTTGAATACTCTTTCTACTGGTCAGAATTAGTTGTTCTAACATTCACAAATAAACTGTTAGTGGGCAGACGTTTTGGTGCTATGGAGTGTCCTTATTGCTCTAGGCATCATTGAGGTACCTATTAGAGGGCTACATGTGCATGTTTCATATGTGGTAGCACGAAGCATCAAATAGCTAACTGCCTTATGAGATAGTCCCAGACATCAAAAGCAAGTAGGGAGGTTTCTCATGTAGCTGTTGGAGTCAGAGAACGGGGTAGAGGTCATAGAGAACCTAGTTATTTCTGACCTAATCTGAGCACTTATTCAGAAACCGTTGATTGACCAGCTGTGCCTTATACTTCGGCTCGAGCTTATGCATTAAAAGCTCCCGAGGAGCAGGATGCAACTGAAGTCATTATTGGTATTGTTTCTTCTCTTTAATTCTAAAATACATGCACTGATTGATGCTGGATCTACCCATTCCTATATTTGTGTTGGAGAAATGTCTGATAAGGAGATGCCTATAGATCAGTTAGAATATGACATCATATAACCATTCCTTTGGTTAGTAGTGTGTTAGTTAATTAGGTGTTTAGGAATTGTGTTATTATGATATAAGGAAATGAATATATAGCTGATCTGATTAGATTTCCTTTTCATGAATTTGATTTGATTCAAGGTATGGATTTGTTGTCCAATCATCAAGCAGTAGTTGATTGTAATGCTAAAACAGTTGTGCGTAGGAAGCTTAATCAGCCTGAAATACTATTGCATGAGATCCGCACTAGTTCTTTAGCTAATGTGGTATCTGCTATGTAAGCTCGAAAACTCCTCAAGAAAGGATGTGAAGCTTATCCATCTTTTATGTTTGATGATAAGAAGGAGGGTGTTAAATTGTCAAATATTCTAGTGGTGAATGAATTCCCAGATGTGTTTCTAGAGGAATTATCTGGACTCCCTCCCAAAAAGGAACTGGAGTTGACTATTAAAGTCAAGCCTAGCACTTCTCCAATTTCCAGAGCATTGTACAGAATGGCTCTTATCAAATTGAAGGATTTGAAGGCACAATTGTACGAACTTCTAGATAAAGAGTTCGTTCGACCTAGTGCCTCATCGTAGGGAGCACCAGTTTTGTTTTTTAAGAGAAAGGATGGTAAACTACAATTGTGCATCGATTACAGACAATTGAATAGAGGCACAATTAAGAACAAGTATCTGTTTCCAATGATTAAAGACCTGTTTGATCAGTTGAAAGACGTAGGAGTGTTCTCAAAGATAGATCTGTGATCAAGGTCCTATCAACCTCTGGTAAAGGAGGTGGATGTATCGAAGACTGCATTTAGGACCCGTTATCTAGCGGGATTTATGGATATGGCGAATAGAGTATTTAGGCCTTATTTAGACCAGTTTTCTGTAGTGTTTATAGATGATATCTTGGTCTATTCTAAGAATGAACACGATCATACTGAGCATTTCTGAATTGTGTTACAGACACTATGGGAAAAACAGTTGCATGCAAGCTGAGCAAGTGTGATTTCTGGCTTCTGGAGGTATCTTTTCAAGGACATGTTTCCTCTTCTCAGGGATTAGTTGATCCTAGTAAGATAAAAGCGATTGTTAAGTGGACGCCAGCATGGAATGTGACAAAAGGGAGAAGTTTTCTGGGTTTGGCTACTTATTAATGCTAGTTTATGAATGGGTTCTCAGTGATAACATCCTCTTTAACTAAACCACTACGGAAAGTAGTAAAGTATGAATGGTCTAATAGATGTTAGAATAGTTTTGATCAACTGAAAGTTATGCTTACTGAATCTCATATATTGGCTCAACCTGCTTCTGGTAAGAAGTTTGTTATCCTTACTAATGAATCTAGAAATGGTTTTGTTTGTGTTTTGATGCATGATGGAAAGGTATTTACTTATGCCTCTAGGCAACTAAAGCCACATGAATAGAGTTGTCCTATACATGATCAGGAGCTCACAGTAGTAGTGTTTGCCTTGAAAATTTGGCAGCACTACTTGTGTGGTGACAGATGGAAAATTTTCACAGATCATAAGAGTTTCAATTATCTGCTTACCCAGAAAGAACTCAATATGAGAGAATGACATTGGTTGGAACTCTTTAAAGACTATGAATATATTGTGGACTACCATCCAAGTAAGGATAATGTCGTGGCTGATGTCTTAGGCCAGAAGACCATTTCAGCATTATCAGTGTAGCATGGTAAATGGGGCTTTGTATTTAATAGAACTTTAATAGCTCAATTGAAAACTAGGCTTTCCTTGAGGCAAGAAATTTATGATGCTCAGAAAGTGGATGATAATGTTACCCCCAGAATTTTTTTTTTATGATAAATCAAGCATGATTAGATTAATGGGGTAAATTAATATGGTATTT
>JAOSBN010000008.1:35374348-35400863 GCA_027563595.1 Erythroxylum suave | reverse complement strand
GAAATTGGTGTACCCGAGTAAGAAGTAGGAGCGATAGGGATGAAGATGAACAGATAATGATTAAGTAGTTGGGTTCCGGAAACGGGGTCCGACAAAAATCGCTCAAAATGAGACTAAAGCATTGATTTACAATCTAACTTCAAAACACATAAAACAAAACATGTAGGCTGGAGTGATGCCTTGACTCTTGACTTACTCAATCTCTTGCTCATCACCTGAATGGAAGAAGGAGAATGGGGGTGAGCTTAAAGCTTGTGGGTAACAATTTTATAATCGAGAAACAAGCAAAACCATTTTCAAAACTCTTAGTCATTATATAATTGGTAACCATAATAATTTCTCAAAATTCTTATTTTATCAAACAGTTCATGAGCAACTACAAATCATATATGCATCACACTTGTTAACATATAAGCACATCAAAATGGTTTGGGTGGATCCAAAACAGAACGTACTACACATTTCCCATAAGGGTCTTGTGTAGCCTTGAACACGATGTACTATCACAATTCTACTTAATGGTCTTACGTAGCCATGAACTTATGGGAGTCCATGAAGGAGCTCCAAGCCACTAGTGGGTAGGCGGCAGAAACCTTTTGTGAAAGTGCACTTGACTTAACTTAAGGGACCACCACAAACCCATATAATCATGCATTTCACAACTTGTAAACTTATGGCCTCAGTGACATTTTTTTTCAAAACTTGATTTCATAATAATAATATTGTTTCAAAAATCAATATACTTTCAAAAGTCAAATTCATCATTGATTTCCTAAACCAATAAGATAATTCACATGCAAACATATGGCACATTATCAAAGCATTCAAGTAGCCTTAATGGCACATTTTTTACACAATTGAAAACATTTTAAAACTTTCTTAGTTTTGAAGAAATAGTAGGGCTTATTACTTAATCATAAAAGTTTCACCCACCTGAAATCCTTGCTTATAAACTTGCTTAGGGATTTGCTTAAGGATGCCTTTCCTCTTGCTCCCTTGGCCTCTCTTGATCCCCCCCCTTGATTTTCTTCATAAAAGACACAATTCCCATTCAACATAAATTCAAATTTGAGAACCCATAAAGCACATTCACTAAAATTTATCCTAGAATCCTTAGACCCATACATTTCTTAAGCTTTATGAACCTTTCAAAAATCCAAAAGATTTTAAAAATCAACTTACCCTAAATCTTCACCAATTAATGAGATTTTTGGCTCTAAGGAAAGCTCTTCTCTTCCTCTTTCTTTTTCCCTTCTTAAATAACCTCAAACTCTCTCTTCAAGACTATGAAAAGATGTAACCTAGCCCAAAGCTCTATTTTTTTAACTTCACCGAAACCTCTCTTCTTCTATCTCTTTTTCTTTTTTTGATTTTCTCTCCTTCTTTTCTTCATTCACATTTTTGGTCTTCTAATTTATAAGACAACATTTTCCTTTTCCCATTCTACCCTTAATGGGTGAGAAAAGTTCACCTTACCCTTCCTTTAATGCCTTAGCGCTTCTAACCTTAAGTGATCCACCCAAAATACCCCTTTATGAAATTTCTTTTCTACCTCTTATTCAACTAACCCCAGAAATAAATTCTACTAACAAAAGTAATAATACTTAAAAAAATTTAACTCCAAAAATTCACTTATCCAAACCTTATAATTATTTAAATCATGCTTAACTGAAAAAAAAACATTTGGGGGTCAACATTTCCACCATATACTGACATTATTGTGTCAATCCATTATAAAAGAACTAGTTCTACATATGGAGTGGAAAATGATAGTGTGGACACCAAATGAGCCAAAGTTTTAAGCATTCCTATGCCTCATGGAATGACTCTCTCTCCATCTGAGTGAAGGTAGCTATTTTTTTCTGTAACTCAGAAGTATTCTGGTGGGAATAGAACTTTCTTATGAACTTGTTTTATAGCTCTTCCCATGTCGTCAATGAACCGGGTGGAAGGATCATTAGCCATGCCTTGGTTTGATCCTTCAATGTGTATGGAAAGCACCTCATCTTGAGTTGATCTTCATCTAGGCAATCCAACGGGAATGTCTGGAGAGTAGTATAGAATTCCTTAATGAAGTTTAAAGGTCTTCATTGGGAACCCCATAGAATGATAGCAACATGGTGTAGTGGATACTCTTTAATTGATAGTTCCTAACTATCTCCTCCAATAGTATGCACGAAGTGGCAGTACCGATTATCGATCTGATATACTCCTTCATTACTGGCTACCTTTCACCCATCTCTTCATCTTCTAGTTTAGGGCCCTCGAGATTGTCTTCAAAGTCCCTTAGAAGTTCTCTTATCCGATGTATGTTGTCAATAAAGGGAGCAAGTTCACCTTCCTGAGACCTCCTTCCTTGCATAAACCAAATAAAAACAACAGTGAATTAATAAGAAAATTACTAAAACAACTCAATCAAATAACACGACAAAAATGTATGCATAAATAGATAAAACAATCAATGAAACAATCAAAATCACTTTAGCAAATAAAAACAATCAAAATTAATTCAAGTTCAAAACACTAAATACCTCCCCGACAATGGCGCCAAAAATTTCTTATGCCTAAAAAGTTCTAAAAAAACCTAGGCTATCCTACTTACAAGTATACAAGATAGTTGTAGTCGATAACCCAAAGATGTCTCCCACGAAGGTGAAATTGGTCAACTTAAATTAAGTTTGAATTAAAAAATATATATAAACAATGCATTCCTAAACATTCTATCCTGATTGTTGAGTGAAAGCTTTAAGGAAAATTACGAAATTAAATTGAAAAGTAAACAAAATCAATTAGGAGTAAAGACAAATAGATTAATTGAAGTGGAAAAATTTTTGAGAATTAATTTCACTAATTTAATCTCCTATGCATGATTAAGGGGAAATGATTAGATTGTTGTCTTACTAAAATTAATAGTTGGGTTCTAAATCGATTCGAATAATGAACTAGTCTAACTTTCGTATTCAACAAGTTATTATCCTAATTAATTATGAAAACTTGACTACCAATTACCACTTAAGTTAATATATTTCTAATTCTTAACCTAAGTATCCATAATTTCACAATCTGTATTAAACTTCATCTCTTGAATCTTCACTTAACACTAAAATGATGCAAAGTTTGGCCATTCTATTACATCCATTCAGTTCAGAAACCACAACAATAAATAAGACAACATATCCATAACCCAATCATTGATATTTAACTAAATAGCTACATTAATTCTCTAGAAAAGAGATTAACCCATGATATCATACACACGGTTCATCATACTCAAATACTTCAATCCCATATTACTGTCGACAGAAGTTTGAAAATAACAACCCGATAACTACTTAAATGAACTATGACACGATAACAAGCAACAGTCGTTAAGCTAACAAGAATATAAATTAGTTAATACCAACAGAGCAGTAAACTAAAAAAACAAGCAACATATGAGGAATGCGATAAGCAAACAGAGGGTTGGATAATGAGAAATTGGAGGTCTTCTGCACTCTCAACTTTCAGCTTTGATTCTTGCCTTCTGCTTCAGTTGCTCTCCACTAACCAAATGTTTACTCAAGATCAACTCCAGCTCTCACTTTTAGCCTCTCTTCCCAGCTCCCGCTTCTCTAATGTTTCTCTCTTCTTCTCCTTCTCAAACTATCTTTGTTTCTCGTCTCTATTTATCTTCTTTTTCTCTATCTCTCTGCGCCTCCCATGTTTGTGTCTCTATGTGAGTTAACAAAATGAAATAGTGAATGAAAGATTTTTTTCAACTGTCACCCCCTCCCTTTTATCCTTCCTCTCCTTTCACATGTCACAACTTTTCTTTTCCATTTTTTAAAATTTTTTATTTCTCTTTTCATGCAACTTTACATGACTTTCCCTTCAACCTATATGCAAAATTCACAAAAATAATCCAGTTAACATTCATGTAATATTCACACCATTTCCACTCAATTTATCTTACATTTGGATCAAAACACAAAGATTTGTAGCTAAAATTAAGATATGAAGGAAATTAAAAGCAATAGAACTGGACACAACACTGTGCAACGTATATATGCATTGTTTTCAAGTTCTCCTAAAAGATGGAAGGTTTTTCTTGATAATGTTTTAGATTTAACCATGAAATCATTGCCTAACACTCATTGAGAGAGACAAATAAAAAGTGTTAAAGCTATTATATTTCAAGCTCCTAAAAAAATATTGGATTGAATGGAACTATCTAGATCTTATGATGATGCTAGGTTAAAGAGTGAAGTAAAAATTTTGGTTAGTGTACTTGAGAGTTTTGAGTTTTTACTTGGTATGGTTATTTGGTATGATATTTATTCGCTATTAACATGGTAGTAAAAAGTTGCAATCTAAATCTATTTACATTAATGCTACCATAAAGTAATTAGAAGGTGTGATGGTATTTTTGAGAAATATAAAGATGAAGGGTTTGACTCTAATATGAATATTGCCAAAAGTCTTGCAAATGAAATGAATGTAGAGCCTACATTTCCAACTACATGTTGCATTATTAGGAAAAGATAATTTGATGAAATTGATCTCAATGGAGAAATACAGTCAGCTGAGGATTCTTTCGGAGTTAATTACTTTCTAGTTGTTATGGATCATATGGCAATCGCTTCGTTGAAGAATAGATTTGAACAATTAATGAAATTTGAATATTTTTGAATTTTTATTTGATTCAAAGAAATTGAGGTCATTAGATGATAATGAATTAAGAGAATTTTGTACTAATTTTACAACAAGGTTTTGTCATGATAATATGTCGGGTGTGGATTTAGATGAATTTTTTTCTGAATTAAAAGTGTTGCAAATGACTTTTCCAAATGAGTTAATATCATCAATTCAAATTTTAGAATTTTTAAAGCTGCATATTGTTATCCAAATGTTTCAATTGCTCATTGAATTATATTGACTATACTTGTGACTATAGCATCAACTAAGAAAAGTTTTTTAAAGTTAAAATTATTATAAACCTACTTAAGGTAATCAATGTCATAAAAAAGATTACCAAGAAGGATATATTAGATAATATTGATTTTGATAATATTATTAAAGATTTTGCATTTAGAAATGCACGAAGAAATTGTTTTTCATAAATCATGATCATCTGCGTATTTGTTAGGGCAATTTTCTTAGTGTTTTGCAGTTTAATATTGTTGTTCGATTATTGTATATTTAAAGTTTATCCATTTGTATATTGTTGATTTATTAGGGCTTTTTTTTTTTTACTTCGCCTAGAGCCTATAAAATGTTGAGAACAACCTTGAACACTATTCAAAGTTAAGGGTACACTTAATATAAGAAGACACTAAAAGTACTTCCCTTTTATAGTGTTTAAATTCCAAAGAAGTATATAAGTATCTAAGGTATAAAAATTCAAACCGATTCTTGCACTGGGTAGTGCCTACATTATCATTGACAACATCTAATTTTTTTTATCTCATCTTTGTATGATTGAAACTTGAAATGATATTGAAGTTTTTTGTATATTCTATATATTCTCACTTTTCAACAACAGTACTAATTATAAACTAGATGGTCACAAAGTCCACGAGAATTCAGTAAGTTTTTCAATTTCAAACGAGGAAGGAGATACACTTACGAGACCAAGCAAGGTAAATATGCTTTTCAGTTTTGACTTGCCTATCCTCTTTCGGTAGGCAAAGAATGAAACCGAAATCCGGATAATTGAAACCTAATGTTTTATGTGTTTAAACCATGGCAACGGGCTTAACTCGTCATTTGTCAACTACCAAGTGCAGATGTTGGACTTTTTGGGTGATTTTGTTTGACTATGCATCCTGTGAAAGTAACCGTACAAGTTTGAAGCGATAAATACGATATCAATCACATCGAACGTTATCTCATTCAAATTAATGGCGGAATCAGGTTGTTCTTTATTTTAAATTACATCATTGAATAAGAACTTTAGTAGTTGCGCAGAATATTTGGTAACCTACCATAATACAAAAGCTATGCACAGTTTCACTTATTTTGTTACTGATAAGGAGAGTTTCTTTATCATGTTCTCGCGGTGTCAAGATTTAAAGGATGAGGAAAGAGCGGTTTTATTAGTTCAGTTGGAATTGGTAATTAGTTCAAGAAATAAATCGAATTCCACAAAAGCTTAATAGAAACAATGCAGTTTAGTTCAAGAAATAAATCGAAATCCACAAAAGCTTAATAGAAACAATGCAGTTATCTTACTACTAAAATAAGATTAGCAATTAATTAAAAAAAAAAAAACAAAACGTTATTTTCCCTAAAAATTGTAGACTTGAAATTCAGGAAAAGGAGCCATGAGAGGTCAAAATCCAGTAGCACCATTACTAGTTCCTTACAGGAACCTTTGAAAAGTCTCAAGTGTTGCTTTTGCAGGACCCATGAATTACTACCACTCTCCGTGCTTCAACCAACTTTCACGTTACTTTGTACATCAAAAACAAAAATGAGAGGCAAAATGTTTACCACAGAGGGCAAAAAGGAATCATCAATCATGAGACTTCGTTCCCATGTGATAAATATACATTGAAAAAACAAAGAGCTTTTAGACTAACAATCTCCTCTATTATACAAGTTGGCCTTGCAAATTATAAGATTCTACTAGAAATATAAGTATCTTTTCCCATGCCTTAAACCTGTTTATTTATATTGGACTTTGTTATCAGTGTATGTAATAATAGGAGCCAAAACCTCTTTTTTGCATCCTTGGCTTAATGAAGGCACAATTTTCTTCTGTCCCCATTTTCAGGTTTAGTATTCATGTATCTGTCTAGTTGACCACTTTTCAATTTAGTGTTTGTCGCAAGAAGGATCTCGGCCGTTGCATTAACGTATTTGGCCTGACAGTGCCAGTTATCATTCTCTACCTTACACGTAGATAAAATCATTATAGATTATTAAATTAAGGCATACCCAGACATGAAAGGAATAAAAATCATGCGGGATCCAACCCATAAAACAAAATAAAAATACAACTCAAAAGGTAATTAAAAGAAGTTAATGCCAAATGGAGAGCCAACTAGAGAAAGTCACCGGCTCCACAGCTCCACCAATGTTGCCGCTTGCCACCCGTGTTTCGGCGAAGAGACGGTATGCCGTTTTGCCACGTCCAAGGAATTGCCCACACATATACATAAACTGATGAAGAGAGAGTATGCCTTTTTGCCACGTGCAAATAATTGCCCACACTTACACATATAATATACACATTGATGATATCCACATTCCAACAGTAAAGAAAATTCTTAGACAACGGTTTTACCTTGACCATCTATCCATTGATGATGTCCACATTCCAACAGTAAAGAAAATTCTTAGACAACGGTTTTACCTTGACCATCTATCCATCGAGTAACGGAAAGCCTTATCGGACTACCTTACCTGGGTCCATTTGATCAACTCCTAGCCTGCATCGTACCTGTCTGCAAATGAGAGGAGGAAACAATATCTCACATGGATATTGTCGGATATATCATATATGCCACTCGCCGACCCCTTTCTCGCTACACATTTAAAGAACTTACCGTATTGGACTCTGTCGTAGCCTCAGGTCCATGGGTCGGATCCGTTTCACTACCACAACATTATCGCACGCGCTATGGAGAAGAAGCGTTTCTAAATCAATTCTCTAACGTCTCTTCGACTTTACTAAAAGCAGATACGAGTGAGGCCCACCGTTTTCTAATAACCAACACCACGCGCCTTATTCCGCCAATGCCCTTAAAACTATTTTCGAAATCATAAAAACCAAACGCAGTGACAGAAATCGTTTGCTACTGGTGTGTGTGTCTCTCTCTCTCTCAGCTTTTTGTTGCTTTTGCGTCCTCGTGATACTCTTCGACAAAACTCCCCACCCCCCAGTCCTTCAATAACAACACTCGTACTGTTACTCCTTATTTTCTGTCTATCTTATGGCTACGGGGGGCTCTGTTCTTTGTGGTAACAGGCGTCAGAAGCCTCCCATCAGAAACAATATCACCCTTTAGAAATTAAAAGTCTAAATATCTGTTGCCCTCTGTTGCCTTGTTTAATGGGTCTCCCTTTTGATTTATTTGTTAAGCTTCTTCTTTCGCTTGTGTTAGTAATGGGTCTCGATGATAATGTTGTTGGAGTTCGATCAGAGCCCGTACAAGACAAGCAAGCCCTTCTTGCCTTCCTCTCTCAACTCCCCCACTCTAATCGTCTTCAATGGAACTCATCTCAGTCAGCTTGTAACTGGGTGGGCGTCACTTGCGATTCAACCAACTCCTTCGTTGTCATTCTCCGCCTTCCCGGAGTTGGCTTCGTCGGACCTATTCCGGCCAACACGCTAGGCAGGCTCTCCCAGCTCCGTGTTCTGAGTCTCCGTTCCAACCGTCTGTTCGGGGAAATCCCCTCCGATTTCTCCAACCTCACGTTTCTCCGTAGCCTCTTCCTCCAAGACAACGAGCTCTCTGGCAACTTCCCTCCCAGTGTGACTCGGTTAACTCGCTTAACCCGTCTTGATCTTTCCTCCAACAATTTCACTGGCTCTATCCCTTTCTCTGTTAACAATTTGACTCGCTTGACTCGACTTTTTCTACAGAAGAATCATTTCTCTGGTGATTTGCCAAGTCTAGACCCTCCTAATTTGACAAGCTTCAATGTTTCCTACAACAATCTAAACGGGTCTATCCCCAAGGTTCTAGTCAAGTTCCCGGCGTCCTCATTCGCCGGGAACATAGATCTCTGTGGCGGACCATTGCCCCCGTGCAGCCCATTTTTCCCGTCTCCAGCCCCATCACCGTCAGAGTTTCCACCACCGACCCCTAACCATAAGAAATCCAAGAAGCTTTCAACAACCGCCATTGTTTTGATTGCAGTGGGTTCAGCTTTAGCAGCTCTGCTACTTCTACTACTGTTACTGTTGTGTTTGAGGAGAAAACGTCGCAGACAGCCGGCGAAGCCTCCGAAACCGCCCGTCGGGACAAGGTCGGCGCAGGCGGAGGCAGGGACGTCGTCTTCGAAGGACGATATAACAGGTGGGTCTGCAGAGGCGGAAAGGAACAAGCTTGTGTTCTTCGAAGGAGGGGTTTATAGCTTTGATTTGGAAGATTTGCTTAGGGCATCTGCAGAGGTCTTGGGTAAAGGAAGCGTTGGGACATCGTACAAGGCGGTACTTGAGGAAGGCACCACCGTGGTGGTGAAGAGGCTCAAGGATGTTGTGGTGACGAAGCGTGAGTTTGAGATGCAAATGGAGGTTTTGGGAAGGATTAAGCATGATAATGTGGTTGCTTTGCGAGCTTTTTACTATTCCAAGGATGAGAAATTGCTGGTATACGATTTCATGGCTGCTGGTAGCTTGTCTGCTATTCTTCACGGTAAGGTTTTTGATTCCATCACTTCTCGTTTCTTTTTAGCTTTTTTCCAATCTTAATCTGCTTAAATTAATTTCTCAATTTCCAAATTGTTTACAATCAACCATGTGCTAGCGTACTTGGCCTAATTCGTTGGTGTCTGAATTCCAGTTTCTCTCGTTTTTATTATTATAGTTAGTTTCATATGTAAACAATGTAGTATCATCATCTAATAATACAAGAAGATTTATTTTTGGATAGATAGGTTGATCAATAATAACACAGGGAACTTTGCTGAACATTCTTAGAGTGGCAACCACGCCAAACTGGCTGTGGTTGTCCGGTATTGTTTCTGTGT
The DNA here is from genome assembly GCA_027563595.1 of Erythroxylum suave. Lineage (NCBI taxonomy): Eukaryota > Viridiplantae > Streptophyta > Magnoliopsida > Malpighiales > Erythroxylaceae > Erythroxylum > Erythroxylum suave. Next base: position 35,391,185 of record JAOSBN010000008.1, on the reverse strand, counting down.
TTCCTTTCTTTTATTAATTGTTTCGTTCTTTCTCTACTTTTACTCAGACCCTATCATTTGCACCATCACCTACTTAGTTGATGTCATCATTGTGTTTCGAGACTGTAAAAAGAAGAGTAAATTTGCTTTAATTTTACCCGAGGAATAGGAACCTTTTTTGAATTCAGTGTATTCTTCATGAGCTGTGTTGCACTAACCTGCAAAAGCTCTGTTAAGGCCAGTGGACTCCCACAATTTATCTTTTAAGACTGTTGTTGACCATTCATTTAAAGGATCCTATTGACCGCTCATATATATAGTCCGTGCATGCTTTCACATTTTTTTCGTAAATAAATTTTATTTTCACTGCAATTACTATAACTCTGGCTATGTTTAGGAAGAAGACCATTTAAGTTCATCTCAGGGTTTGGCCACTTGGCATGAAATGTATTTTTCTTTTTATGCTCGTGAATTTGATAACCAAAATCGTATGTTTAAGGTAGGAATTGAGTTAACAATGTAATAATGAATCATAGGTAGTAGGGGATCAGGTCACACACCGCTGGATTGGGACAAGCGGATTAGAATAGCAGCAAGTGCGGCGAGAGGGCTAGCCCACCTCCACATTGTAGGCAAAGTGGTGCATGGCAACATTAAATCCTCCAATGTCCTTCTCCGTCCTGACCATGATGCAGCCTTGTCCGACTTTGGTCTGAACCCGCTATTCGGAAGCTCCATGCCGGCCAGCCGTGTGGCCGGATATCGAGCTCCAGAAGTTGTGGAGAACCGCAAGGCCACATTCAAATCCGACGTTTACAGTTTTGGGGTATTGCTCTTGGAACTCTTGACAGGGAAAGCACCAAATCAGGCATCATTGGGTGACCAAGGCATTGACCTTCCTAGGTGGGTTCAGTCGGTGGTTCGCGAGGAATGGACGGCTGAGGTCTTCGATGTGGAGTTGATGAGGCACCATAACATTGAGGAAGAGATGGTCCAGTTGTTGCAAATAGCTATGACGTGTGTGTCAACGGTGCCTGATCAAAGACCAGCCATGCAGGAGGTTGTGAGAATGATTGATGACATCAATAGAGGAGGAGAGACTGATGATGGGTTACGCCAGTCGTCTGATGATCCATCTAAAGGATCAGACCGTCATACGCCTCCTCCCGAGTCCAGGACCCCACCTAGTGCAGTTACACCCTAGACAGTCCTTATTGCAACAAAGAGAATGGACGAGAATTGCAAATAAAATAATTAAACAAAGACGTGGTGGTTAGTCGTTGATTACAGCTCAAAGCGAGCACGGGGAGCGTAAGTAAACCAGTGTTACAGTGCACTCTTTGAGATTGGGGGATATAGTGGTCAATGTGTTCTTTTTCTTTATTCAATTATTTGACGTTTATTAAATTTTTTTTCGTGTTTGATATTTTGTTTATCAAGTTTGCAACTTGCAAGGCGATTTTTAAAGATGGGGAAATTTAGGATTGTTGGATGGATTTTGGGGGCATTTTCATGAACTGATTGGAATTGACCATTTAAGTGGAGTTGACCATTCTCCCTGTCTCTTTTCTACATAAAAAATTATTACTATTATTATTTTTATGTCTGTTTATGTAGGAGTCGGCTTTTGTTCCTTTCGTAGGGAGTTGGGGCAGTTTGAACTCGTAGTTTATGTTGGCATTACAAACTATAAAGCGGCCAATAAAGGCGATGTCGGAATTTAACAATGTCATGTCATGAAAAGTGACCCTAAATAGATCATTTTAACTTGTATAAGCAACGCAATTTAGCTTATGCACGTATTATATTTGCTTACTGGAACGAATGTGATACTCTTACCCCCAATTCTATGCCTTTTTTTGTTGCGGGATGACCCGGGATCAGTGGGCAGTAGCGGCCCTTAATTTTTATTGAAGTCAATAAAAAGTCTCCTACCATATTTGCAGTTGGGGGGTTGACTGTCCGTTTAGGAAGTAGCCTAGCCACTGTGGAAAACAGCCTGGCCTTCCCTTCCTTCCGACAGATTTTATGCAGCCATTGTTTTGTTATATCAAAGGGCCCCCCCCCCCACCCAGTGCCGCTTGCTCCTCAATCACCGTTTGCTTTCACACCTCCACTTTATCGGTGAAATAATTGCTACGAATAAAAATTTCTACTTTATGGTCCAAAATAAATACACCCTTCCCCACATTTGGTTTATATAATCGATTTGTAGCAAAGTATAACCAAAATTTCAGGCCTCGTTAGGGCAGGTTCTTTGTTGGGGGAAAAGCACATTTATCCCTGGCTTTAGTGCACCGAAAACACTTTTTGGTCGGGGACTGCCTTTTCTGAGAATAAGGAATGACCTTAAATACTGGTAGATCATTCAATTCTTTCAACATAATTACTATCTACAAGTTCCTACAAGCTTTCACTTTCGTTTTTTTAAAACCAAAAATTATAATCAGTTGTACGTCTTATATAATTGAACATCTTTTTTTTTTCTTTTTGACAAAAGAAATGGAATTAATTAATATAAAGAAAAGTTATACAATTATAAAACAAGAGGGAGGACTCTCATCTACCTCACCGTTGAAGGCAAAGTATTAAAAATACGAAAGACAAGATGAAAGAAAATGCAGCAAAGTTATACTATAGATGCAGTGAAACCTATATAGTGGGACTACAAGTCACATGAAGGTTCTTTATCACAATGAGTTCCCAGACTTCAGAGATGATCATGGATATCAAAACTTCCTTGGAGGAAACTGTATTGGCAAATTGTCTCAGGTTGCGCTCCCTCCAAAGCATGAAGATACAAGTGCCCAATACAAGGATACGAATATGAAGATCAGATGTCGAACAAGTGTTTTGAGTGGAGATTCTATGTATAATGTCTATCAGAGAGACACCCGGATTAGGCCAAGAAGTTTTAGCTGCAACGTAATCCCAAATGGAGCTGTTAAAGGGGCATTCGAATAGAAGATGGGTCCATGATTCATCATACATTGAGCACATCGAACAAGGTTTATCCACGTGCAAGTAAGGCAGTCGATCAGTGGTGGATAGCTTATTCTGTATGGCCAACTAGAAGATAAATGAGGTTCCTGGAGTTAAAACCTTACTCCAAACCGTCTTAAACCTAGGAACTTTGCCACCATGTCTGCGTAACAAATTAACCATTGTTTTGTTGGTAAGATTCTTGAGTGGAATATCCCTCCAGAAAAAAAATGTCAAGAGAGTGTATATCAACGAAATATCCAGCTTGGAGGTGTTGCAAACTGTGTGGAAAATTCCAAGAATTTCCATTAATGAATGAGCAGAACCTCATATATTGAGAGTATAAAGAGGAGATATGTAAGTGCTGAGGAGAGTGGATCAGTGGACCTCGGCTTGACCAATCATCATACCAGAGCGAGACCAATCTTCCATTACCTATCTGATAAGAGATCTCTTGTTGAACTGCATCTCGTAGTTTTAGAAGTTGAGTGAGGAAATAGGAGTGAGAAGCTTACGGCTTGATGTGCCATAAACAATGGCCTTTAAGGAAATAAGAATGCAACCATTTGATCCAAAGAGTATTTTTGTCCTCCAAAATCCACTAGAACCTCTTGAGAATGAAAGCATGGTTAACGGTTTTGATAGATAAAATGTTGAGACCACCTTCATCTCTCGGATAACAAAGGTCAGACCAACTAACTTTTGCTGCTTTAGGGTCACCATTCGGATGACTCCATAAGAAAGTTCTAAGAATTCGTTCAATCGGTTTGTTGATGCCTTGAGATAAGAAGATATGGGAACTCTAATAAACATGTAAGGAGTTAAGGACAGATTTAAAAAGCTACAGCTTTCCCGTATATGATAAGGATTTGTTCACGCTAGACATGACTCCCTTCTTAATCTTTTCAAGGAGAGGACAACATTCGAAGTTATTTAGCCTCTTAGTGGAGACAAGGAGACCAAGATAAAGTAATTGAGGAGACCTAAGTCACATTCCCTTAGATGCAGATATAAGAGATTCCAAAGAGGAAGCAGTTTTGGACAGGAGAAAATGACTTTTGTGCAAGTTGATTTACAGACCCGAAAATTTCTTGAGGGTGTCAAGAGCTTTCATAAAGGAGTGGATAGAATCCAAATTTGACCTGCAAAAGGAAAGAAGATCATCTATGAAACAGAGATTAGTTAGGCTAATTTTTTTGTATTTTGTGTTATGTTTGAATCTGGGGTTATCGAGGGCCCTATTCTTGTACTTCCATACAAAGGATAAAGAGATAGGGGTACAGGAGATCCCTCTATCTCAGTCCACGTGTTGCTTTAAAGAAGGAGGAAGGAGTGTCATTTATTAGAACCAAAAAAGAGGCAATTGTGAGACATTCCATAATCCGGTTGATAAACTTAGTGGGAAAGCCATAAGCAGAAAGCATTGTCCTCAAGAACGGCCAGCTGATGCTATTGAAAGACTTATGGAAATCAATTTTCAATATGCAATTGGAAGGGTTGTTGGTGGTAGAATATCCCTTCAACAATTTTTGTATAAGGAGAACATTATCACCAATATATCTAACATGTAAGAAAGCACCTTAGATTTCATTCATCAGAAGAGCAATCACCTTCTTCAACCTTGTGGCCAGAATTTTTAGAGATTATTTTGTAGAGAAAGATGGTATAAGAAATAGGGCGGAAGTCCCCAAAAGTGGAAGGTTTAGAGCCTTTAGGGACCAAGCACAAGAAAGTTTTATTAATCTCCTTGAGAAGGATACCATTGGAGAAGAATTCATGGATAACATTTTTGACAAAGCTACCAACGATATTCCAGGATTGTTGGAAAAAAAAACCCATTAAAGCCATTTGGTCTGGGGGCTTTCTTGCCATTCATACCAAAAATAACCATCTTAATCTCAACGCCGTCCACTAGTTTCGTTAGAAGATCAAAATCAATAGGAGAGGTTTGTTGCAGATTAAACTGACGCATAATAGAGAGTGAAACAGTTGACGAACTCCTAGTGCCAAGAAAAGCGGAGAAAAATTTCATTGCTTCCTTTCGAATATCCGGGGGATGCTAGAGTAATACACCATCTTGAGAGGTAATAGAGACGATCTTGTTGTGAGTTTTTTCTAGCTAAGATTGAATTGGAAAAAAACTGGGAGCAGTTGTCCCCATCTTATAACCAGTGGATACGGGCTCTCTGTTAAAAAAGTGAGGAATGATTGCTCACTACATGCAAGAAATTTAAAAGCGCAATCTTCTGTTCATCAATCAATAATTGATCATCAGGTCGTGAAGAGAGCGTAGACTGCAGCTGGACTAATTCGACTCTGGCGGAGAAGATGGCATTGGAAGTAGGTCCCTTTGAAGAATTCAATAGCCTGAGTTCATTTTTTTTGGAACTATAACAAGAAAATTGTTGAAGCGAAAGGGGTGATGCTATACAAAGTACTGAAGCAAATTTGAGACTAAAATGGGAGTGTGATCAAAATATAGAGGCTACATAAATTTGGCAAAACTGTTGGGAAAAGTGTGAAGCCATTGGTCATAACGAGAGCACGATCAAGTTTTTTTCTAATGAACTATGATGAGTTTTGTTTATTTGACCAAGTAAAGGAATGTTGGACAAATTTGAGGTCTGTTACACCAAGATGAGCCACACAGTCACAAAATTTAGTAGAGAAATTGCTGAGGTTAATATGGCCTTGAGCTTTGAAGGCATCAAGTGTGGAGTTGCAATCACCACAGATCAACCATGGTTTGCTGATAAAACCGTTGAGATGTTGGAAATTATTCTAGAGTTCTCTTTGTTGGAGTTCAAAGTTACTAGCATAAACGAAAGAGATGTTCATCTCGATGTTCCCTTGCATGAATAATAAGTGAAAGTGCATAGCCTGTTCAGTTGCTTCCAACAGATCCACCTTAATTGCATTGAAATAATAACAGACATTAAGACGTCCATAAGCATGTTGGCTATGATAAAAAAGGAGCTTCCACTGGGAGCCTTAAATTTGTAACTTAGCAAGGCTCTCAAACCTAATTTTAATTTTAAGCAACCCTACAACAAGAGGTTTTTCTTTCCAAGATAATATTGATAATATTAAATAGAGATACTGGTAGGGCCTTTCCCCTTGGCCCTTTTAGATTTCCTTCTTACCATAGATTGGAAAGTGAGAGTTGAGTCATCTTCATTCACATCCTGTATGGAGCTCAACAGTTCATCTATCCTAGATATAGATGGGGCAACAATAGGAGGAGCAGGTGAGGCTATGTTATTACTTGTTTCTATAGCTTGAGGAGGAGTATCCCTAGGTGACATAAGGTTTGAAGTGGAAGTCTCATCTTAGTTAAGGTCCAAAATAGGAGGTTGTTGCACAGAATCTGGTATGGTTACTATCTTCTGCTCCACTTGAAGTAAATCACTTATTAATATAGAAATCACGTGTAATATGTAAAATATACAAGAAGGGGGGTTGAATTGTGTTAAATCGTCAAAGATACTAATCTTTAAAATCTTCTTGGTTTTCTTGACAAATTCAAAAGATTACAAAACATCGCACTTAATTTAATGAGTAATGCAACATAGGAAATTAGTATCTATTCTTCTAACAACAAGAAAATTAAAGAGATAAGAGTTAGATAATATGACACAACGATTTATACTGATTCACCCTTAACCTTGGGCTACGTCCAGTCCTCAGAGTTTTTCTAAGATTTCACTATCTCCTTCAATGTTACAAGTTTTATTTCTACAGTTGTAGAGCCTCTTCAGGTCTCTTTTACAAAGTATTCTTTATCTACTTTCTTAGTCTCTAGCCTTCCTTTCACTTGAAAAGATATTGTTTTGAACTTTCACACTCATGTTACAGATTTTTTTTTTTGTTTTCTTCCTTTCTTTCTTTTCTTTTAGGATATTTTTCATAGCATAAGCACTTTAGCACAGAATTTCTCTAAGTATGTTTTCTACATTCATAATTCTCAGTTTTTTATAAAGTTTACGACTATAAGTAATATTTATAACCTAAATCTCCAACGGTGTTCTTTAGAAATCTACTTGTAGAATCTTTTAGAGTTTATTATTAGTTGAGTCTTGTAACCAACTCCAACTAATTGATGTTTTAGTACATTCTTCAATTACATCATCTTGCTTAGATTCGTATGCTTTGTCTGGTGTCTTTAGACTTGATCACTTCATCTGATCCATCTTAGATGATTCATCTTATTCAACTTTTACTTAAGTATCGTCTTGATTTGATGGTTTGTGCCACTTATATTTATCTGCACACTCAACAAATTCATCAAAACAGTTCAGACACTTCTATTATTATTATTATTTGACTTTTATCAAAATCAATAGAAGAAGTGAAGTCTTCTTGACTTAACAGTCTCCCACTTTTTGATGATAAAAATAATCATAACATTAGAAGATCAAAATAATATTTAGAGGAATAAAGCAAGATATACAATGGTAAACAAAAAATTTCTAATTCTAATTCTCTTTTCTACCTACTATTCTCCCCCTATTTGTTATTAGTAAAAAAGATAGTTCATTTTAGACTCTTCAAAATTTCAGAATACATTTGTTGAATATCAGTGCGGATTGTCTTGAGGCCTTTCTTCTATAGAAACACAAAGAAGTGTTATTTCCTCATGAAGATCACCCACTGCATTACCTAGTTCATCAACCTTAGTATCAAGTTTTTCAATATTTTTAACTAAGGCTTCCTAAACTTCGATTTGCTTGTGACTAGCTTTAGTCCATTCGATGAAATTCTTCAAGAGCTCCAAATTAACAGTAGGATCTTGTAGCTTTTCACTAAGTGGATGAATATAATCAAAGACAGATGGTTTTCTAGGTGAATTGTCTAACTCTATAATTTTGATTGAGGGTAATTTGAAAGGTTGTTTTCCGTCAGGGATATTAAGATCATCAGGTTTGGGTAATTTGTAAATCGGTTGCCCTAGAAGGTGTAAAATAGTTTTAATTGAAGGAATGAAACCTAAGGGTTTGAAACGATGAGCAAATGCACAAAGGTTTCTAAGTTAAAAATGATACCTTCAATTGTGATACTTTTGTGCGTTCCTTCTGATATTTTGCCAACTACCCTGAAGCTTTCATGTTTGGTAGATGCTCCAAAATTACTTCCTAATTCCTTTGATATATGATGTGATACATAGACGCCTACAAGTTGAGCTGCATGACATACATCATCTATGTTCTTCACTGCCACTTGAATCTCTTTTTCTATGAGATCATCTTCTCATCTTTCAGGAAACTTCTTCTTCTTTCCTTTTTCTTTGTTGACTACCAGTGTTGGAAATCTCAGTTGTACATCTGGTACAATCTTGACTGTCATTCTGCTTGTCACTGGATACATTGTATAAAGATCTTTTGTAATCTTCAATGGATATGGTTTTACCTTTTCATCTCACAGAATACTATATGGTCTTCGATCTTCAGGGCTTAGAAGATGTATCATCTAATCATTTACTGTTATAGGTTCAAATTGAACCTTAAATTTCTATTTAGAAGGTTCTCTGATAATAATTGAACCTCTGTTACAATTAGGTGTTGATTATTCTATGACCTTCATCTTCAAATCTTCTTTCTTTATCAGTTGAGGAGGTTTGTAAGTTACTTGCTGCTTTTCAACAGTCTGTGTCTTTTGTGGAACATCAGATGATGAAACCTTCTTCTTCTGAATAGGCTTCGTCTTCTTTTGTTCTTCTTCTAGTTTGGAAGAGAGTTGTTGTTGAGGCTTCTTCTTCCCAAATACTAACTTCCTTTTTTATTTCTATCTCTTTAGATGATTGTTCTGATTGAGTCTGAGGGATAGAGACAATTGGTTTGGTGGGCTGTTGTTGTTGCTCTTGCTCCTTTTTGGTCTCAAAATCTCCACCAAGAATTAGAACTTTCTGCTTCTTCTATTCTTGTTGTCGTAAGTTCATTAATCTTGGTTACCTTCTTGACTTCTTGGGCCTTTCTGATTGGAGCGTCTCAGCCTTCCTCTTTAAAGACACTTGGTGAGTTGGTTGTTGAACCTTGCTTTCCTTCCTTTTTAGAAACTTCTTGGCTTGTATCGGCTCACCAGACGATTGTTCAACCTTTACCTCTGCTAATATTCTTCCAGACAATCGAGGTTTTGCTTGTATTTTAGGCGAAACATGTTCTTTCCTACTTCATCTTACTGAAAGCTCCTCTTTAGATGTGCTTTCGGTGTGAAATCTATATCGGCTTCGGCTTCAATCTTGATCCCTATTTTGTGAAAATTAAGGCATTGATAACACTCTTAACATTCAACTTTACTCTATTTCCTCTATCAAGTAGGATTCCATATTCTTTGAAGAATCTTGTTAACAGTATATCGTAAGGTAAAGAACCACTCTTCAGATGATAATCCTCCCTAGCCTTTATCAAGTACTTCAAAATCAAGAATGGAAGATTAACAGGTTGGTGAGTGAGTGAGTAAATGAAATGGACAATTTTCATCATTCATTGTCACCATGTCTTTTGTTCCTGCTCTTGGTAGGATACAATGGAGGAGGAGTGAAAAACCTTGGCCTTCGTAATGAGGGTTGAAGACTTCTTAACTCCTGGATTACTAGATCCATATAGTTGTCGATTGATGTTGGCTTCATTTATATGACTTTGAGTGATCCAATTTGTATTATTGAATAATTTTTCTCCTTCATTTGGACACTCAATAGCCTTCACAATAGAATCTTGTGTGATTATTACCAACAACCCATCTACCATCGATACCAAGGTGTTGTCTACCACCTTCGTATTCTTCGAGAAGTCATATATTTCATTCAGATACACCATCTCTCAGATATTGAAGAAGTCCTTCCATCCAACTACTTCAATCTCGGGTTTGACATCCATCCAATTATCCTTTAGGGGGGTGAAATCGATGAGTATTCCATAGACAAGATATTTCGACATTTTTAATCTGTAAAAGATAAACACTAAACACATAAATATATTTTGCTTAAAGAAGCAAGGTTAGTATATAGAAACAATTAAGAGAAAAATATGAAACGAATTGAAAAATATTTGATGTTTAGAATAGAGGGTTAGATCGTCTTTGTTGAGAGCACTTTGAACAAGTTTGTTTCAAAGTTTTTCAAGAAAATTCTAGAGTGTAAGTTGTTACAGATTTTGAGATGATTTCTTTTTATATACACTCTTGATAAGTAACTGTTTGTAATGTTTTTAACTTATCCACTAGTAATCATGAGATTGAAACTATGGAGTGAAAGTTACCGTTACTATTTAATCTGAAAATTTACGACTTTTCAGCTTCTTTAGGATGAATCATCTGGATCATGGAGTCTCAGACGAATGGTCATTTAACATCACCACATTCAGGTTTCGTTTGATTTCCTTGAATTTGTCTTCACTTAAGGGATTGGTGAAGATATCTACCCATTGTTGATTCATCTCAACAAATTGTAGATTGATGATCCCTTTCTATACATAGTCTCTTATAAAATGATGTCTAACTTCAATATGCTTTGCCCTTGAGTGTTGTATTGGATTCTTTGAGAGATTAATAGCACTTGTGTTGTCACAAAAGATTGGAATTTGATCTCCCTGGATAGAATAATCCTCTAATTGATAATTTATCCATAATATCTGTGAACAATAGCTTGCAGTTGACATGTATTCAGCTTCTGTAGTAGATAGAGCAATTGAACTTTGCCTCTTGCTTGACTAAGAAATTAGATTATGACTAAGAAAGTAACAACCTCTATTTGCACTCTTTCTATCAATCCCATCTCCAGCATAATCAGCATCATAGTAGCCAATTAACCTGAAATCTTTACCTTTCTCATACATTAAGCAAAGATTAGTAGAACCAGCCAAGTATCTCAATATTCTTTTAATAGCAATATAATGAGATTCTCTAGGATCTGCTTGAAATCTTGCGCACAAAAAAACATGAAACAATATATCAGGTCTGCTTGCAGTTAGGTGAATCAAAGAACCAATAATTCCTCTAAAAGGAGTTTGATAAATCTTCTTACCATCATCATCCTTGGTTAAGACAATTGAATGATGCATAGGAGTTAACATTGGTTTAACATTTTCCGTTTTATATTTGACTAAAAGTTCTTTGATATACTTTTGTTGATGAATAACAATATTTTGTTCAGTTTGTTTAATTTGTAAACTAAGAAAGAACTTTAATTCACCCATCATACTCATGTCAAATTCACTTTTCATAAGATTTTCAAAAATTGAACATAACTTTTTAGAAGTTGCACCGAAGATGATATCGTCTACATATATTTGTAAAATGATAAAATCATTTTTAATATTTTTCCGAAACAATTTTTTATCTACTTGACCTCTAATAAAGTTATTTTTTATAAAAAACGAACTCAGATGATCATACCAATCACGAGGTGCTTATTTTAATCCATACAAAGCCTTATGAAGTTTATACACAAAATCCAGTTTATGAATGTCTTCAAAACTTAGGGGTTGTTTTAAATAAACTTCTTCATCTATAAAACCATTCGAGAAAGCACTTTTCACATCCATTTAAAACAGTGTTATATTATAATGAACAACATATGCAAGCAAGATCCTAATAGTTTCTATTCTAACTATAGGGGCATATATTTCATTACAGTCTATTCTTTCGTATTGATTATAGCCTTAAGCAACTAATCTAGCTTTGTTATGGGTTACTTTTCTTGATTCATCTAGTTTATTTTTGAATACCAATCTAGTTCCTATAATAGATTTATTAGATGGTTTAGGGACTAGAGATCAAACTTTATTCCTTGTAAATTGAATTAACTCCTCTTGCATAACTAAAATCGAAGCTTCTTCTAGAAGAACTTCATCAATTTTCTTAGGTTCTAATTCAGAAACAAATGCTACATTGGCCTCTCTTCTAAACTTAGATCTACTTCTCACTCCTTCTGATGTTTCTCCTATAATCAAATTTTAAGGGTGAGAAGATTTATAATTCCAGTCTTTTCTTAAGCTAATATTTTCAGAACTATCTACTACTTTATCAGAGGGATCGTCTAGTGGTGAATCGTCTAGATTGTTAACTAAGGGAGCAGATAGAGTTTCATCATCAGAATCGTCTCTTTTATCTAGATGAGAATCATCATCAAATTTTACATGTATAGACTCTTCAACAGATTTAGAAACAAGATTATAAACTCTATAAGTTTTATAAGTAATTGAATAACCTAGAAAAATTCCTGAATTGATCTTAAATTTGAATTTTTTCAAATTTTCTTTTATATTCAAAATAATGCATTTGCAACTAAAAGGATGAAAGTAAGAAATATTTGGCTTTCTTCCCTTCCATAATTCATATGGAGTTTTATTTAAAATAGGTCACAAAATACTCTATTTTGAATATAACAAGCTGTATCTACAGCTTCTGCCTAGAAGTACTTAGGAAGATTCATTTCACATAATATAGTCCTTGCCATTCCCTGAATCGTCCTGTTCTTTCTCTCTACATCTCCATTTTGTTAAGGAGTTCTAGGAGTCGAGAAATTATGGAAAATTCCATTCTCTTTACAAAATATTTGGAATTTTTCATTTTCAAATTCTCCACCATGATCACTCCTAATTCCAGTAATAGAAATTTCTTTTTCACTTTGTAACTTTTTGGATAGAACTTTAAAGCATTTAAGAGATTCATCTTTATATGATAAAAGCAATATCCAACAAAATCTAGTAAAATCATCAAAAATTATGAGATCATACTTCTTTCTACCAAGACTTATTGTTCTGGCTAGACTAAACAAATCTATATGTAACAGCTCTAGAGGACTAGACGAAGTTACAATATTCTTAGTCGAAACAGATGTTTTAACTTGTTTTCCTTGTTGACAACTCTCATAAAAGTAATCTTTGTTAAAACTTACCTTTGGTAAACCTCTTACCAAATCAAGTCTAACTAACTTGGAAATATGTTTGAAGCTAACATGACCTAGCTTTTTGTGCCAAATCAGTTTTTCATCATCTTTTGATATAAGGCATGAAATATTTTGGCTTTTTAAATTTTCTAAGTTAATTTTATAGAGGTTATTTCATCTTTGGCAGAAAAGAATATCGAACCATCCTTGTTTTTAACTATACAAGAATTTTGATTAAAGGATACTTCATAACCAGAATCACATAATTGGCTTACACTAATTGGATTATGTTTTAAGCCATCAACTAGCAGAACATTATCAATAAACTAAAAGGAATCTTTACCAATTTTGCAGATCCCAACTATTTTGCCCTTCTGATTGTCTCCAAAAGTTACTGATCCTCCTTACTTATATTGGAGTTCTAAGAACATAGACCTTCTGCCCGTCATGTGTCTTGAGCAGTCACTGTCCAAGTGCGATTAGTGGTGGTTGCTTCTTCCAAGTAAGGAGATTTGCAGTATATATTATATCCTTCTTAGGTACCTATATTTTCTTGGGTCCTTTGGGGATAGTCTTATAATTTTTCTTTGAATAATAGTAAGAATATTGTTTCTTTTTCTTTCTATTAGGAAGAAAATTCCTATTATGAAGAACATTACTATTATGAATAATAGTTCTATCATTAAAGCCTAAACCGCTTTTATCATTTAGATGTCTATAACTTCCAATCATATCATTCATCATTTTTGTGCTTTCTGTAAATTTCGATAAATCTACTGAAAGACTGTTAATCCTTTTTTTAGCTGATTAATTTCCTCAGATAGATCTACAGTTCCTTTCTTTTTCATATCGTCTACTTGTTTCTTAAGGCAGACGTTTTCTTCTTCTAAAAGTTTTGTGTTCTTTAAATTTTTAACAAATTTTCTTTTCAATAACCTATGTTATTTTAAGATAAAATGTGAATATTTTAACAATTCTAAATAGGCATGCTGAAGATCTTCACAGTCAGAAAATACCTCATCATCACTTTCCCTTTCAGCTACCAAGCATATATTTGCTTGTTTTGATGTTTCTGAGTTAGATTCTGATTCAGACAAATCCAGATCTTCCCATGTTGCCATCATACTCTTTTTGTCTTCTTGACTTTTCTTTTGTTTTCTTTTGAGCAAGGGACATTTTGACTTGTAATGTCTAGGTTTATTACACTTATAACAGATGATAGAGCTTTTGTCATTCTTTGAATCATCTTTGCTATTCTTTTTGAAAGAAAATCTATATTTCCCCTTAATTTCTTTTTCCACATCCTTCTAATCTTTCTTGAATTGAAGGATAGCTCATCTTCATCTTCACTTTGAATCTTGATCATATTCACTAGCATCATCATTCTTGATTTCTTTAATCTTTAATGCTTTTGAAGATGTGCTTTTATTTTTCTGCATCTTCTGATTCTTCTGACCAGCCTTCAATGCAATAAATTTATCCCTTCTGGGTTTATCTTCTGCATCAAGCCCTACTTTATGGATTTTCAATGAACTAAGCAATTCGACTAGCTTCAGCTTGCTTAAATCTTTGGCCTCTTGTATTGCTGTTACTTTTGATCTCCATCTTTTTGGAAGAATTCTTAGAATCTTTCTGATATGATCTTGACTTGCATAGATTCTCCCCAGAGCTTTAAGTCCATTAATAATTGTTTGGAATCATCCAAACATCTTATCAATAGTCTCATCATCTTTCATCTTGAACAGCTCATACTTAAGAACAAGAATACCAATCTTGGATTCTTTCACCTGGTTTGTGCCTTTGTGTGCAATGGATAATGCGTCCCACATTTCCTTTACAGATTCACATCCATGAACCTTATCATATTCACTTCTGCTTAGAGCACAACTTAAAAAGAACTTGATCTTTGAATTTAATTAAAAGCGAGCTTTCTCATGAACCGACCACTGGTCAAAAGTGTTGGCTCTGGTCCCCGTACGTAATTCATGGCGACTATGCGTCACCATTTTGGAATTTATTTGTAATAATAATTGTGAACATTTCAATAAAATTAATTGAACCTTAAATTAAATTAAAAATCTAGATACGAAAGATTTTGTGGTGGGGTCGTAAAATAATTTCGGAAATAAAATTTAATCATTCAAAAACCTAATGATTTAATAATAACAATTAATTATTAATATTAATTTCATAGGAAAAGTTAAAATAAGACTCACAATTTAATTCAAAATTGTCCATAGCTAAAATGAATAAATATTAAAAGACTTGGGTAAAAGGAATAATTTAATTGAACAAAAAGAAAAAGTAAGGCGGCGAGGGAGGCTTCTGGACGCAGGAGCCTCGCAGTTGCGACCTGGTCGTAATCGCGATTCTGGCATTTTTGGCAATAGCGAATTTTAAGCCTTTGTTGCGATCACGGCTAGATCGCGATCACGAACTGGTGAAAATCCAAAACTCGCGACCGCACCGTAGCACGATCGTGATTTTTAAGCCTTTGTCGTGATTTCGGATAGGTCGTAATCATGAACTAGCAAGCCTCTGTACGATCGCACCGCCTTGTGATCGCGACTGTCGTGATTGTGCCGTGTTACGATCGGGACTTGGGGACTTGGGGATGTCACGATCGTACCTGGTCACGATCGTGACTTCCCAGTTTTAACCCCCTCACTTCAAATCGATATATCTCCCAATCCAGAAATCCAAAAATTACAAACTATATATCATTGGAAAGCTAAAATCAAGCCCTAAAACTTTCTTGAAGACAAATTTGTTAATTTTTCATGTATCATTACAATTTAATCGATTAAAAGAAGGTAACCATTCTTTCTAACTTAACACCCAAATTATGCATAAGGTACTCAAACGTAGTCATTTTATAAAGGCTCTAACTCTTATGTCAGTCATCAAAAAATTTCAATCCTTATAGCGATAGGAAGTTAAAAGGTAGATCTACAACTTTCATGTGTACCATCTTACCTAATTTGACCTGTATCCCTCCAATTTAATCAGTTAAAGTTCGATTACCATTTCAGCCAAATTCTTACTTCCAATTACGCATAAATGACTACCAGACACAGCCACCTTATAATAAGCATAACTTCTGCATTTGATGTCCAAAAGTTCCAATCTTTAGAGAGATAGAAAGCTAAGAGGATACTCTACAACTTTCATTTAAACCACTAAGCCCAATTCTGCCTAGATCAGTATAGATTGTGTCCCAAAGTTTCTGATTACACTTTTTACCCCATTCCTTATTCTCACTCACCAATTCATAACAATTCTCACCCAAATTTCACAGGAACCGAACCAACATAGAACTTCTTACATACTAAGCTCCTTTTCTACACAATTTACCACATCCAAACCATCACATTGTCTCCCAACAATCAGCATACACAATTCAAGCTCATAAGATAAAATTTAACATACACAGAAAAGTATCAATTCACAACATAAAGAGTTACATATTCTCATACTTGTTCCACATTGTCCTACCAATATCACAATCACAAATTACATACAATATTATCATCACAAAATACAGATTATAATGCTTATGCTAACATGCTCCATGATCACCTAAATGTGAGTGACACTAACTTTGTTACAAAATTGAATTTCCTTGGAGTATGCCAAAACACTTTGCAAGGCGACTATGGATCCGCTGTTTCGTCACCTAAGGAGTAGGATAAATGGGGTGTGCAGTGGCTAATATACCTACAGCCTTGTTAATGAACCACACACCACACATTATTCAAACATATCACAACACATTATCATAAACATTCAAATCACATTATATCATTAGCATTCCAATTACACCATATCATAACATATTTAAAATGCAATGCACACAACAATGGCTCGAGAGTTCCGTGGAACGAAACGGCGAAACTGAAGTTTACACCGTGAAACAAAACGAGTCCGATTTCTCAGGATCTCGTGGGCCACAAGCGGGCAGCCGGGAGAAGGCTATGGTCAACGTGCACGTGA
>JAOSBN010000008.1:35356234-35367261 GCA_027563595.1 Erythroxylum suave | reverse complement strand
GATGTTATACCCTCAGAAACATCTGTTGGCACAAACTTCTTTCCATCAAGTGCACCTCAACAAGCCAATACGATTGACATGGAAGAAGTACAACACTCTCAAAAGTGAAGTCAGGAAGACTTCATGAACGAAATTGAAGAAATTAATGAAAAGGTTGATATTCTGACTGAATCAGTTGGTAATCTACATGACGAAGTAGCTTATCTCCGAGTATCAATAGAATACGACCTTAAGTTAATCAAAACTGACATGCAACATATGTTTTCTGAGATAATGAAGCATCTGAGGTAAATTCTTTTTGATTGCTAGCAAATAAGGGGAGAAAAGAAGAAAAAAAAGGGGGAGAAAAGAGGAAGATAGGGGGAGAAATGAAAAAGAAAAGAAGAAGAAGAGAAGAAGAGAAGAAAAGACAGAAGATAGAAGATAAGTAGAAGATAGAATGTATATGTTTATTTTTGTATTTGTTCTGTACTTGTTGATTTGTTGATTTGTTGTTCATTTGTTGTTATTCATTTGATGTTTTCTAATTCAATTGTTATTTTATTCATCAATTGAATAAAAATTCATTCACTTTGATTTTTTCTAAAATTATGATTATTTGTTATCATCAAAAAGGGGGGATTGTTAAATTAAGAGGACTTTACGGCGATCAATTTTGATGACAATCAAATAATAATAATGTTAGAAACAAATGAAAGTTTTGACAAGTATATTAAGTGTGCAGATGAAGTACAGGACATGGACACAAAGGCATAGATGCAAAAACATAGACGCAAAGAAGTAGACACAAGTCAAGATATACACAAAGATATATACCCAAAAACATAGATGCAAAGATATAGACACAAAAAAATAGATGCAAAGACATAGACACAAAAAGATAGATGCAAAGATATAGACACAAAAACATAGACCCAAAGAGATAGATGCAAAGATATAGACGTAAAGAAGTAGACGCAAGTCAAGATAGACGCAAAGACATAGAGGTAAATATACAGACGTTAGATGATACAGTAGCAAGTCGGACGGTTACGTACTTGGAGTTAGTTACATAACTCAATTAAACAACGGTTATTAAGAATCAAGAAGCGGTTATCAAAGATCAAGAAGTAGTAAGAGAATGAGGCTATAAATACAAGTCTCAGTCTAAGCTTTCGGGCTAATGAACATACGATATTAGTGATCTTTGAGCGCTTACTTACAAAAGAGATTTTTCTAGTGTGATACTGAGAGAGCTATTATTACTATAACAAAAACTCACGATATCTTTTTCTAGTAAGAGAAAGAGAAGGCAGATAGCTGAAAGAATACTTGATGTAAGAGACCTGAAGAGGCTCTGGAAGAGAAAATAATACTTATAACTGTTTGGAGTATAGTGAAACACTCAGACAAACTCTGAGGACTGGAGGTAGCCTACGATTTGGGGTGAACCAGTATAAAAATTACAGTGTCAACTTTCTATCCCTTACTTCAGTTTACTTTGTTGTTAAACTACAATATAGAAGTTATTTTGTGATTTCATTACATAATAACTTTCTTATAATATGACAGATATCTTCTTAACAAGAAAAAGAAGTTCGTAATAAGATTTTTGTATTCTCAAAAAGGGATACACCATTCAACCCCCCTTCTGTGTATCAAGTTTATTGTTTGTAAAGACTATACTAACATGTGATTTACTTCAATCTATACATTCGCATAACATTATATTAATTACCATAAATAATAATAATAATAATAATAGCAATTTATTAAAAAATTACATTATGGTAAAAAATGGAAATCAATATTAATTATCAATATCATATTCTTAAAAATCAAATTTAATATTATTCACAATCTATTGTAAGGCTAAAAATATATTAACAAAAATGTCATTTCAAAAATCAAATTTAATATTATTCATAATGATTGTAAGTGTAAAAATAAATCTAGCTAACAAAAATGTTATTTACAATTTTTATTAATCTCTTTTAATATATATGATTCTAAAATTTATGTGTTCTCACAAATTTGTATTTATTATATATAAACTCTATACTAATTTTTAGAAATGATATATTAAAAATTAAGAAAAATATAAAAACATATATAGGTGT
Source organism: Erythroxylum suave (assembly GCA_027563595.1). Taxonomy (NCBI): domain Eukaryota; kingdom Viridiplantae; phylum Streptophyta; class Magnoliopsida; order Malpighiales; family Erythroxylaceae; genus Erythroxylum; species Erythroxylum suave. The sequence continues at coordinate 35,365,162 of JAOSBN010000008.1, read as the reverse complement.
ATACTATTCGTGAAGATTTTGTAAATTGCTAGCCAAATATTTGGCTATTGTTTAACATTTGACGACGATTTTTGTGAATTGTTAGCCCTATTAGGCTACTGTTTAACAATTGGTGATGATTTTATGAAATCATCACCAAATGTTTGCAAAGGAAAAAAAATTAAGCTAAACAAATGACCTCATTTTCTATTATGTTTCGTCCAAAGCACTCGAACCCCCTGCCACAAACATAAATTTATAGTATTGGCAATAATTTTTTGAATTGCTAGCCAAATATTCGACTATTGTTTAACATTTAGTGATGAATTTTCAAATCATCACCAAATGTTGCAACATGTAAAAAAATTAAGCAAAAATGATGTCATTTGTTCAATAGCAAATAATGTCATTTTCATTATGTTTAACCAAAGCAGCCGACACCTCAAAAATATTTCGGTCTCTCTTGTTCGTTTGTATTTCATTTTTTTCCATTTTTCATCAGTATGTGTTCTTCATTTGTAAGTCCATCGTGTTCTATTTTTTGTTTCCATCGTCTCCGGTGAATCATCGGTTAAGGTAAGTCATTGAATCTTTGTGCTTGCATTGTTAGTGTTAAATGCTTTGATGTTGGACATTTTTTTATTTTTTTAGTTGTATGCATTTGTTTGAATTGTCATTGTATGGGTTTTAGTTTTAGTGTCTCAATGTTGGTGAAGAAAGGGAAAAGACAGGATTTTGTTAGTTAGTTTGGGAAGAATTTGTCATGTGTATAAAGTGTTCGATGAAAGTTCACTTATGATTGTATAATCATTAGCACTTCTTCAAGTAATTGGTGACTATTTCAACTGTGGACAACTATTACATTTGCATTGGGAAATCGGTTCAGGTTACAGCTAAAAGTTGTTAAAGATAATGTCATAAGTATTGTTGACATATTTATGCATAGTTTCTTGCACTATCATTATCTGTTTTATTTTATTTTATGGACTTATTAATTCATCAATACACCTAATTGCTTTTTATAAATCTTGATTCCTTCTTCTATACACATCATTACTCCTATTCTTCGATTTGTCATAATCTTTTGCTTTTCTGGTTAATAAAAAGTTCAGTTATTCGGATGAGAAAAGGGAAAAGATTTGGACTTGTAAACTTTTATCACCTTTCGCAAGGCCAATAAATCTGTAAAATATATTATTATAATCCAAAACATTTCTATAAATAATGAATTTCGTTATGTTGAGAGATGAGTAACTTGAACCTTTGTGCTGTTGGTGTTCTATTATCTTGTAATGAATAATTCTTCACCTTAGGTATTTATCATCTTATCACTTGATCTACATAAATTTTAAACAAAAATTAATCTTCATACATATAGTATTTGAAATAAAAAATAATTTCTTCTTTTACTAATGCAATTTATCCTTGGAAGAATTCTAATTACTAAATAGTTAGTAAAATATAAAAACCAAGAAATAGAGCCATATGCCGGTTTACTAAATGATTTACTACTAAGCAATTAGCTCCCATCTTACAAGTTTACTTTTAATGTAAATAAGGGGTGATTGGGATAAGATGTTTTTATAACATTTAGATGGAACAAAATAATATCAATTACTTCAGATATCTCACTCTTTATTTAGCTCTTTTAATGATAAGGTACTCAAATGTTTTGCTTCTTTTATGTTTTCCACCTTACGTTGCAAACTTATATAAAAACCGAAGCAATTTTTTCATCAATTCAAGATTATTATGTTTATATGGATTATTGATGTTAGAGTTATGTTTATATAGAGTGTTGATGTTTGACTTATATTAATGCGAATTGTTGATGTTTCAGTTATATTTATACATATTATTGATGTTTTACTTATGTTTATGTGCAATTTTCATATTTGAGTTATAGATATCCAATATAATAGCACCTGGTAAAAACAAAGGAAAGAAGGTGACAAGTATCAAAGTTATCCTTAGCCAATAAAAATCACATCAATTAGACCCTAGCCAACAACAATAATCGACTTCATCCACCAATGAAGCCACTCAGTAACAACCTCCATCTGCCTCAACTACTATTAAGGGTTCTATAGCTATTAATCTTTAACACCTATAATTTCTATTACGCTCAAATATATATTTAAGTGTTTAATGCATATTTTCATATCATTATTCATTTGTTGTCAGGTTCCAATACCACCATAAAAAAAGAGGTAGAGGTATAGTTAAAGGTTATGAGTTGCAACGCATGAATGTTACAATGAATAACAAGTTGTATGTACATATTGGAAACTTGTAAGATTATCCTGTAGATAAGGTTTAATCGGTAAAATTGTCTAGTGAGATGAGGGTAATTGCCAAAACTGAATTGCCTTGCCGTGAACATGCCAAGTGATTAAAAGAAGACAACTTATTAGAGAATGCTTTGGACAAAGTTTCGATAAATTTTCAATTTATTTAATTATATGCAATATTGTTTCACTTATTTAAGGATTAATTACACTTTTACTTATTGTTCACAGATGAAGCTCAGTATCATCGATATCAACAACCCTGAATTTTCAAACTGTGTCACATCACTTTTGAAACAAAATACTAAGGGTCGTCGTTATTGATTACATAAATATTACAAATCTTTTCCTTCAGATGAGGAAGCTAGGAGACATTTCCAGAATGGATCTCTCAAGAGAAGTGGAACAGTTTGTGTGATTATTGGACCTCTCACAATGTTCTGGTTCGTTCTCTTTCCCTTAACATTTTCTTCCATTAATCTTGATAGATGATTTAATGACTTTTTTTTTCTTTATATAGGAAAAGTGTGAGAAAGCCAAGGTTAATAAAGGAAAAATAGAGAAAGCCAAAGTTAACAAAGAAAAAATAAAATCTTCTCACAATTAAGGCTCCAAATCATTTGTTGTCATGCGAAATAAAAATGCAAGTTATTTGTCTACAAGTTATAATTATATCAGTAAGCATAATCTTATTTATTGTGTTTTGATTTTTTTTTCATAATATAGAGTTAGAAGGAGCTAGTCATGTCAATGGGTCGAGCCGGGATGGGTCGGCCCATTGCCGTCTCGTGGCCCACTAGCTATTTTTTAAGGAAAATTTTTTTAAACCACATCATTTTGAACGACCATAGGCCGGGCTGCTTTTGCCATTCTTAGAAGGAGCTACATGGAGAAGAGTGTGATAGAATCACACTCTACAAACTAACACACTATAAAGGAGGTGAAGGCTAGATGTCTGAAGAAGTGTACAATAATTATGTAAGTATAAAAATTTGTTTTAAATTTAAATTTATTTCTTTATGTAGTACTAAGTAATAATATTTGAATTTAATATTGGATTTTTTAAAGTTTTAGAATAAGATGTAGGAGTTGCTGCAAACATAAATGTCTGACAGAAATAAGTCGAATATAGATGACATTGGTAATAAGGTGCTTGGTACAAGATACTGCTACATTAAAGGTTCTGGGTTTGAGCCTAAGCCAATTGCTCCATCCTCATCAAGACCAGCATATGATGACCGTCTTTAAGAGGAGAACCAATCACTTGAGGCTTAATTAAAGCGCAACGATCAAAACTTACATCGTAATGAACAAAAGTTAGCCAAGCTTGAAAAATTTGTCAAAAATTTACTTGGCCCGATTTATGTAACTAGTGACGATGAAGACGAGATTTAGTCATTCAACTAATATTTGTATTTTTTATTTTGTGCACAAGTATTTTTGTTAACATTTGTAATTAATTTGTAATGATATTTTTTTGTTTATACATAATGTTTCTATTTTCTAATTATTTTTATTATGTTTTTGTATAATAAATTGTAAAACAAAAAATATAAATGTTACATACAATAAATGGATTAAAAATGTCATCAATAATTATAATTAACATGATAAAATATTTAGCAATAATGAATATTAAAAATTTCAAAACGTAGCTAAAAAGATTTGACTACGTTTATCAAATCTTCACTAATAACTTTTGGCTATGCTTCACTTTCATCGCTAAAAATTGTTAGCTACGCTACAGAAAATGTTGCTAAAAATGTTTAGCTATGTTTCCAATACCGTAGCTAATAACGTTTAGCCATGAAAATTAAGCATACCAAAAAATTAATGATGATAGGAATATATCCCTCCTATTTCTTTTGATTATGTGTGCAACTTGCAGCAAAAAAGTATTAGCAATGATTTGGTGAAAATGTCGCTTATAGTTTTTTGTTACGGAGATTTTGCTACAATTATAAATCATCACTAAATAGGATCAACAAAGACTTTAGGACTTTTAGCTAAAGTCTCGTCGCTAAAACTCCTTTTTGTTGTAGTGTATCTTGTTACTTGGCGCTAATTATGCCTCTCATTGCTTAACCAAATTCTTTTTATATCGTATCCGGATATGTCTGGTTGCTTCTGTACACTTCATTTAGCTAATCAATACAAAAATATATGAGATGAATTAGCACTGGATTTTGGCACCCTTTATTAGGCATTCTTGCTTTTGTTAGTCAAAATTTTATTTTGTGTTGCCAATGAAGCCCTGAAGCTTAGTCATAACCGCAGATATTCAGCGGAAGATATGATGGGTAACTTGTACCACCCTAAACCTTGGAACAAATTGTGAACATAGAAGAATTGGCAGCTAGGTCAACACTATGAAAATGGTTCTACCCTTTTCAATTTTTAATATAAGTGTGTTCATTGATGCCAGTCTTGACCCATTAAAATGTACAAAATGGCCATTCTAGACGAATGATTAGGTGCCACTGCAAAAGCTAAAGAAGCAATCAACAAGCTTTTTTTTTTTGTTTTTTGGGGTAGGTGCAATCAACAAGCATCGCAAGGGAAAGAAAAAGAATAATAATGCACTTTTGTATAGCATAAATAATATAATTATGTGGTCCCTCGCAGAATAATGTACCTAACCGTCTCGTAAGCAGCACTCTGTGAGACAAAACAAAAGCCACCTAGAGCTAGAGGAGAACCGTCATCTATCTTGGATGCTCTCACATTCAGTCCTCAAGATAAAGTTGGAACCTTATCATGCTAGCAATGTCAAGAACGTGATTTTTCTCATGTACAGTTCACATAATTTCTCATCCCAGATCTAAACTTTACTAAGTTATTAACTCAGGTTGACCTACTGTTACACATCCATCTTCTCCTTGCTTTCGTAAATCATTTTGTTATGAAGTGAAGGTTAGGAAGCTTTTTGTAAAGATATCCCTTTTGGATAGCCTTGTTGAGAAAACTGAATCATATTTAGGGATAATCCCTCAAGATAAAGGTACGATGACATGATTATTACTACCCTCTACCTTTGCGCATGCTTTGTGAAGGAAAGTCTCAAAGTTTAGGTAGAAGACCTGGTTATTTGTGATTGCACTCTCATCAATACACGCTTCCTTAAAGATTTATGTTTAACCCAGATATAAATACTGAAAGGTATCTTGTTGGGTGAAGCAGTTTAGAACAAATAGCGATCTTATAAAACAAATGGAGACTGCTAGTGTAACATCTACTTCTCTACAACTATTATACCATACAACTTGGCTAAGGCTAAACATAAACGATGCTATTCGTTCATATCGCATGAGAAGCACTGAATTGTAATTTTGTTAAGCAAGTGTTCTCAACGTGTCAGTAGAATAAGGGATCAGAAGCAATCTTGCTTCAGCGAAGTGAACCTTTCTGAGAGGGACCACAAATGGTAACAGAAATTGGGCCCGTGGTCAAGTTTTCAGCTTTAAAATGCCATGAGTTGCTATGCATTTGTTTGTTGGTTGCTAAGTGGTGGCAATTGACAACTTCTTCAAGGAAGGCCAGGAAACGCTGCAAAAAGTGATTTGGCAAATTAGATTTTGGGCCAGCTTCCCTAATCAAAGGTTAAAACGCCGCAGCAGAACAATTATGTTTCTCAAGTCTGATTCTATCAGTCATCACCATGACTTAATATAAATAATGATAAAAGAATCTATACAGTACTCATAAAATAATTAGACGAGAATAAATTATGTATAATATAAAAGTAAATAAGAGAAAGCGGGGTAATTGGAACAAATTAGAATGTATGATTATAGCTTGATTCACCGATAAATACCTACTCATCCTCTTATTTTAAGTATCAAGAAATAAATTTAAACATCTAAGAGTAAGATTTGTGATGATTCCAATTTTATACATTCTAAGTTATAATCAGCGGGTGCTTGTATTCTAACTCATATTTTATTTATATTTCTTTTAATCTTAATTGATTTGCATGATAGGGACTAAGTGGTGATTTAGTATTTTTATACTATGTTTATATGGAATTATATGATAGTCTCTTAAGTTTGGTTCATTGTTTTGTAGGTAAGCTAGATTTTGAGGAGGAAACACAAATTTGAGTATAAATTCCTCTATAATTTGTCCGAATGAGGTAATTTCAAAGGCATTTAAAAGCTATCACAAAAGGTTAAAACTTTGTAAAAGACTTAAAACAAATGTTCCCACAAACATAGACCAAAACCATCGTCAAACTTGTGACAACCTACACCCAAAAGTTATAAAACAAGACTATGTTGGAAAAAAAAGGATATTCACATATACTTACACCCACGCAAATAATGAAACAAGAGTATTCTTATAATAGAACTTTTATTCTTTCCTCTTTTATATAAAATGAATATTGCTATTTATAGTACCAATAGAGAGTTACAGACTAACCAACTTAAAGCCACAGAATGCCAGAATACAAAGAGAGATATTTTTAATGAGAAATTAAAATCTACTTAAAATTTTTGATTAGTCTCTTTTTTTATCATAACTTTCACTAGTTAGGTTGAGCTAACTCAAGCTTAGATTCATCTAAATATAGACACGTAAAGCTTTAAAACGAATTAATCAAGATTGAATTTTCAACTACTCTTTCAAAATTGCTATAGAATTCTAAAATTTAAGTTTATTTCTAACATTCCCTGTAAACTTAATTTTAATAACTCCAAGATTATCCTTAGGATTTGGAGAACATCATAATTGAGGGGTTTAGCAAAAATATTGGCAGCTTGATTAAGAGACATCACAAACTCCACCTTAATATCCATTTTAGCAATATATTCTTGAATAAAATAAAACCTTGCGTCAAATATGCTTACTGCTACAATGGAAAATTAGATTAATTGGTAAGGCTTGATCTAATTTATTATGAATCATGAAAATTTTTGCTTTAATTTTCTCTAAATAAAGTTCTTTCAACAATCTTCTCAACTAAGTAGCATGAGAACTACATGAAGTAGCTACAACATACTTTGATTCAAATGTAAAGACAGTGACTATAAGTTGTCTATTTGAACACCAAGAACTTATATATATCTAAAAAATAAAACAAATTCAATAGTACCAATTTTTTTTGATCAAGATCTCAGGAAAAATCGTTATCACAAATGCCCATTAAATTAAAGTGTTTTTAAGATAAGTAAAATATGTCATCCTCAATTGTACTTTTAGATACCAAAGAATGCTTTTATCACTTGTCATTTAATCGCTAATTGCAAATAAGATGCCTATTCATGTGCAAGTCAAGTACCTTAAGCTTCTTACAAGTTTTACGAACAAAATTGGATGTACACTCTGTTTTCCATTAGACTTGGAAAGCTTTATTCCGTACTCTGAAAGTGTTAGTTAACCTATTATCTGACATCTTAAACTTTGTAATCACCTTTTTTGCATAACCTTCCTCAGTGATGAAAATTCCACTCTCTATTTACTTCATCTTGATTAGCAATTAGTAAGACATCAGTCCTATATCACTTATTTCAAACTCTTAGGTCATGGAATCATTGTGTTGGAGTTATGTAAATATAGTGCCCTGGAAAGCAAGTATATTTACTTGTACCTTAATCTGCTTTAGTTACAGTTTTGTAATGGAAATATTTATTATTAATAAAATAAAAGAGTTTGGTTTTAATGAGCATTATATATCTAGTCATAAGGTATCAAGATTCTTTTGTAAGTAATATACATATACAAAGAGATGTATGGGAAACATCTATATTATTAGAATATAAATTAATGGATTCACAGTTGAATAATCAAGTTGGTTGCTTGATTATGGTTTAGACTGTAGTGTTGCAATGTAGCTTGGTGTAAGTAAAGGAGTTTACTTCAAGGGAATGATGAGTTTCATATCATAATAGTACTTGACTATCGATAATGACATTATTAAATGAATCTAGATTCAAGTATCTTTTCAAGAATAAAGTGGGTCATTACTTTAATAATAAAACATACAACTTAAGCATTCGCCTATTATGAACCACAATCTTGATAAGTGGTGAACTCATATGTATTTCATTAAAATTCTTGATATGATCGGAATGGATTTTACAGAGTATCAATCCAGTGTCTGCATGTTGGAATTATTAATTGAAACATGTATCAGGGAACATTCACGCAAATAAGGAGTTTATAGTGATATCATCACTTCTAGATGTTTTAAGGAGATTTGGTGATTAAACTGATTCCAATAGTTTGATGGATTAGCTACCCATCAAGACTTAACACCAAGATGAGATCTTGTGTGTTAATCACCATATAAAGTAAAACGGGAGACTTAGAAGGAAAAACCAACATAAGTGCAAAACGGTAATTTTACCTTTTGTTGTGTAGATGGCTATAATAAGGTTCTAAATAGGTTTGCAATTGGACATAAAATATGTGTTCTCATAATATTTAATAGTTCAAGAGTTCAACTAATTGTCTTTATTGTAACAACATTTAGTTAATAAGCTAGAATGAATTCTAATGAGATTAAATTAATTCTAGGCTTACTGGAGCTTAAATTATCAAAGTCCAATAAGATTCCCCACTTGGCTTCAAAAAGGTTATCATGCTAAGTAAGAAATATAAATGGAGGTTTTAGAAGCCCATAATTGAATGTTGGGCTTGTACTAATTAATGGTTAATTAGA
>JAOSBN010000008.1:35345425-35356134 GCA_027563595.1 Erythroxylum suave | reverse complement strand
TTCCTATACATCTCTATGTATATGTATATTACTTATAAAAGAATCTCGGTACCTTATGACTAGATATATAATGCTCAAAGAAACCAAACTCTTTTATTTTATTAATAATAAGTATTTTCATTACAAAACTGTAACTAGAAGAAAATTAAGTTATAAGTAAATACACTTGCTTTTTAGGGCACTATATTTGCATAACTCCAACAAAAACGTTGCGTACAACTATCTTTCACGAAGTATTTGCAATTCAATCCGAAGATGTCTAGCATGCCCCTCCCCATAGAATAAATCAAAAGGTTGTCAATGAAGATTATGAAAAATTGATCTAAAAAAGGATGAAACACACTATTCACGAGATCCATAAATGATATCGGTGCATTTGTTAATCAGGACAACATCACTAAAAATTCATAATATCTATACCTCATCCAGAAAACAGTTTTGTGCATATCACTTTCAGCAATCTTCAACTGGTAGTACCTAAACCTCAGATCTATCTTTCAGACTATTATAGCTCCTCCCAACTGATCAAAAAAGTCATCATTCCTGGGGAGTAGATATATTTTTGATGGTAACCTTGTTTAATTTCTGATAATCAACATAAAAGTAGAGGGTCCCAACCTTCTTAACAAACAATAATGGTGTTCCCCATGGTGAATGACTTGGTTTCATGAAGCCCTTACCCAATAACTATTGCAACTGAACCTTCAACTTTTTCAGTTTAGTTGGTGCCATGGGATATGGTGGTAAAGATATCGGTGTTGTCCCCAGGACTAAGTCAATAGCAAAATCAAACTCCCGATTAGGTGGCAATCTAGGTAACTCCTCTGGGAATACATTGGGGAACTTGCACATAATAGGAACTTCTCCAAGTTTACCCTCTGAGTTGAAGTGTCAATTACATGTGTGAGGTTTGCTAGGCAGCCCGACGAATCAACCTCTTAGCCTTGACCACTGATATCAAACAACTTAGGAACATCTGTCGATCATTGGTAAATTTAATCGGGAATCCACCTTGAGTCTCAAACTCCACCTCTTTCTTAAAAAAATCAACTTTGTCACGATTCCTCTCTAACCAGTCAATCCCCAACATCACCTCAAAATCATGGAGATCAAGGAGAACAAGATCTACCCCTAACATAGCATCACTGACCTTTACCTCACAAGTCTCATATGCTTCATCACGGGCCACTTGCTTTCTAAGAAGAGTGACTATAATGAGAAAAGGATCTAACGACTCCAGGGGGCGACTAATGTACTCGGCGAAGGTCACACTAGCAAAGGACCTTTGTGCACTAGTGTCGGTCAAAACTTTAGCATCTCTACTGAGAACACACATAATAACACTCCACGTTAATAGCCACTGCGAGTGCTTTAGTGCTATGTTCCTCTAGCTCGAGCCGTATAGATCTATCCTTGTAATGACTTCCCTTTCCTCGTCCAACCATGCTATCACTTTAAAATCAAAGAAAAAGAGATGTTATTTAATAAAATATACCAGATTAAGACTAGCTTATCTGATGTTCCAAAAAACCTCAAGGAATGTTGATAAGTGCTCTCGTCCAGGTCAAAATCATTTGACCGTTAAGGACGTCAACTTAACAATCTAAGACTCAGCTTCTCGACTAAAGACTTTGGACACCCAGGCTCAAATCTTAAGGCTCATAAATCTTTTGTAAATACTAATAACACTTTTGAAAATGTAAAAACCATGCTTTGATACCAATTTAATTATCATAATCCAGAACCACATCGGGCACATGACAACCACCGCATACCCAACTAAGGATACTCATGATACCCTTAACCCAATTAAGCAAGGCTAATTGAATATCAATCTCAATGATATTTACAAACCACAAGACAAAAAATAATTAATTTGCAAAATTATAAAGCATATAGACATAATTATGACCCACTATATAAAAAAAGTACAAAACAGAGACTACCTACATGCAATAATGCCCCGAAAATATCAAAAGACTGCACGATCCAATCAAGACTTCAAACACACCAAATTAACCTGCATGGTTGGAAAGCTGAGGAGGTGAGTACACTGTGTACTTAGTGAACAGGAAAAACATATATCGGAAATAGAACCTAGTACACACTAAGACAATCTAGATGACCTAAGGACATGTTTTTCACACATCTAACTTGTACACAATCACACATGAAATGGAGATACATGACATAGAAACACACAGGCCTAGCCTATGACTCAATACATAATAGTTAGGAACCACATAGGCCTATCTTATTAATCACTCTTTCAGTGAACATAGGTTCCTGTTTTAGTACACAAAAGTAGAAAAGCATCACATGTAAAAATCAAATATCGTCGGGAAATCAAATTTAGGCCAAAACAGTTATGTTTGTCGCCATTAGTTGGCCAAACTAGTGTGTACACCCACCAATTCCCAATAATGGCTCGACTTTTATTTATGGTGAGTCCAGAGTACAGTCGATAAGAGTGTCATATCCCTAGGTGATGACCTCATTTGTGACCAGACCTCTAGGTGTGCAATCACCCGTGAGTCTTGTAGAATGGTGTCGTTACAAGGACTCAACTTTTATGTACCAGCATCAAGGGTACAAGGGTCACATAATCTGTAATATGTTATGCCCAGCACATGATTGACCAATCGTTTCCTCACCAATCACAAAAAATCATATTAAAATATTTAACACTAAAATCAAGTAAGGTATCATGCCTTTATTTATCGGTCCAACTGATAAAATTGAACCTTGGCATAACTTTAAGGCAAAAGAGAACACATACATGTAGTATACATGACTCAGTTATGCATATGCAAGTTTCAAAACATTTTTCATACAGACAAAGTCATCTTTTGCACTCCCAATGAAATTTATTAAAAAATGTAGTTTCATAAAATCAAGCATTGTCTTTTGCACTTCGATTGTAGGTTTGTTGAAAACAATATCATTTTTCAAAATATAAAATAAAAACATCAATTTAACTCCAAGTACAAAGAGTTATTCAAAACAATTTCACTCTAAGTGCAAAGAGTTATTCAAAACAATTTCTCAAATATAATGATAGATTTGAGTTTTTCGACCCAAATTAGCTTAGAAAAGCTTGGTTTGGGTCGGAGAATCAAAAGAATGGTGGAAATTTAGGTGATGGTTGAAACTTTCTCCTCTCCTCCTCTCTTCTCCTTTCTTCTCCTTTCTTTTAATTAAAACAAAGTGTTTTTAATGTCATATGGTGGGATGCAAGGCCATAACAAGGAGAAGGGTCTAGAATTTTGACTCTTATTTGACCAAACATAGTGAATTTACCCTTTTGCCCTTAGCTTATGTGAAATTACCATTATACCCTCCAAACTTTCCTAAATTTGCAATTAAGCTCAAAATTTAAGAAAGATCAAAACTTTTACTTTCATTTTGGTCCTCAAACTTTGAGAAGTATAATTAAGCCCTTTAGATTTATAAAATTACATATTGGTTCTCCAAGAATTGAAAAGTTACATTTAAGTCCCTGAACTTTTAACAGGTTGTAAATAAGCCCTTATGTACTTCAACTTTTCAAATTAAGCTTTCTAAGTATCCAATAAGTCTATACATCATGTTTAATCAACTGTAAGGCATTAGAACACATTTAACTCTACCACCATGGCCATATCCATCCAATGGAATTGATTTTACATACTTAGAAGCTTATATGTTAGAAATCTCCAAGATTTCGCATACTAATGAACTCTAGCTCATGTACGGGCATATATTATTATATATCATTGGCATATATATTGAAAGTATTTAAATACATTTTTGAACTCATATATAGCCATGTATATGTAGATATATAGTGGTATCTCTATGTACAGACCAATACAAAAAAGGCTCAAAAAGTCCAGTGTTTCAAGTCCTCCCCACCTCAAAAGAGTTTTGCCCTCAAAACTCCTAAGTCGAGGATTCAAATAAGTGGGGGTACTGACTTGTCATAGCATCTTCAAGTTCCTAGGTCATTTCCTTGACTTTGTCACCTTTCCAAAGAACATTGACCGTGGGAACTTCGTTGTTGTGTAACCTCTTTGTCTGCCAATGCAAAACCTGGACCGGTTTCACCTCAAAACTTAGGTCTTCTCTTAGCTCCACTAAAGGTGTCTTCAAAATATAAGATGAGTCTTGTACATATTTCTTAAGCATCGAGACATGGAACACATTATGGATCTTATCCATGCCTGGTGGTAACACCAACCAATACGCCATATGTTAGGCCCCGAATTTTTTATTTATTTTATTAAGCATGATTTGAATAAATTTTATGTCCTTGCCAGTTAAAACATTTTATTTAGAGTTTAATTATTATGTCAAGTTTGGGAGGATTTATTTCATGGATTGATGGAATTAAAGTATTAATGTTGTAAGGTGATACAAGGGCATTTTTGGAAGACCACTTAAGTTTAAATAGACATTAGGTATAAATGGAAGGGCAAATTGGAAATTTCACGCTCATTAAAGATATAAAGGGGAAGAAATAATTGTTGTCTTTCATTTTAGGGGAGAAAAAATTGTGAGTGAAAGAAGAGAGAAAGAGAAGTGGAGAAAGAAGAAAAACAAGCTAGGGTTTTGGAAATTCTTAGAGCTTGAAGATTTTGAGGCTAAAACAAGTAAGTATGAGCATTAACCCTTCTTGATTGTTATATGAAGCATATTTAGTGATGGTTAGAAGTTAAAATAAAGTGAATATGTGTGGAAGTTGTTGATGAATGGTTTATGTAAATGTTTTAGTGTTTGGTTAATGATCAAAAGTAGATTATGAATTTGTTGTGAAAGATATTAGTTAAAATGAAGTTGAAAATGAAGTAGAAGAGATGGTTTAGTATTAAGATGGGTTATATGTGAAAGGCAGGAGGTAAAAAGATGAAAAATCTTACAAAACATGTTCTCGGAGTAGGTTTCTAGACAATTTCACTGCAGCGAACTTCTACGTTTTGCCACGGCGAACTCAACTTCCAGCACAAAACATGCTTTGGTATTTTAAGCATAACTTTTTGTGTAGCTATCCAAAAGAGATTATTTTTGATTTGGCATAAACTAGAGACACCGGGATACAACTTGTATGATGAAATAGAGTTCTAATTCAGTATTTAAGGATTTTAATATTTTGACGGAAGTTGAACATAGAAAGCTATTTTAGTATAAGAATAGCTTGAAAAGATCTGCCGTATAACTTTTAGAGTACTAAACCAAATTGAATGATTTTTGTGTCATTAGAAACTTAAGACAATGGGGAATATTTGTATAGAAGAAACTTTTATCAAATTTTATCATTACTTAATCAAAATGATCATGGAAAATTGACCCAAAGGTTTGGATTTATAGAAGGGTTTTAGTTCATAAATCTTAGGAAATGCATAGGTTTAAGTACTCTAAAATCATTCTAGTGAATGTATTTTCTTAGGGTTCTTAAATTAGAATTCCTGTTGAAATTGGGATTTTTTTATTGTTAAAGGAAATCAAGAAGGTTATCACGAGAGGCAACAGGAGAAAGAGAAAGGACATCTTTAAGCCACTTTTATAAGTAAGGATTTCAAGGTGGGTTACACTTTTATAATTAAGTAATAAGCCCCTAATGTTTCTTCCAAACCAAGAAAGTTTAAAATGTTTTCAATTGTGTTATAAATGTGTCGTTAAGGCTTCCTGAATGCTTTGATAATGTGCCACATGTTTGTATATGAATTATGTTATTGGTTTATGAAATGAATGATGAAAATGATTTTTGAAAAGATATTGATTTTTGAAACGATATTATGGTTATGAAATCAAGTTTCTGAAAAATGCCATTGATACAATATGTTTACCAGTTGTGAAATGCATGATTATATGGGTTTGTGGTGATCCCCTAAGTTAAGTCAAGTGCACTTTAACAAAAGGCTTCTCCTGCCTGCCCGCTGATGGCATAGAGATCCTTCATGGACTCCCATAAGTTCATGGCTATGAAAGACCATTAAGTTAGATGGCGATAGTATGTTCTGCTCACAGCTACACAGGACCCTTATGGGAAATTTGTAGTACCTTCTATTTTGGATCCACCTAAACCATTTTGGATGTGCGTATGTTTTTATTATTTGTGAACAAGTTGATGTATGCATAGATCGTGTTAATGTGAATTGGATTGCATGAAGAAAATTTGAGAAATATGTGCTTATGATTCAATGTAAATTATTTCAATGGTTTTGCTTGTTACTGGTTATAAAATTGTTACCCACGAGCTTTAAGCTCACCCCCTCCCAATTATATCCCATCTTCAGGTAAGGAGCAAGAGATCGAGTAGTCAAGGGTTACGACATCACTCCAAATTTGCATACTTTAGAATTTTGAGTTAGGTTTTGGAAATTTAAGGGTTTGCTGCATTTCAAGTATCTTTTGTATTTTTGGATTATGAAGCAAATGATGTATTATAGCTTGAAATTCCAATAAAACTTTACAAAACTCTTACTTTTGATATTAGTAAAATATATGTTTAGTTTTTTCTATAATTTTTTCATGTTTTCGCAAAGTATTTGGTTATGGAAATGAGATTAAGATTTTGAGAAATTGTTTGTCGTTAGGTTCTTATCCAAATTATTTTTTGCGTTGAATTGATGAATGTGGCTGAAGGATTTTAAGTTTGCAATTTAGTAAGACAAGTAGTTTAGGCTATGGGTTCTGCCACAGGGGTTTTCGCCACGGTGAAGCCAAGAGTTCGCCGTGGCGTAATTCACCCAAGGGAAATTCTATTGTTCTTGTGGCGACTTCATTGTGACAAAGTTATGCTTGTCGCCGCGGTGTAATTCACCCCAAGGAAATTCTGCTTTTCTTGTGGCAGTTTTGTCGTGGCAAAGTTATACTCGTATATGTGCGCTGCGGCAAAGCCCTCCTTTGCTTCCGAAGGATTTTCCTTTCAAATTTCCAAGTACTTAGCCTTATTTCACGCTCAAGCTTTATGATCTCATGTCCGATGTTAGGCTCCAGAAACAGGGTCCAACATGTTATGGTATTAGAGCAGCTAGGTTTAGGTCCAGGTTTCCGACTAGGTTAAGGAGTGTCTTAGGCATGAAATAGGTAGTTTAAGACATGAAATGAACATGCACCATTTTAAATGAATAGCTTGCATTGTTTTTAATAGTTTCACATAATTTGAAATTGTTTTACATGATTTGAAATTGTTTTACATGATTTGAAATTGTTTTACACGATTTGAACTGTTTTGCATACTTTGAAATTGTTTTGCATGAACTAAAGGTTTTCAATGGTTTTATATTCAAGGTGTGATTATGCCGTCTAAAAAGAGAACTCGAGCAGTTATGGCTCGATCTGGCTCTCACCATGGGACCATGGATGAATCCTATGTCCTGCAAGATGCGCGAACACACTCTGCTCCTGATTCTGAGGCACCTAGTGTATAGCATGAAGTGCCACGACCTCCTTTTCCTATGCTTACCATGGATCTGCGATTCTTTCAAGCCTTCACTCAGGCTTTCTCATATGCCATGGGCCAAGGGTCACAAGTTTTGATGCAAGCTCTAGTAGATAGGAGTGGACAGTATGACAAGCTTAGCAAGTATGGGACTGTAAACTTTAATGGTACTACAAATCCAGAAGAGGCAGAAGCATGGCTAAAGAGGACTGAGAGCGTCATGCTTAAGATGAAGTGCTACGATGAAGAGAAGATGGATTATGTAGTTAACTTGCTACAAGGGGATGCACTTCATTGGTAGGAATCAGTGCCCCATAATCAGGTTATACCTCCGATGTTGTCATGGAGAGATTTTGTGGAAGTGTTCAGGAAGAAGTACCTCTTGAGGGTTTATATACAAAAGAAGGCCAGGGAATTTTTGAATCTCACATAGAGGGATATGAGTGTGAGCGAATATGAGCTGAAGTTTACTCAACTTTCCCGATATACGGCCAACATCATGGCGAATGAGGAAGATAAATGCTGTAAGTTTGAGGAAGGTCTCCATATGGGGATCAAGAATAAAGTCTTGATCCATAATTTTTGTGACTACCAGCAATTGGTAGATGCCACACTCCAGGAAGAGAAGCTGGAGGATATCAAGTATGAAGTGAGATGGAAGATGAAGAACCAGGACCAATTTTCCAGAGAGTGCCCCAATACCTAAGAGTGGTGTGAAGAGCTCCTGCACAAAGAGTGAGATAGGGAGTAGTGCCTCTACTAAGAACAAGCAAGCAAAGGCAGTATCAGTGGAAGCCTCAACAGTAGGAGGCAATATCAGGGTAGAGAGGAGTAAGAACATGAACCGCCAAAGTAAGCATTGTGATAAGCTTCATAGGGGAGAGTGCTTCAAGTTACTAGGGGCATGCTTTTGATATGGAGAGAAGGGACACATGGTTTGGGACTGTCCCCAAGTAATAGGGAATGAGGGGTTACGATTACAAGCCCCAAGGAGAGCTGAAATAGTGGGAACCAAACCAGTCACTGAGGTGGGTAGTTCTGGAGTTGTAAGGAATGCTATTCCTCTAGGAAGGCCAAGGGATTAGGCACAGGCAAAGGTGTTTTCCATGAGAAGGGAGGAAGCTGCAGCCTCACCAAAGTTGTCACGCGTATGGCTCAGTTGCTTAATTCTGAAGTATATGTCTTGATTGATTCTGGCTCTATGCATTCATTTGTTTCTGTAAGTATAATTTTACATGGTAGTGCCTTTAAATAGTCCTTTGCATGTTAGTACACCTCTAGGGAGGAATGTGATAATCAGTCAAGTGTATAAGGGTTGTAAATTCTTCATTGATGGTGCTAAACTGGTAGTGGCCTTATTACCTCTAGACCTAAAAGGTTTAGATGTTATACTTGGAATGGATGTTGTGAATAAGTATTAGGCAAAGTTAGATTGTGGCGTTAAGGAGGTGGAATTTAGTCTGGGCAATGAAGAGAGGATGATTTTCAGAGCAGACAGGGGAGCACCATCATCGAGAATTGTTTCAGCTTTGTTAGTTGACAAGATGGTGAGAAAAGGGTATGAAGCCTTCTTAGCACATGTTATGGACGCTGATGTGAATAAAGGGAGGTTAGAGGATTTTTCGGTTGTAAGGGAATTTCCTGATTGGTTCCTTGAGGACTTACCTGGTTTGCCACCAGTGAGGGAAATCGAGTTTGCCATTGACTTGACTCTTAGAACTACCTCCATTTCCATACCACATAGAATGGCTCTAGCTAAATGGAAGGAACTTAAGGAACAGTTGGAGGAACTATTAGACAAGGGGTACATATAAGACCGAGTTCATCACCATAAGGAGCATTAGTTCTATTTGTTAAGAAGAAGGATGGAACATGGCAGATGTGTATTGATTACCAGAGACTCAACAAGGTGACCATTAAAAACAAGTACCCTCTGCCCCAAATAGACGATTTATTTGACCAACTACAAGGAGAAAAGGTATTGTCAAAGATTGATCTCAAGTTAGGTTATCCTCAACTTAGAATCAGGGAGTCTGATGTAAACAAGACAACCTTCAGGACACGGTATGGACATTATGAGTTTTTAGTCATGCCTTTTAGATTGTCCAATGCTCCAGTTGCTTTTATGGATCTCATGAATTGGATCTTCAGGGAGTATTTGGATAAGTTTGTCATAGTGATTATCAATGACATTTTAGTTTATTCTAAGAGTGAAGAGGAACATGAGGAACATCCCAGAATAGTATTGCAAACACTGAGTAAGAAAGAGGTTTATGCTAAGTTCAGCAAGTGTGAGTTCTGGCTTCATAAGGTAGTGCTCCTCGAATATGTAACTTCAAAGGATGGGGTACATGTTGATCTGAGGAAGGATGAAGCTATGGTGGATTGGCATGCACCAAAGATAGTGGCAGAAGTGAGGAGTTTTCTGGGTCTGGTAAGATATTATAGGAGATTTGTTGAAGAATTTTTTATGATAGCTGCACCAATGACCAAGTTATTGAGGAAGAATAAGAAATTTATCTGGAGTGAGGAATGTCAGAAAAGCTTTGAGGAGCTCAAGAGTAGATTAACAAGTGCTCCAGTTTTGATTTTGCCCACTAGAGATGAGGGTTATACAATGTATAGTGATGCTTCAAGAAAGGGTTTGGGTTATGTGTTGATGCAGGGAGACAAGGTGATAGCTTATGCTTCACGGCAACTGAAGCCATATGAGATGAATTATCTGACCCATGATTTGGAATTGGCAGTAGTGATTTTTCCTTTAAAGATTTGGAGACATTATCTATATGGAATTTAGATGAAGATTTTTATAGATCACAGAAGTCTCAAGTATTTGTTGAGTCAGAAAGAGCTGAATTTGAGACAGAGAAGATGGTTAGAGCTAATTAAAGATTATGATTTATTGATTGAGTATCATCCAGGAAGGGAAAATGTATTGGCTGATGCCTTGAGTAGGAAATCATCAATAGCCCATGTTCAGATGGTTTAATAGCCTTTATTGGAAGAGATGGCTAAGCTTTGAATAAGTTTGAAATAAGAGGAACCTGAGCATATGGTTGCTACTTTCAGACTGAGACCGATACTTAGGGAGAAGGTTAGGGAGTTATAAGCATAAGATGCAGAATTAAGCATGTAACACCCCACTCCTACAAGACCCAAACCTGACATCGATGGTGATATCCGAGTTCGTACCTCGCAAGGGTGGTGTACTAGAGCACTAAAACAATCAAAAGTCGGTATGAGTATTTTTTTTAATAATCGCAAATTTGGGCCCATTTTTATTCAG
>JAOSBN010000008.1:35326762-35340254 GCA_027563595.1 Erythroxylum suave | reverse complement strand
ACCACCTTTCTACCATTGTCCAATTCGAACTCCACTGTCTTCTGTTTACAATCCAGATGGGCATTGTACTTCTCTAATGTGTCCATACCCAAAATTATATCCAAGCCTCCCATTTTTAACGGCATCAAGTCCACCACTAAGTGTTCCCCACCAATAGATATCTCACAATCTCTATAAACTTGACTGATAATAATATACTAGCCGATTAGAGTACTCACCATCAAAGGAGTATCTAACGTGCACACATTCTTACCATACATAGTGCTACATGAAGAAACAAATAAGTGGGTGGATCTCGGATTAATCAAAACAACAATATCAATGTCAAATAATTTAACCGTACCAGTCACAACTTATGGAGTGGTCTCTGCATCCTCTCGTGTCATTGCAAACACCCTAGCTAGTGCTTAGCCCCTTGGTCTTCCTTGAGGGTTCACCCTCTTAGTTGCATCAGAACTGCCCGCTTCTGTTGCAGTCTTGTGCCCCATAGTTTCAGATGTCTTAGAAACTTGCGGTTGACTTCTCTCCTGTTTTGTAAACCGAAGACACTCTTTGGCCATGTGCTCCTTCTCTTCACATTTGAAATAAGCTCCAATTAATCTGTAACACTCTCCTCCATGGAACTTGCCACAATGGTCACACTTAGGGACAGATGACTTGTCCCCTTCTCCCCTTCTACTGCCTCCAGCCGTTGAAGCCTGATAAGAGACAGTCCTCATCTTACTGGACCTATTTGCACCACTGTTCCTCTCCTCAGACTGCATAGGAAAGCTCCTGGCACTCCTCTCGGGCATAGGAGTACTGCCTCCCCTTTTAAACTGCTCTTTCCCCTTTCTCTTTTTATTCATGGCACTCTTTATATTCTCTATGTTTTCAACCCTCAGTGCTGCTTCAACCAGCTATTGAAAGTCACAGAAGTTCTGCATCACTACTTTTTCTCTGATGGCTAGGTGCAATCCTGATTCAAACCAATGACATTTAGCTGCCTCTGTCATAATCATCTCAGCTGCATATCGAGACAACTGTGTAAACTGATGCTCATACTCGTTCATTCTCATCTCCTTCTGGGTGAGACTCAGAAACTCCCTCTGCTTCTACTAAATATACACCTCAGATAGGTACTTCTTCTTAAAAGCAGCTAAAAAGTCCTTCCATGCCAATACTGAAGGTCTCATCTGGCTTCCTGGCATACTCTCCCACCAATAAAGAGCATCTCCCTGAAGCAAGCTAGCAGTATACACAACCTTCTCACCATCCTCATACTCCATCTGATCCAGTATCCTATAGGTCTTTCTCAACCAATTCTCGACTTCTTCTGGATTAGTGGTCCTATAGAAGTCCACTGCTTCATACTTCCTCAACTTATCAAACTGTTTTCATTTCTTCACTGGGGCTAGATTAGAAAGTTGTGGCATCTGACCCATGGCCTGGACAAATACCTGAGCAAAGGATTGAAACATCCTCGGATCTAACGGAGGCACTTGCTCCTGTAGACCAGGCGACTCCCGGGTTGGGGACTGGAGGGCTCATTACGATGCCCTACAAAATCCTCAGCATTTCCTGGGGCTACAAACTCATCAGTGCTCTCCTCTCTTGGTGGAGAGTCAGGTGCAACGAATCCTTGCAGAACTCCTTGTGTCCTTCTACGAGGTGGCATCTTACTCCTTCAATAGAAACACTAACGATTAACTTACATTTTATTTCAATCCTATTTCTTACATGTATGCATGTCATATAATGCAATCAAATCAATTTAACAATGAAAACAATTAATCACATAACATAACAATTTATCCTACTATGCATTCTATGCCTAGGAAAAACCTAAGCTCTGATACCATAAGATGTTGGACCTCGTTTTCGGAGCCAAACTATCGATTCGGATACCCAACATTTACACCAACACTTGCATTCAAAACTAACCCCAACCCTTAACTCCTTCTTGGTATCGTTTGGGTTTGCCTATCGTCTGTGGTTGGCCCATCGACTGGGTTTGCCTATTGTCTGTGATTGGCCCATCATCTGTGGTTGGCCCATTGTCTGTGTTTGGGCTATCGTCTGCCTTCCTTGCGTCAGTTTTTTGACTTCATCACAAACAATTCCTTGCGTCTGTGTTTTCCTTGTGTCTATGTTTCCTTGCGTCTATTTTCTGATGTCATCACAGACGATTCCTTGCATCTGTGTTTTCCTTGCACCTGTTTTCTAACGTCATCACAGACGATTCCTTGTGTCTGTGTTTTGCTTGCGTCTGTGTTTTCTTGCATCTTTTTTCTGACGTCATCATAGACGATTCCTTTTGTCTGTGTTTTACTTTGCATCTGTTTTCTAACATCATCATAGACAATTCCTTGCGTTTATAACACAATCTCTCCACCTATGGGAGCTTACAAAATGAATTATCTCTTTATGACAATCCAATTTCTAAGTACTTTTTGGATCTCGCCCTAATGATTTATCACATTTAATCCTTCCAATTTTAACATGTTGTTCTAATACTAACAACCATTGGCAATCTCATCAAATAAGAATATGTGCATATACATTTCATTAACCCAACCTTTAAAATATCAAAATCATCCATAGAGGGGAACTCAATTTCACATTTTCATTTCTGAACAAAGTGAGAGTTTGAATTAGCTTCACTTACATATCAATTTACACATCAATTTAATACAAATGACAAAAGGAT
This sequence comes from Erythroxylum suave, assembly GCA_027563595.1. Taxonomy (NCBI): domain Eukaryota; kingdom Viridiplantae; phylum Streptophyta; class Magnoliopsida; order Malpighiales; family Erythroxylaceae; genus Erythroxylum; species Erythroxylum suave. The sequence goes on along the minus strand of JAOSBN010000008.1, from coordinate 35,337,565 downwards.
GCTCATGTTTAACATTCCTATAAAGCTATCAAAAAATGGTCCCTAGCTAGTACCAAAGTTTCTAACTATCGTGGAGTTTTCAATGCCTTGCAAGGATCAACTGTTGCCTTGTTCCGCACCTGAGGAGGGAAGATAATGGGTTGGGTTACACGACTCAGTTGCTAATATATTTGTAGCCATCAGTAATTAGCACAAATTCAAGCATATATGAGTATAGATACTAAGCAATTTAAATATTCTCAACTCTATTCTAGCAATTTAAACATTGACCAATAAAGTTTAAACACTCATTTAAGCAAGTCAATGCATAACACATAACATCCAAATGCATCATACTTGACAATTCAAGATGCAATGGACAAACTAATGGCTCGAGGGTTCAATGGAATCATAATGGAGAAACCGAAGTTTACATCATGAACAGAATGAGTCCTTTTTCAGAGCTCATATGCCACAAGCGGGCAGCCGGGAGAAGGCTCTTATCAATGTGGATGTGACGAACAGAATGGTTCCACTCTTGCCCAAACAAAAGCACATATTCATTTGATCATATGCTCAAATTTTCATGCTTGTCTATCTTTTCATTCAAACAAAGTGCCATGACATGTGTTCAATGGCATAACTTGATCAAAATGCATTTTCAACAATCACATAATACACAATCAAGCAAGTTGTACATGCATACATATAGGCAAGAATTTGCCCAATCACACAATAGCTATAAATAAATTACCTACCTTATGACTCCTTAAAATCCAAACTCAATTTGGCCCTTCCTCTTTGCTTGTGAATAGGTCGGTCTTGATTTCCTAACACAATCAAAATTCTCATTCAATTCCAATTCATATGGAAATCCCCCAAATTTCCATAATCACAACATAATAAAATTAACACAAATCAAGCTCCAACCTAACCTACCCATACTCCATCTAGGCTAGAAAACCTAAAACCTAGCTTAGAAGCCCTAAAGTCAAATGAGTTCCCCTAAACCATCTTCTTCCAACACAAAACCCCTTTCTTTCTCTAGAACTCCTTCATTCTCAACACAACCCCACTTCTTTACTAAGCAAGAAGAAGATGATGAACCTTAAAAATCTTGACTTCTTCTTCTTCCCATGATTTTTCTCTCTCTTCTTCTTCTTTCACGTTTTTCTTCTCTCTTCTCTTAGCTTCCATGACAACTTCCTCTCTTCTTCACATTTTAAGACACAATTTAGCTTATCCTTCTCTTTTTACCCTTCATTTAATTGGTCTTTCCAATTTTATCCTTCATTTGTCTTTTACGGCTCTAACTCCTTTAATCCACTTAACACCACATTAATTCTAACTAAGTCCCAATATTTCCATCAAACCTTCAATCTTTATTCATGCCTACTAAATTAGTGACTAAATTCTAAAAATAACTAATTAACCCAAAAACAACATACATAAATAATTAAGCAAATAATAAGAAATAAATAAAATAAAATAATCAGGATCCAACAGAGAAGGTTAAGGAGTTACAAGCACAGGATGCAGAATTAAGCAAGCTCTGAGAAGAAATTCAGAATGGCAAAAAGTCTGAAGTGGTAGTGAGGGATGATGGACTCATGGTTGTAGGAAGAAGACTTTGTATTCCGAATGTCAAGGAGGTGAAGGATGAGATACTGGATGAAGCACACAATGCGCCTTATGCCATGCATCCAGGTACCATTAGGATATACAGGGATTTGAGAGAGCATTTATGCTGAAAAGGCATGAAAAGGGACATAGCAGAATAAACAAGTAAGTGTCTAGTGTGTCAGCAAGTCAAGGCTGAATACCAGGCACCTTCAGGAAAGTTAAGGCCATTATCCATTCCTGAGTGGAAGTGGCAACGGGTGACTATGGACTTTCTGATAGGTTTGCCCAAGACTAGTAGGAAGCATGATGCTATATGGGTTATTGTTGATTGTCTGACGAAGTCAGCTCATTTTCTGGCAATTAAACAAACTGATTCCCTGCATGTGCTAGCAAAGAAGTATATTGATGAGATAGTGAGGCTGTATGGGATTCCAGATTCTATAGTTTTTGACAGAGATCCTCAGTTTATTTCGAGATTCTATGGAAGCTTACAAGAGGCTCTAGGAACCAAATTGAATTTTAGCACTGCTTTTCACCCTCAGATAGATAACCAATATGAGAGGACCATTCGGACCTTAGAGGGAATGCTCAGGGCATGTGTGATGGATTTTAAAGGGGCTTAGGGCGAGCATTTTCCATTAGTCGAATTTGTTTACAATAATTCATACCATTCGAGCATTCAGATAGCTCCGTATGAGGCACTGTATGGAAGGAGATGTAGAACTCCGATATGTCGGGGTGAAGAAGGAGAAAGGAAACTGACAGGACCAGAATTGATTCAGATGACAATTAACAAGGTCAACTTAGTTTAGTAACAGCTTAAAGCAGCTCAAGATAGAATGAAGAACTATGCTGATGCACACCGAAAGGAGATGGAGTATGAAGTTGGTGAGAAAGTTTTCCTCAAGACATCTCCTTGGAAATGAGTAATAAGATTTGGCAAGAAGGGAAAATTGAGCCCAAGTATGTGGGTCCTTATGAAATTTTTGAGAAGATTGGACCGCTAGCCTACAGGTTGGCACTGCCATAGGAATTGTCTCAGTTATATGATGTTTTTCATATTTCCATGTTGAGGAGGTATAGATCGGATCCTTCCCACATCATTCAAACCACTGAGGTTCAGTTGAGAGATGATTTGAGTTATAAGGAGATTCCAATGGAGAATTTGGACACCAAGGAAAAGGTTCTCAGGAACAAGATGGTTCAACTAGTAAAAGTCTTGTGGAAAAACCATTCGGTAAAAGAGGCCACGTGTGGGAGCCACTGGAGGTCATGAAGGAAAAGTGTCCACACCTCTTCGATGACTCAAGTAATAATTTTGAGGACGAAATTCCTTTAAGAAGGGGAGAAATGTTGGGCCCCGAATTTTTTTATTTATTTTATTAAGCATGATTTGAATAAATTTTGTGGTCTTGCTAGATAAATTATTTTTATTTGGAGTTTAATTATTATGTCAAGCTTGGGAGGATTTATTTCATGGATTGATGGAATTAAAGTATTAATGTTGTAAGGTGATATAAGGGCATTTTCGGAAAATCACTTAAGTTTAAATAGACATTAGGTATAAATGGAAGGGCAAATTGGGAATTTCACACTCATTAAAGGTATAAAAAGGGAAGAAGTAATTGTTGTCTTGCATTTTAGAGAAGCAAATTTGTGAGTAAAAGAAGAGAAAGAAAGAAGTGGAGGAAAGAAGAAGAAGAAGCTAGGGATTTTGGAGATTCTTGAAGAGCTTGAGGATTTTTAGTCTAAAACAAGTAAGTATGAGTATGAGTATTAACCCTTCTTGATTGTTAGATAAAGCATATTTAGGGTTGGTTATAAGTGAAAATAGAGTGAATATGTGTAGGAAGTTGTGATGAATGGTTTATATGAATGTTTTAGTGTTCGGTTAATGATCAAAAGTAGATTATGAATTGTTATGAATGATATTGGGTTGGAATGAGGTTAGAAATGAAGTAGAAAAGATAGGTTAGTGTTAAGATGGGTTATATGTGAAAGGTAGGAAGTAAGAAGATGAAAAATGTCCCAAAACACGTTCTTGGAATGGGTTTCTAGATAATTTGGCCGTGGCGAACTTCTGAGTTTCACCATGGCATCATAAAACATATTCTCGGAGTAGGTTTTTGGGTAATTTTGCCACAGTGAACTTCTGGGTTTTGCCGCAGTGAACTCAACTTTTCAGCACAAAACATGCTTTGGTATTTTTTGTATAACTTTTTGTGTAATTATTGAAATGAGATGATTTTTTATTTGGTGTAAAGTAGAGAATAGGGCTACAACTTTTATGATGAAATGGAGTTCTAATTCAATCTCTAAGGATTTAAATATTTGAATGGAAGTTGAACATAGAATATTGTTTTAGTATAAGCATAGCTTGATGATTTTTTGGGAATAACTTTTAAAGTACTGAACCAAATTGAATGTTTTTGGTGTCATTAGAAACTTAAGACAATGGAGAATATTTTTATAGAAGAAAGTGTTATCAAAATTTATCATTTACTTGATCAAAATGATCATGGGAAAATTGACCCGAAGGTTTGGATTTATGGAAGGGTTTTGGTTCATGAAGCTGAGGAAATGCATGGGTTTAAGTACTCAAAAATCATTTTAGTGAATGTACTTTCTTAGGGTTCTCAAATTAGAATTCCTATTGAAATTGGGATTTTGTTATTGTTAAAGGAAATCAAGAAGGTGATCAAGAGAGGCAAGAGGAGCAACTGGAAGGACATCCTTAAGCCACTTTTATAAGTAAGGATTTCAACATGGGTTTCACTTTTATAATTAAGTAATAAGCCCCTAAAGTTTTCTTCCAAACCAAGAAATTTTAAAATGTTTTCAATTGTGTTATAAATGTGTCGTTAAGGCTTCTTGAATGCTTTGATAATGTGCCACTTGCTTGTATATGAATTGTGTTATTGGTTTATAAAATGAATGATGAAAATGATTTTGAAAGGATATTAATTTTTGAAACGATATTGTGGTTATGAAATCAAGTTTCGAAAAAATGCCATTGAGGCAATATGTTTACAAGTTATGAAATGCATGATTATGTGGGTTTGTGGTGGTCCCCTAACTTAAGTCAAGTGCATTTTGACAAAAGGCTTCTCCCGCCTACCCGCTAGTGGCATAGAACTCCTTCATAGACTCCCATAAGTTCACAGCTACACAAGACCATTAAGTAGAATTGCGATAGTACGTTCTGTTCATGGCTACACAGGACCCTTATAGGAAATGTGTAGTACGTTCTGTTTTGGATCCATCCAAACCATTTTGATGTGCTTATGTGTTGACAAGTTTATTGAATGCATCATTTGAATTGCTTATAAAGTGTTTGATGATTTGGGAACTAAGAAATATTTGCTTATGATTAAATGTAAATTATTTCAATGGTTTTTTTTGTTACTGGTTATAAAATTGTTACCCATGAGCTTTAAGCTCACCCCTTTCCAATTCTGTCCCATCTTTAAGTGAGGAGCAAGAGATCGAGTAGTCAAGGGTTACGGCATCACTCCAAATTTGCATACTTTTGAATTTTGGGTTAGGTTTTGTAGGTTTAATGGTTTAGCTACATCTCAAGCATCTTTTGTATTTTTGGATTATAAATCAAATGTTGTATTATGGCTTGAAATGCCATTAAAGCCTTGTAAAACTGTTACTTTTGACATTAATGAAATATATGTTGGTTTTGTCTATGATTTTTCATGCTTTCACAAAGTATTCGATTATGGAAATGAGATTAAGATTTTGAGAAACTTTTTGTGGTGATGCTCTTACCCATTTTTTTTAGGTTGAATTGATGAATGTGGCTGAAGGATTTTAAATTTGCATTTTAGTAAGATAAGTAGTTTGGGTTATGGGTTCTGTCATAGGGGTTTTAGCCACGGTGAAGCCAAGAGTTGTCGCGACGTAATTCACCAGAAGGAAATTTTGCTTTCCTCGTGGCGACTTTGCCGCGGCGAAGTTATGCACGTCGCCACGACGTAATTCACCCGAAGAACTTCTGCCTTTCTCATGGCGACTTTGCCACGACAAAGTTACACTTGTCGCCGTAGCGAAATTGATCCGAAGGGTCAATGAGGGTTCAATGCGCCGCGACGAAGCCCGCCTTTGCTTCCGTAGGATTTTTCTTCCAAATTTCCAAATTCTTAGCCTTCCTCCGCGCTCAGGCTTCACGGTCCCAAGTTTGATGTTGGGCTCCGGAAATGGAGTCCAACAATCCAAGTTGCAAGATTATGAATGTTCTTCAAGAATTATGAATGCAGAGATTCTTTTGGTAAAAGTTGTTAAAAACAAACATTTTTAATCTTGACTAAAACTCATGTATATATAGAGTTTTTAGAAGAGTCACGTTTGTTCATTACAAGGCACAACTCCTAGAAAGTAATCAACTCTTCAGAACAGTCACGTCTGTTCACTACAAGTCACAACTCTTAGAAAGGAAGCAACCCTTCATAACACTCACATCTGTTTAATATAAGTCACAACTCTTGGAAAGGAAGCAACCCTTCAGAACAAGTTTGACTTTAACTACTTATGTCACAATCTGATTTCTGACACTCCATGATTATAGCTTGCAAGGTGTTGAGGGTAGTTACATCTTGATGCATCACCCATCAAGTAACTTCACATATAATTTCCACAATGAGAAAATAAAATGAAAAGGTGGAAAAGTTAAATGGCACATAATTATCTGGAGCAAAAACCTTCTCTTAAAGATATCTTTTCCGTTGTGGTTAACTATTAAAAATGGATAAACCAACAAAATATAGACTAAAGTTCCTAAATTCCTGAGACACTTGTGTGCTTTGCAAAACTGAGAAAACTAAAGAAGGACTCTTAAAGGAAGCACTACGAATTTGCAGAGAATAAATGATAAACCTCAATGTCCCAGGTTAAAAGATCAAAGAAGCAGTGTATAATAATGGAAACAAAGTGATGGAAGGTTCTGTGAAACAGAAAACATAAAGCTGGAATGAATGGAAACTAATGGAGCTTACATATGGCTATAAAAGCACTACAACAAATGGACTTTTTCCCGGCGATTTAACTGGCGACGAAATCAAATTTGTCGCCAAAATAGAACATATTTAAAAACAAGTCATCACCACAACACGATGTTTACCGACGAATCAAAAAAGCGTCACACAAAAATAAACCTTTAGTGACGAATAAACAAAATCATCGTCAAATGCTTAATATTTAGTGACATTAAAATTCCATCGTCACCAAATATAGAATAATAGGTGATGATTAAATTTATTCATCGCTAAATGTGGAAGTCGTGACGTTTTTCGGAAATGTCACTATAATGGGTTACATATTTAGCGACGAATCCAATAAATCGTCAAAAATATGTTGGATATTTAGCGACGATATTGTTGAGCGTCACTAAAAGTCCATATTTAGTGACGAAAATATTATTTAGTCGTAAAAGCTAAAGCATTCAGCGACAATTTCTTTTCATCATCAGTAAATGTCTATTACTTAATGACGATTTTTAGTAATTGTCACTAAATGGACTACATACAGTGACGAATTATTAAAAACATCGCAGAAGACTTACAATTGGTGACGATTTGTAAAATCATTGCTAAATGATTGACATTTTCAAAAAATTTTAATCTAACATTTTTATAATCTATCATAGTTAATTAAGATATGTTTTATTAGAGATTTTATTTGAATGTATTTACAACTTATTATTCAAAAAAATGTCAACATAATTTTAATTGTTAAATAGTAGTATTAATTAATCATTAGTATTTACAAAATTGGCAAAATAAATTATAAAAATGTTTATTAATTTTATGAATATAATAATATGATATACCAGAACAATACAATACGAAGTTTGAAATAGAAGTTACCCAAATCATATAGTTATAGAACCAGAACAATAACAGTCCACATTCAATAGTACGCAAGTTGACCTCTAAGTAGTAGATATGTTTTTTGACAAATTATTACAGATACAACAATAAACAAGCTTTAAACATAAGTTTAATTGATTTACTCGCTAACTGACAATGATATAATTTTTTTTAGATTCCAAGTAATATGAGAGTCGGTAAAGGTAAATGAGTCTCCGATGCCTGGATTCCCCAGAAGAGCCCTTGCACGTTTGAATGCACCAATTGAAACAATAAAAGTTGTTCCCTCAAGTGTAGGGTTTTTCACACCTTCTTACAACAGCTTTTCGGCTAATGCTAAAATTTTAAATGATGGAGTGAATAAGTCGCTAGATTTAGTACCTAAAACACAATCAATATATAAATTATATATTGCCGTATTAATAAACCATTAAATGAATTGAAATTAGGGTGACATGCATACGTGCATGAGCAAACGAAGTATTCGAAATTAATGAACTTTCCAAATCAACCGATTTTCCTTTACCGACTATTATGACATTACTCCCACCTCCATGGGCATACATGTCACCTTCGAGACTGAAGGAAGCTTAAAACGACATGTAGTATAAACTATCAAATGTGAATATATATAATAGGTTCATAAAAGGGGATATGATGTACATAATAAAGAAAGTGACATAGTTCGAATGATACTAAACACCTTGAAGCAGAAGATCCGCCATGGAAGGCAAACGACGATTTGTATAGATATTGGAGATTTCCTTTATGGTTTTGGTTTGCTGAGCATGGACAATTTTGCCAAATTCCTCCTAACGATATGAATTAGGGCCATCCGAAACTAGTCTCCATGTCGACATTCCTTAATGAAATTAAAAGTTAAACCAAGGTTGGAAGATACACATAAACAAATAACAAAGACGGACAGTAAATCATCTTTATAACAAAACCTTAAACACAACTCGTACATCAAATGCATAATTAAAAACTCACAATAAACACCTTAAAGGTTTTAGTGAATAGTCACAATAAGCATGAAGTCACATGAATTCTAAATACAAAACAATGAAACTTTTCCAAGATCAAGCCCCCTAATTCAAGACAGTAACACACAAAAGAGGTGCACTTAACCTATTTTAAATTGTCTAAGAAATTAACTGTGTGCTTCACAGGACTAGAGGAGAGCCCAAAGGCACAGATGGTAAGCAGTATGCATTTACATAAGTTCCTTAGTATGCAAAATCCAGAAACAAGGATACGAAGATTCAGTAACAATGACGTAAACAAAATCGAATCGAGTCTGAAAGTTAGCTTCGTAAAATCCAAATTGTCCAACAAAATGTGGAAATAATTAAAAATAAACAAATAACATGAAAATTATAAAACATGATATACAAAAGACAAAGAAATCAACTTTAGCACTGAAAAAAAAGACCTATGTATAGATCTATAGAAAGAACCTCCAGATCTACCATAGAAGGATAAAAATCATAACTTTTCTATTTAAAAATGGAAAAATACTTGTTTCCTTTGAAAACATTGTCTCGAGAGCCAAATGCAAACATCACAGATCTAGTACCCAAAAGTAGACTAAAACTTGTGACAAACCAAGATTGAAAAGCAAAGACTCAATCTTGTCAGTTATAGATGTTGAAGAGCTTGATAACTAAAAAATAAAATACAACAGATAGTAAAAAAGAAGTGATAGGAAAACATACTGTGTCTTAATGAAATGAAAGGGTTTGATATGTGAGTAAGGCGTCGGCGAGCGAGAGGTTTTTGTTAATTCATAAGACGGCTTGAACGAAAATGTTAAGAAGGCTTTTATGGTATGTGAATTTGTAAATGTCGTTTCTATAATTTAGGTAAATGACGTCGTTTATTGTTTGCTGTAGTTATTTGAAAAGAGTCCTAATTAATTTGCTTATTTGTTGTATTTTTTGGACAATCGTCAGATGGAGCGACTAATACATTGTTTGTTGCTAAAGGTTGCCAGTTCTTAAATAATTTTTAATAAATTTATTTTCCTACTATATATATTACATAATTTGAATTAAAAATTAAATGATTCCTTTGAAAACTATTTGGAAATTAATAGGTTGGCCATTCAAATAAACTAACATTGTCTTAAAATTATACATTTCAATTAATATAATTTTTAAAAACTTATTTGAATAAATAAACATTTTAATTATTGTAATTAATATGTGAACACAATGTAATATAATTATAAAACAATTTGTAACAAATTATATTTAAAGATCAGTCACTCCCTAAAATTAAGCAAATTAATAAAGAATAATTGCATATATAATTGAGAAGATTAAATTTTCTTTTTGTTATTGGTAATGGGAAAAACTAATATATGTTAATTAATTAAGAAGAAAAGTCTAGGGTTTTCGCGACATTTAACAAAATTCGTAGCAAAATTATTAACATTATGCGACGATTTAAGAATTTCGTAGAAAATAGCAATGTATATTTTGCGATGATTTACTCTTCTGAAGAAAAAGAATGCCATTTTGCTATGAATATTAGTATCGTTGCAAACTATAGCCTATCAGAAAAATATACTATGTCATTTTCACCCTTTTTCCAAACCTATTGGCGATGATGATAATATATCGTAAGTAAATGTTTGACATTTTACGAAGATTTCTTATTATGTCATCCCACTTTAATTTTCATCAAACCTGCCAACCTTCTCCCTCCCTCAGCCTCCCCTGCCTTTGATCTGAACTTCACCGCCTCTCTCTTGAATTTCTCTGACATTTCTTCACCACATCTCTGTCAATTTCTTGTCGATTTTCAGCAAGCTTCAATTGTTTTATGTTCTTCACTGCATCTAGTAAGATTTCTTGCCATTTTTTCTAGGTTTGGTTGTCTTATTGTACTCATGTTGCCGATGAAATTTCTAGGCTCTTCTGTCTTCGAATTGTTGAAGTTGAACCATAGATTGATGGTTTATATTTATGGGTTTGCGTTGCATTGTGTTAAGGATGGTGAAGATTTGGTCATTGGTTAGATTTCGGTGTGCTTTACTGATTGATCACAAGGTGTTCGATGAAAGTCCTCACCCAAATCCCAACATGAAATGAATATTTGATTTTTTTGCAATGAAAGCCATTTCTTTCTTAAAATTAAAATTCTAATGGATGAAGATGTACTCATATGATTGTCATTTAGACCATGATTTTAATTTTTTATTTTTTTAGTAATATCTATTAAACTTTCTAATATGATGTAAAAAGTATACATAATAGACTTAGAAATTTAGCTTAATCCATTTTGTCATAAAAGTTGACACTTTCTTTTTATTATATGGTTT
>JAOSBN010000008.1:35315727-35326662 GCA_027563595.1 Erythroxylum suave | reverse complement strand
TAAGAGACACAATTAATACCAATTGTGACAATTTTTACTATCAAATTGCATTAAGTAAAAGTGCACACTCAAGAATTGATTTCAACACAAAATCAAAAATTAGGAGTTGAAAAGCATGATAAAGGCCATAAAAGTGTTGCCAATTTAGACAATAAACTTGGGCTCAATCACTTTGGATACAAGAAGAAGGATAGGATAACGCAGCGAGAAATTAAAGTTGTAGCGAAGGAGTCGGCAATATCACTATCTTGTTTATGTTTATTATTATCCTTATACCATATCATGTATAGATTGGCATGATGATTTGGATATATTGCTTCAGTTGCAAATAAGATTTCTAAAAAGTTTTGAAATCTGGCAGTTCTCCAAATATGGGATGCTTTCTTTTCCCGATCCAACACTTTGAACTTTTTAAACATCTTTGGATTGTTGCCTATAAAGATAGGATCATTCACATAGATATAAGAAATAAAAAAAGATTTTATTCTTTTTAACATAAAAAGCATATTTGTTTAAACATCTAATGAAACTATTATCTTGGAAATGATTATTAATTTGACTATTTCAAACTCTAGGCAACTGTTTATTTCCACATAACACCTTCTTTAACTTCAACACTTTATTTTATTATCCTTCATACATATGTTCCATTAGTTGGTCAATATGTACTTCTTCCTCTAAATAACCATTGAGGAAAGCACACTTGACGTCTATTTTATGAAATCTTCAATAATTTTGGTCAGCAAGACATATTACTGAATAAATATACAATTTCTTGCTTTTGCTTGCACCTTTTGATTACAAGCCTTACCTTGTATCTCTTTATTTCACTGTTGGCATTGTTTTTATTTTGTACGCCCACTTGAATCTATTGGAATAATTACCTTTAAGGAGATAAATAAGTTCCCATATATCTTTCCTGTGATGGCTTCGATTTCTTTATTCAATAAATAAATCCACATCTTATGCTTTTTTAAAATAAAGAAATAAAATTAGATTAAAGATAACTAATATGAGAAACTAATCAACAAAAAAAGGAAATTTAACAAGAATTCTTAGCTCTTTTTAGAGTTAAGATAAAGTTAGACCACATTATGGAGGCAAGCTTCCCAATAATATTTCCCATAAGTTTAGATTCTTTGTAACTTTACCAACACCATTATTACCATTAAGGAAGGTTCAATCTATCTTTGTAATTGGCACTATAGTTGAGGTTGAGGTTTTTTGCAACAATTAACTCTCTTAATTTATTGTGCAAGTGTCTGTTTAGTTCTTAAGGGTCTAACGTAGTGTTTATGAATCTTCTATATTTCATTTATCTTTATGGAATATATATTTTATAGCTCAAGCACAATTTAAAGATTGATTGATCATTAAAATTAGAGTACCTACTTTAGAGGCCTAATTGATAATCACATTTCAAGAACTTGGTTGACGATGAAGGTGAAACCATCTTAACATGCATTTCGAAATAAAGTTAGAGGATAGACAATTAAAATACAAATGATCGATAGCCTCAAAATCAATTTGGCAAAGAATATAGAGGAAGTATAGGTCTATGTCATTTGATCCAAAGTTATATGACAATTTGTAGCCTCCATCTAAAGGATAAAGGAAATCTTAAGGGCATGTCTTTTAATCCATACAAGTTTAGACTGAGGACCCTCCTAAAGATCAAGATTTAATTGGGAGGCACATAAGGAATTAGAGCATTTTCAAATTTATTCCCGAGTTTAATGGCAATATCAATTTTGAAGGCTATTTCATTTCGTTGGCCATATTTTCTTTGAGCTTCAGTAGTTGTCTAATGAGTGAAGAAATGTTAAGCTTAGGCTACATAGAGAAGCTTCCACTTTAAAAGTATTCCTTTTGCATCTACTTACCTATAAAGTCTCTTTATCATTAATTAAGTCTCAAATTATGATAGTAGTAAGTACTTTATTTGAAGATCAAATACATTTTATTCCTAGTACTTCTTGAGCGTTAGGATGGTAAGCATCCTTTCACTTAACTTTAGGACCACCTTTTAAGGATCTAAATCTATTACAGAGGAAATTACTTAAGATTCTTTTAATATCCTTACTGAGCTTAATTGGAAAAATAATTGGGAACTCTAGAAGATATGCTTACTGTTAAGGAAATAGGAAATTAATTGGCATTTTCTAATATAAAAGAGTGCCTTGCTTTTATAACTATTGATTCATTTATGGGTTGCATCAAATTGGGTTACACAGTCATTTTAAATGTGTCTAAATTTTAAAATAGATGTACCTAGGTACTTATGGGGGCTTTGCTCAGTTGAAGACCAAATAATTTTCTAGATCTCATTCTAAAGAGCCAAGTATAAGATATATAAAAGAATAGCTTTTTCTTCTATTGATTGTGAGTCTAGATATTTTAGTAATATATTGTAGACATTATATGAGAGTTTAAATAGAATCATTATCTGCACCATACATAAGTGTTAAATCATTTGTAAAGGATAAATTAAATAGCTTAAAATGTTTATATTTGTAGTGATATTTGAAGGGTTTCCATAGCGAAATATTGAAAGAGATTAGCTTGGTTAGTTCTTCAACGACCTAAGAAAAAAATAAGGTGATAAAGGGAAACCTTATCTAATCTCTTTATCACCTTTAAACATATGGATGGCTTGGACATTAATTATGAAGCATAAGGAGATGGTAGATAATCATTGGTCAATCTAGTTTGATATGATCAATGGGAATCCAAAGGCTTGTAGAATATAGAGAATAAACTTCTAGCTAATTATATTAAATGTTTTTGGAGAAATCTATATTCATAGAGCAACTTTTTATAGCCTTTTAAAGTGACAATATTTGAAAATTTGTTATCCAATCAAGATATTATCTTTAAAGTTGTGTCCTGGAATGAAGTTAGATTGAGAAAAATTAATACATCACCAATAATAAGTTTAAGTCTTAGCTCCATAAGCTTAGAAAGGACTTTATATATTGTGTTGCAGTAAAAAATGGCTTTATAATCTTGGTATAAGGAGTGGTTAGGTATTTTAGGGACAAGGAAAAGGAAGGTCCTATTTAACTCCTTAAGCATGATCCTAGTTAAGAGAAATACCTAGATAGCTTTGTAGATATGATGTTTCAATAAGTTTTAGCAACTTTAGAAAAGCAAAATTCGTCAAGTTGTGGAGCTTTATTTTGATGAATACTGAAGATAGCTCTCTTAATTTCTTAGTTGGACATAGATGAGTCAACATAATTAATCTAATTTTTATTGAGAGTGGAAGAGATGAATTTAAGCAACTTATGGTGAGTGTTTTTAAAAGGAACGTCACTGGCAAAATAACTTTAAAATGGTTGAAGGCTAAGGTCTCAAGCTTATCTTGAATCTAACAGGGATTTCCCTCAAAGTTTAGGATGCCAAAATTTTAGTATGATTTCTCCTATATTGGATCACTCTAAAGAAGAAAGCTTAATTGGAATGACCCTCTATTAGCCATATGATTCTAGCTTTCTACTTCACTTAATAGTTACAAGCCTTGAGGGAGGAAATATGAGAAGTTTGTGTTCTCTTCTCTTAAAGCTTGAATTTAATATTATAAAGTTTTCATAAAGCTCCTCCCGAGCTAGCAAAAGCTTTGTCCAGGCCACATCATCAACTTTGAGTAAGTCAGTTTTATAGTGATCTTTGTATAATTTCTTTAAGCTTTCTTTCATAGCTTTCAGTTTCCTTATTAATTTATAGGCTTTAAATCCTTCTAATGGAGTAGTAAGGCCTTGAATAGTAATCTACTTATATCCTTAGTACAGTTAAGATATTTTTCCTTTCAAACTAGGTTAACAAGTCCTTGATCTAGGTTTTCCTAGATTAGGAAGACACCCTCATACTTATTCCTCTAAAGATAAGATCCATACAGACAATGCTATTCATACAAGTTTTGAAATCCTTTTCAACTATTTTTTAATGAATTCTTAAGTCTTCTAACTTTTGAGAGAAAAGAATTTAATAAAAGTATCCCATGGTTATTGAAGGCCCATTAATATTAGTGGATATACCCTTATGTTCCTTCCACAGGGTATTCCTTTAGAAAGAAAAATTAGAAACATATATGAAAGTGACATTTATTACTTCCTAGAGGGAATGGAATTAGTGCTGTAGATATAAAAACTAATCAAATTGCGAAAAGTAGAGAAATTTAAGAACAATATGGCTAAATTCTACAATAATTATCATAAGAAATGAGAAGCATTATTGGAAGTGACTTTCCATTTATTTCTAAAACAACATTAGTCCTTTAGAGAAAGTAAGTTCCTTTATCTTAGTTTCTAACAAACCAATTATTAGGGACTTTTATCCTTGATATAATTGTTGATGAATTATTTCTTTTTGGGGTAATTAAAGCCCTTTACATTCTAGAAGATAATCATAAGTTAGAGGGTCTATCAAGCCCTTCCCTTTTTATTTTATACTTGATTTTCTCTGAGAGGCACAAGTAAATATGAAACCCTTTATATAAATTCTAAGTTCCTTTACTAGATCCTACTTTAAAGAGGTTTAAGGGTTATTAGGTGATTCCCTTGGCTTAGGATTCAAATCTATTAATTCACCATTTATAAATTAACTATAGTGGTACTATTGAATATAAGATCTTTAGGAACATAAAAGCAATGTTATGAAGATTATTTACACAATCAATATTAGTAACAACATTAAATGCAATAGGCTTTAGAGTTACAAAAGGATTGTTGGAAGCTGAGGAAGGATCAAGATTAGGTGCTTGAGACTTAGGCTTCTAGACTTTAGTTAGATTGTCATTTCATACATATGACGAGAACATTTCTATAGGGACTAGTACTTTATCTTCACTAAGTTTGAGTATATTAAGTGTGTCATGAAAATCACACTATCCACTTTAATGCAAACCTTTACAAATTCAACTCTCTTTAAGCTTATTTTTCACTCATCGAATCTCAATAGCCTTCCTAGTAAACTCGCAAGGTAGCTAAGCCCCATAGTTTAACACTACAACTGTAAGGGAATATTATAAAAGTAAGTCTGTAGAGCGGTTCCTCTAATAGATGTTTTACCTAAGAATTGCTTTAAAGTCACGAAATTTAAAGAGGAAGTAATCCTCTTTATTAATTAAAATTTACACTAATTTATTCTTGTTAATGATGGCTTTTACCTAGGATTTAATTTAAGGATAGGTAGGCATTTTTCAACAAAATATCCAATAATAGTAGTTCTCCATCTTGCCACCCTTGGCTTCTATAGGAGGAGAGATGAGAGATGAAGGGTAGTTCCTAATTAAGGGAATAAGTTTTAGCCTGATGGAAGGTTCAACATCTCCAGTTGCCTATTTCCAGCTCTAAGAGGAGAGTAAAATATTATTTTTTAGATTTAGAGTAAAGTCAACATTAGCGAGGCACTTGTGACGAACTATTTTTGTCTTAAACAAACCGTTATTGTTTTATCAACAAAATGTATAGTCTCTATTTCTTTAATATTTAGTTTAACAATTTTGCTTTTACTTTTTAGTTCATTATAATTAGTAAAGTTTCTTTTGCTGCATCTTTATTGACTTCTATAAAAATTGATTCATATATTTTTTTTAAATACTCTAAAAAATAATAGTCATACTTATCACCTGAATAACATTCAACATAGGCTTTGTTAATTTGTATTATATTATTTCCTCCTAAATTGCCTCTTCCTTAAACATGTTGAAAATTTTGAAGGTGATTATTAATAGAAGATTCTTATTCACCTCTTACTCTCCCTTATCTCCATATATGTCTCTGATCTTGTTCATAACCATATCCACTCCCATATACAAAATATCTTTTCACATTTTGCTTTACGTAATTGTTTTTTCACTTTAAGGATAAATAGGATAGTAAGGCTTGTTCCATTGATATATTCCTGTTATCACAATTCATCCTTACTTTATGAGTTAGCAAAGATTTTATGGACATTTTGCTTAAATATTTGGATTATTTAACAACCACTATCATATAATTAAAATTTGAGTATTGTAAGACCTTTTCCATAACCACAAGGAGGGTAAACTCATCTAATTTTAGGGTGTCTAATGCTTAAAGAAATAATAAGGTGAAAATAAAAATGAAACAAGAATATAAACATGGGAATTTGATTGTAGGAATTCAACTTAAGAAATTAACAAAAAATTAGAATTGAAATTAAGAGACACAAAAGGTCACTATGAAAATTAGTCAAGAGTGGGATTCTACCTATCATTAATGCTAACTTAGCCAATTTTGTGTTATTAGGGAGTCAATTTTATACTATCATAGGGGAAATTACTCTCTCTTGAGTTATAATCCCACGTCCTAAATCATTAATCCTAACTAAATTATGGAATTTTAAATCTCTCATTTAACAAAATACATATAATTGAAATTAGATTGGAAGCTCTCTATTGAACTATCAGGTCTCACACAAGATCTCTCTTCGCGCAAAATCGATATGATTAACTACATGGTCTATTGGATCGCCTAACTCTCGTTAATCGAATCCGATCATTTTTTTCAGCTCACCCTCTTGGTTTGTTTTCAAAATATGCGGAAATCGAAGATGATCATAATACTTAATCAATAAAACAAAAAATCGACTATATCAACATTAAATCAAAGTAAAATCCCGAAGGAAGAATTCGAACATCGTTAATAATCCAAAACCCATCATCATACAATCCATTTCAATCTTATACACTAAATAAACAAAATGAAGTGAAAAGGAAATATAACTTGGATTGGACAATCTGGGAAGGAAGCAGCGATAGGAGACCACCTTATTCAGGAAGCAACAAAGTCGGGACTCACTTCTTCTTCCTTTTCTTCTTCTCTCTCTCTCTTCTTTTATCTCTCTCTTGAACTTTCCAAAAGTGGAAGGATGTAGAAGCTCCTTCAGGGTTACATCTTTAAGTCTTATACAGTTTTCTAATTAGGGCGATCATATGGTCTTTTTAGGGTTTAAAAGGTTCGAAAAATCCCTCAAAAACTTAAATGGGGACTGTTGTCTGAATATATATAATGCAGGACTAGGAGTTTTTGCTTCTGTCATGATTATGGCCCATAACAACACAATCGTGGCTCCATCTACCATCTTCTATCATGATCATGACATATTCCCCACAATCGTGGGTCCTTACTCTTGCTTCTGTCACAATCGTGGCTTTGGGTTATTTCCCAGGTCTTCTTTAAATCTCCTCTAATTGCCTTGAAACATTAACAAACACATAAAGGTACCTTATAAATATAAAATTTAGCTTAACATCATGTTCCAACCCATAAAACACTTAAAACACAAATATTTACTAACCAACACAATTCTATCCTAAACGCACTCTAAACAATCAAATTAACAACATAACACACATTAAAATACGCACAAAAACGTTGTGCAATATACACTTGTCAACATCCCCATACTTAGATGTTTACTTGTCCTCAAGAAAAAAAAAACAAACAAACAAACGTCAACAACCAAAACACAAAACATGCAAATGCGATAATGAGGCAATGGTATTAGACTTAACAAAACGAATTTAACTTCGAACATAATCCCTCAAGTTTTTCTAACTTATTAACTTGTGAAATCTGTGTCTAAACACCTTGGACTAAACATACAAACTAATCAAAATTTTTATGTTAAGTTTATTCACCCTTATCGATAATTATTTGGTCAAATTAAAAATATAGTTATTCCTACGTAGGTTTTCATTAAAAAAATAAGCTACTAACAAGTTTGGTAAGTTTTCATTTGAAAACATTCTTTTTGTTGATTTTTAAGGACATGAACCTAGTTTTTTTACACGGAGGTAAACATTGTGATGAATTTCGATCTGGTTACTCAACTAGGTCATTTTGTTATTAAGTGGCTTGGTTGGAATGTCTTTATAGCCTTTTGACGCAAAGGCACACATTTGTGATTCGTGTTGTTCTAGTTACTTAGCTATATCACATTCTCAACTAGCTACTGGCACTATTCATAACCTGAAGCCCAGCAGAATAGTTATTTTAATGAAATTTATACAATTTTTTATCCTAAGTTATTGCTTTTGCTAATTATTCTAATGAAAATATACTAGTAATGTTACTTATTTGATTGGCCTAAAATTATAAAGGAATACGACAACTTCCTAGGGTGAACAGACTAACATCGTATCCTAATTAACCAACATATTTAATCCTCAGTAACTTAGGTTACTAATTTCACGAGCTAATAGGTCTTCCTAGCCTAAAAGACTATGTTAATGACTAAATTAATCCTGTTAAATCCTATTTATGACACATTCACACGAATAACAACGTATAAACCTAAACAAACTATCACACAATATGCAAAATTCACATTCAAATTGAAAACATACAACCCAAACCATGCTTAAACAAAACATTGTCCTCAACGTGAAAAGGACATACAAACACTTATAAGGGGGTAAATAAAAATCACAATATACCAAAAATTTAAGAAGAAAATTATTAAAAATTTTAAAAGAAAAGGGTTAGAAAATAGAATTGTGAAAGTGATGGAGGTGGAAACCAAATCTGCTTGGCACCCAAGATTGTTGCCCTATCTTATAATTACTTAAAAAGAAATAAGAGAGTAAGTAGTCCAAACTATTCTAAGTCATTGAAAACTTAATTTTTGAGATTCAAAACAAATCTAATTGTGCACAACAATTTCAGTCTAACTACTGACCGTGCTAATTTATGGTCATTAACTTGACCTTATACCCTTGGAACTTGTTCAATTCCCCAAAAAAAAAGAGATTACTTCTTTGTCCTTCGTGATCGCTCCGCCAAGATATAGTTTGCATCAATGTCTATTAACCTTAAAGCTTTCCTTGTTTGCATTTTTAAGTTTGAGGGCTCCATGATAAAAAACTTGAATAATCGTAAAAGGTCCACTCCATCGCGATTCTAGCTTCCCTAGAAACAACCTCAACCTTGAATTGTATAGCAACACTACCTCTCCTACCTGAAATTCCTTCTACTTAAGATGAGAATCATGCCATCTCTTCACCTTTTCTTTGTAAAGTTTGACGTTTTCATATACATTGTAACAGAACTCCTCAAGTTCATCCACTAACAAAAGTCATTTGTCGCCCGCTTACTTCCAATCAAAATTTAACTCTATTATTGCCCAATATACTTAACGCTCTAGCTCAACTGGTAAAAGGCAAGTCCTACAATATACAAGCCTATAGGGAGTTGTTTCAATTAGAGCTTTAAAAGTAGTCCTATATGAAGTAAATCACACGTTAGTATAGATTTTACGTACAAGAAACTTGATACACAGAAGGGGAGCTTAAATGGTGTATCCCTTTTTGTAAATACGAAAATCTTGTTAAGAACTTTTTTTTTGTTGTTAAGAAGATATCACTCAGATTATAAGAAAGTTATTATGTAATCAAATCACAAAATAACTTCTATCTAATTGTTTAACAATAAAGTAAACTGATGTAAAGGATAGAAAGTAAACACTGCAATTTTTATATTGGTTCACCCCAATCCGTGGGCTACGTCCAGTCCTCAGAGTTTGTTTGAATGTTTCACTATGCTCCAAACAGTTACAAGTATTCTTTTCTCTTCCAGAGCCTCTTCAGGTCTCTTACCCCAAGTATTCTTTCAGCTATCTTAGCCTCTCCAGGCTATCTGCCTTCTCTTTCTCTCACTAGAAAAAGATATCGTAAGCTATTGTTACAGAATGTTTAGCTCTCTTAGTATTGCACTACAGAAATCCTCTTTTCTAAGTAAGCACTCAAAGATCATAGATTTCTCAAAGTTGTAAGACTTGTAAAAACCATTTGTTCATTTGCTCGAATGCTTCGACTAAGACTAATATTTATAGCCTCAGTCTCTAACTGCTTCTTGATCTTTGATAACCGTTTATTGATTCTTGATAACTGTCATTTAGTTAAGTTCTATAACTAACTCCAACTAAGTAACCGTCCGATATGCTACTGTATCATCTTCTTTATATTTACGTCTACATTGACTTGCATCTGCTTTGCCTTGCGTCTATGTCTTTGCGTCTATGACTTTGCATCTATATCTTTGCATCTATGTCATCTTGTGTCTATGTCGTCTTGCCGTCTATGTCATCTTGCGTCTACATCTTTGCGTTTGTTTCTTTGCGTCTATGTCTTTGCGTCTATCTCATTGCGTCTATGTCTTTGCGTCTATCTTCGTTCATCTCTATTAACTTCTATCTGTATTGACTTTTGCGTCTATGTTGTCTTGCGTCTTTGTTGACTTCGTCTATGTCGACTTCATCTGCATAATTAACACACTTGTCAAAACGTTCATTTGTTTTTAACATTATTATTATTTGATTGTCATCAAAATTGATCATCGCGAAATCCTCTTGACTTAACACTATAATCATCTCCCCCTTTTTGATGATAACAAATAATCATAATTTTAAAAAAAAAACAAAGTGAATGAATTTTTATTCAGTTGATGAATGAAATAAAAATTAAATCAGAAAACATCGAATGAATAAGAAAACAACAAATGAACAACAAAAGAACATGAAAAAAAAACAGAATAAGCACAAAAATACACATATGCATTCTATCTTCTACTTTTCTTCTTTCTTCCGTCTTTCTTTTCTTCTCTTCTTTTCCTTGGGAGTAACATTCTCACTCACGCTGCTTTTGATAGTGTGCTCCCCCTCAATCCTTGGTCTTGCCACAAAAATTGTACTCAGACCCATTCTACTGATGGTTGCGGTATTAATAACGCTTTTAATGTTCATCTTCATTCTATTTCCTCTGTCAAGAAGGATTCCAGAATCTTTAAAGATTCTTGTCAACAGTATGCCATATGGAAAGGTATTAGAATCCCTATTTGTCTTTAACATATGTCTCAAAATCAGATATGGAAGGTTGATAGCCTTATGATTGAGTAAGTAGAACAGGCATTG
>JAOSBN010000008.1:35301613-35315627 GCA_027563595.1 Erythroxylum suave | reverse complement strand
TAATGATTGATCGTAGTTCACCCTTATCGTAGGATATGTATCGGAATGACCTGCGGGCGTCCCGGTGTGTACCCTGCGATAAGGGGGTCCTACAAAAAATGATACATCTCATTTTTTATTTTGTAATGAAAGAAGGAATAGGGTCCAGCAAATGCACCTCTTTCTTCTTTAATCCAATGAACGCTAAATGGTTCCATGCTATCATTAAAATACAACGATTAAACCATTTAATAATAAGGTTATAATTCCTTTTAATGATGATAAAGCATGTTAAAAACCATCTTAAATGTAGCAAACGAATGCCAAATGTACAGCTGTACATTTAGGTATAAAAAAACAAAATATGCCGTCCTTCTTTCTTTAATAACTTTGTATTAATTTAATTAATCTAATTGATCAAATCAAACAAAAGTCAAGCCCAATATTAAATGTTCATTTCGGTTTCTAATTAAAGTAAGCCCAATATTCAATCATGGGTTTAAAACCTTTATTTATATTTCTTACTTTGCTTGATAACCCTCTTAGAAGCCAAATAGGGAATCTAATTAGACTTATATAATTAAAGCTCTAATACACCCGAAATTAATATAATCTCATTAGAATTAATTCCTGCTTATTAACTAAATGTCATTCTACTAAAGACAATTAGTTAAACTCTCGAATTATTAAATATTATGAGAACACGTGTTCCAAATAAGATGTTCAGTTGCAAACTCTAATATTAACCATATTATAGCCATCCACACAATAAAAGGTAAAATTACCATTTTGCTCTTATGTAGATTCTTCCTTTTACATCTCCCGTTTTACTCTATATGGTGATTAACACACAAGATCTCATCTTAGCATTAGGACTTGATGGGTAGCTAGTCATCAAACTACTGATGCCAATTTA
Organism: Erythroxylum suave; assembly: GCA_027563595.1. Classification (NCBI taxonomy): domain Eukaryota; kingdom Viridiplantae; phylum Streptophyta; class Magnoliopsida; order Malpighiales; family Erythroxylaceae; genus Erythroxylum; species Erythroxylum suave. Next base: position 35,314,732 of record JAOSBN010000008.1, on the reverse strand, counting down.
ATCACCAATCTCCATAAAGCATCTAAAAGTGATGATATCACTATAAACTATTTATTTGAGTGAATGTTCGTTCATACATGTTTCAATTGATAATTCCAATATGCAGACACTAGATTGATACTTTGTAAAAATCCATTCTGATCATATCAAGAATTATAATGAAGCATATATGAGTTCACCACTCACCAACATTGTGTTCCATAATAAACGAATGCTTAAGTATATGTTTAAAGATTAAAGTAACGACGTACTTTATTCTTTAAAAGATACCTGATTCCAGATTCATTTAATAGTGCCATTATCGATAGTCAACTACTGTCATGATATGAAACTTATCATTCCCTTGAAGTAAGCTCTTTTACTTACATGGAGATAAATTGCAACACTACAGTCTAAGCCATAATGAAGTCATCAACTTGATTATTCAACTTTGAATCAACTAATTTAGATTCTAATAATATACATGTTTCCTATACACCTTCATGTATATGTATATTACTTATAGAAGAATCATGGTAGCTTATGACTAGATATATATAATGCTCATATAAATAAAACCATAGTCTTTTGTTTTACTAATAATAAATATTTTTCATCACAAAATAACTGGAAGAAAATTAAGTTATATGTAAATGCACTTACTTTCTGGGGCACTATATTTACATAACTCCAACAGGTTGTACCTAATTTCCAGTTTTTTTTAGGACAGGTTTTCAAGTTAGTTTAATATGGTCATTCTGACATAGAAACTCAGGTTTTTAGGCAATATGTTCTTCTAAAAAAATCTTCCTCTATGTCTTAAGTTTCTAGTGAAATAAAGTTAACCCAATTTAGTTCAACATTCTTGGATTTATACTTAAAATACTACAGACAGTTCTCAAATAGTGACATCATCCTAAGCTCAACTTCAAGCCAAATTAAAAAACCTTTAGGGACATGAATTAAAGTTGTAGAGATATGTATTTAGTTTAATATACAAATAAAATCACCCCATCTGGACATCTACAAGAGAAGATATAGCTAAAATACCAATGTTTGTTTAGTGGACATGTAGGATACTTCTCTTAACAAAATCACCCCATGTTACACTCAAAAAGTAGTTCAAAAATCATTCGTCAAACAACACACAACTTCCTATCTTACATACATTAAAGTCAGAACAAAAATTGCTAAACTATAATTATTTTTCCAACACCTAATTATCAACATCATAACACATATTTCATTTTAATTCAATTATCACAAAACTTGTATTAACAGATACTATCAAGTTTAGAATTCCCTTACCTATTTAAGTTCAATTTTCAACTCCAAAGAACCAGCTAATCTAGCCCTTCCAAGCCACCTAGACACATCTAAGATCAAGGTGTAAATTTCTGCACTAATAAGACAATAGCACCGAAAATAGCATGAATTACTTCTTGATGCAGTAACTTACAAGGATTCCAAGTAAAGATGATCCAAAATCAAGCAAAATTCTAGAATTTAAGAGGGAGTGCGAGGTTTTTATGGAGAGGAGCAAGGATAGAGAAAGGACCAAAACATTACCACCTTCCTAGCTCTTTGGATGCTAGGTGTTCTAATTTTGAAAGGACACATGTCGCATATGAAGGTAAGCTAATTGACCTTCAATGAAGCCATCAACATGTCTTCATGTGTAGCTACCAAATGTCACAATTCAATTAGGTCACTTGTCACCCAAGAAATGTTACTAAATGTCATTCTAAGTATAGGCTTAGTCATACTAATTTTCACGTACTAACTTATCTTACCACTTAACAATTTTCCTAGTTCAAATGTCCATTTTAATACCTCAATTTTCTAATGGTATTAATTAATTGCGACTCACTAAGTGTGTTCCATTAACTGAAGCTCAAGATCAAGCCATAATTCAAAATACATACAATTCACGATCATATTATAATATCTAATACATATATTTTTATGAATATGTAACATTTCAACTGGGGTATAATTTTGAGCCTTACAAATAGGTCTTAGCAACCTAACAGATTGTTCAACGTTAAATTAATCCTATTAAATCCTAGTTATTGACACATTCACATAAATCACATCATGTAGACTTGAACAAACTATCACACAATATGCAAAATTCATAATCAAATTAAAAACACACAACCCAATCACATAAACGGCAAATAAAAACCACAATATATCAAAAAGAAGAAAATACTAACAAAAATGAAAAGAAACAAGTTATAACACAAAATGATCAAAGTGATGGAGGTAGAAACTAAATCCACTTGGCACCCAAGACTTTTTCCCTATCTTATAATTGCTTAGAAGGAAATAAGAGAGTTAGCAATCTAAACCAATATAAGTCATTGAAAACTTATTTTTCAAGGTTCAAAACAAATCTAACTGTGCACAACAATTTAAATCTAGCTACTGAATGTGTTAATTTATGGTCATAAGCTTGACCTTATAACCTTGGTACTTGTTTACTTCCCCGAAAAGAAAGAGATTGCTTCTTTTTCCTTTGGGATCACTTCGCCAAGATACAATTTGCATTGATGCCCATTAACCTTAAAGATTTCCTTGTTTACATTTTCCATTTTGAGGGCTCCAAGATCAAAAAATTGAATAACTATAAAAGGTCCACTTTGTTGTGATTTTATTTTCCTTAAAAACAGCCTTAACCTCGAATTGTATAGCAACACTGCATCTCCTACTGTAAATTCCTTCTGCTTAATATGAGAGTCATGCCATCTCTTCACCTTTTCCTTGTAAAATTTGGCATTTTAGTATGCATTGTAACAGAACTCCTTAAGTTCATCCAGTTGCAGAAGTCATTTTTTACTAGTTTACTCCCAATCAAAATTTAGCTCTCTTATTTGCTAATATGCTTGATGCTCTAGCTCAACTGGTAAATGGCAAGCCTTACCATATACAAGCCTATACAAATTTGTTCTAATCGGTATCTTAAAAGAAGTCCTATATGCCCACAAGTTGTCATCTAGTTTTAATGCCCAATCTTTCCTAAAGTTGTTCACTGTTTTTTGCAAATTTCGTTTCAGTTCCCATTAAACAACTTCCACATGGTCATTAGTCTATGGATAATAAGGAGTAGTGACACGATGGTGGACCCTGTATCTCTTTAAGAGAGAATTAAAGGACCTGTTACAGAAGTGCGTGGCCCCATCACTTATCATAGTCCTTGGCATGCCAAGCCGATTGAATAACTGTTTGACAAATTTTGCACAATCCTTCTATCATTAGTTGGAGATGCCACAGCTTTGACCTAAAGTGATACGTAATCCACCCCCACTAAAATGTACATATTTTCCATAAAGGATGGAAAGAGACCAATAAGGTCGATTCCACATATGTCGAAGACTTAAACTTCTAAAATGCTGGATAAAGGCATTGTATGTCTTTTTGAGATGTGGCCAACTCTTTGAAAATGATTGTATTGCATCATGAAGGCTTGAACTTCCTTAAAAAAATATGGCCAATAAAATCCACATTCCAATACTTGAGTTGTTATTTGTTTTTTCCATAATGGATAGCATATTGAGCTTCATAACATTGTGTTAATATATCAACCCTTTTTTCAACTAGCATGCATCATCTTACTAATGCATCTACAAATATTTGATACAAGATTGGTTCATCCTATAAATATTAGTTATAGTTGTTTAAGAATCTCTTCCTTTGTTGATAAGAAAGGTTAGAAGAAGCTTACCATTGGCAATATAATTTGCATTATCAATAAATCACGATGTGGCTAGATTGTCAAGTAACATCAGAGTTTTGTCAGGAAATTTCTTATTAATATCTTTGTTTTGCACGCATTCCCCTCCTTCCAAAAGTGATAAGTTATCTATGACCACATTTTCCACTCGCTTTTTGTCTTACACATCTATGTCAAATTATTATAAGAGTAGCATCCATCGAACAAGCCTCAATTTCTCATCCTTTTTGCTAAAATTATATTTTAAAGCTGCCTGATTTGTGAATACGATTACCTTTGACCCTAAGAGGTTTCATTAAAACTTATGACATATACACACCACTGCAAGTATTTCCTTCTAAAGGTTGTGTAATTAATTTGAGGTCCCAAAAAGGTCTTGCATGCGTAGTAGATCGCATGTAACCTTTTATATTTCCTTTACCTTAGTACACAACCTATAGCTTGATCTCTTGCATCGCATATGACCTCAAATGGGAATGTATAATCAGGTGGGGTTAAAATTGATGCGGATGTTAATGCCTTCTTCATTAAATAGAAAGGGTATATCCTTAACTAATAGGTTTGTCAAAGATCTTATAATTTGCAAAAAAGCTTTTGTAAGTCAAGGGTAAAATCCTGTATGGTCTAACGGTGCACACCCTTAACGTTACTTGGTAGTGGGAGTATCTCTATAACTTCTGTTTTTGCTCTATCAACTTCGAATCCTTGGTGCGAAATTTTACGCCAGAGAACTATCCCCTTTTGCACCATAAAATGACACTTCTCCTAGTTCAACACTAAATATGACTCTTCACATCTTTGGAGCACTGTATCCAAATTTGTTAATCATATTTCAAAAGAGTCTACAAAATCTAAAAAATCATCCACGAACACTTCCATTATTTCTCTAATGATATCAATGAAGATAGATATCATACATCGTTGAAATGAATTCAGGGCGTTGAACAATTTAAAAGGAATCCGTCTATATGCGAACGTTAAGGATACGTGAATGTGGTATTTCCTTAGTCCTCAGCGTAGATGAAGATCTGATTATATTCAGAGTATCCATCCAAGAAGTAGTAGAACGAATGACCATCCATCCTTGCTATCATCTGGTCTATGAACTGGAGAGGAAAATGATCCTTTTTGGTCATTTTATTAAGTTTGTGATAATTTCTGTACACCCTCCATACTGTGATTGTTTTTGTTGAATTACTTCTCCACTCTTGCTCTCTATTACCTTCATTCCACCCTTCTTGGATACACATTGTACTGGGCTACCATTCACTATCGAATATAAGATAAATTATCCCTCCATCTAAAAGTTTAATTATTTCTATCCTGACCACCTCCTTCATTTTAGGATTCAACCTCTGTTGACACTTCCTTTATCGTTCGACATCCTTCTTCGAGGTCTATTCGATGCATACAGATATTTGGGCTTGTATCTCAAATACAGGAAATTTTCCATCAGTTGGCCTTCATTCGCCTTGTAACAATTGCTACCACGCTACTCCCTTGTTTCCCATTCAAGTGATTGGAGATGATGATGGGTAACGATTGACTTTTACCTAAAAATACATATTTATGATGTGTAGGTAAAGGTTTAAGCTTTAATATGGGTGGTTTCTCTGTGGAGGGTGGTATAGGTGCTTTAGTTTGGACAAATATGTCCTGATGCAATTGGACACTCAACTCCTCTAATTTATCATTTCCTTCAAGTTTGGCCTGATTTGGCTTTTCATCTCCATTAGCTATCTCTACTTCTATCAATTTCACTTCTACAAAGCAACTCTTTACTTGTTCTTGCAACTTTTGATCCATAATTTCAACCTTCATTCATGCACTACTTTCTACCAAATTCTTTAAGGCCTTGTTTATATTAAACTCTACTCAGTCTTTACTAATCTGCAGTGTCAATTTCCTTTCATGAACATCAATTATGACTTTCTATGTATTCGTAAATGGTTGACTAAGGATCAGCAGACAATTCTTATCCTCTTCAAAGTCAAGAACCATAAAGTCCATAGGAATAATGAACTTATCCACTAGCATTAGAACGTCCTCCACCACTCGAAATGGTTTTTTAATATATTGATCTACTAATTAAATTAGCATTGATGTTGGCTTGACATTGTCTAGCCCTATTTTCATGAATATTGACAAAGGCATAAGATTAATATTTGTTCTTAAGTCACATAAGCACTTTGTGAATTTAAGTTCACCAACCACACTCGGTATTGTGAAACTCCCTAGATCTTTTAGCTTTGATGAGATATAGCTGGTGATTAAGGAACTATAGGTGCTAGTTAGATCCACCATTTGGTTTTCTTCCCAAACACACTTCTTTGATTATATTTCCATCAAAATCTTAGCATATTTAGGCATATGTTGCAAAGCCTCAACAAATGAAAGATTTATCTTTAATGTCTTTAACTTCTTTAAGAATTTTTAAAAATGAACATTCAATTTATTCTTCTACAATAAATAAAGATAGGAAACCTTGGTTTGATATGGTGGAGGGGCGACATAAGGCGGATATTCACTCATATTCACTTCTTTCCCCTTTTTTAAATCGTTTAATAGGAGCAGAGTTTGCATCTTTTGTCTTTATAGGTTCTTCAAGTTCTTTCCCACTTCGAATTGTGATGACTTTTAGTTTCTTTCTCAATGTTGTGGTGGAACTACTGGGGAAACGTCCTCCACTTTGTTCAAAATACACTTTTGACAATTATCTCACTTGTACCTCTAGCTTGTGGACGAAAGAGGCATGCTTCTTTGTTACTTGTTCTAATCTGCCTTCCAAACTCTTCTGTGCATCATCTAGGTTTCCAAGCTTGTCTAAGATCTTATCTAATTTGGCATCCATAGAGTTTAGTTTCTCCTATTGGAAACTAGGTGGCCCTTAAGGCTTAAACTGGCCTCCACTATTGTTTGCCCACTAAAAGTTAGGGTGTTATCGCCATCTAGGATTATACGCATTCAAATAGGGATTGTTCCCTCCTCCTTTATTGAGCTATGTTCCGATATACTTCACTTGCTCTGCTTCACCTTCTTATAGGAAACAATCAATAGTATCATGGTCTATTTGCTCACGTAGCTCACATTTTTGTTGAATGGTCTTAATTAGAGTAGAACATCATGCTTTCATATTGTTTAGCTATCAAATGAAGCTGTCAAATTTTTGTTGCATTTAGGTTATTTGGTCAACAACTATAACTCCTTTCTGCTCTTGGAAATTTACATGATATGTGTTTAAATTTTGATTTATTTGATATGCTATATTTAGTGATTAATGCCATAGAAATTCTTAGGATACTCACTTTAGCTCACATTTGATTATAGGTACATTTAGGAAGTAAAAGAAATAAAGTGATCCAAAAGCATGTTCATTGAATCCATATTATATTGATTCATAGAGCATGAAGAAGAAGAAATTCAAAGCAAAAAAAAGATAAGAAAATGTAAAGAATATGAAGAAAATGTTGCCAACATAGCTCGCTGCCCTTAAGAAAATTTCATAACCGTGCAACGTGAGTTAATATTGTTATAAAGCAAATCATTCATGTGAATCATGCAAGCTATCCATTTTTCCCACATACCCTACAAAACCTAGTTGCATTTGGGAGAATAAAACAAAAAGAGATGTGAAGTGTGGTTACACTAGGTGTCTACTGGTCTATTAAGGGTGAAGAGGAGTGGAGAGAAAGCCAGCTGTCCATTTTGCTACATTTTAACTAACATTTTAGCTGTAAAAAAGATGTTTCTTTTTAGATAGCTGGAAAGTAGCATCGTGTTACACTTATCCAATTTTATTTTTATTAGAAACATAACTTTATAGGAGAGAAGCAACTAGGTGTGAGTCAGCTATGGGTTGAACTGGAGAAAGAAAATATGAGCTGAAAAAGGAATGAGAAGCTTAGAAAACACAACACCTATCCACTCTCATTCTAACTTAGCTTTTTGAATAAAGAAAAAGCTAGGGAAGACTGCATTAAAAAAAAGGAGTGAGAATGTACAGAAAGTTTATCATCTTGTCTTCGATTTTAATAAAACAAGAGGAAAGTGCCAGCTACTGGGAAATGAAGTGAGTTGAAGAAAAACGTGAGTGGCGGCTGAAGCAAAAGATACCAGTTGTTTTATGCTTTATTGACCCTCACTTTTCAAGATGAAGAAAGATGAGAGCCACTTAGAGCTTGAAGATAGGGATGGAAGGCTAACTTCCCAATGTCGGTTCAATGGGGATATCAATGCTAAGTCCCGGTTAGGCATTCCTTCAAAGTTTTTTTATTTATTTCTCTCTTTAGAAATTGTTTATGTTATACAATGTGTACATATTTAGTTATTGTGAAAAGAAGATTTTAATGCATTCCTTGTATCGTTTATCTACAAACCATTGCTAGAATTTGATATAATTTGTAATTATTATATTGGAAATTCATAAGTAGTAACTAATGACTCATAATCTTTAGGGATAATATAACCTGGGTTAAATGACGCAGTGTATGTGGTTGTTGCCTTGATTAATCGATTTTCCTAATTCATAATGCTACTGCCTAATTGAATTTAAAGATCACATCTTAGGTTAATTGGTGTTTAGGTTTAATTAACGATCGTATCTTGATTAAACACTACCTAAGGGAAAAATCAGGTTAATTATTAACCTATGATTAATAGTTTGTAGGAGAGGTTTAATAATAAAAAATTAATGAAATATGTTTAATTAGGGTGTGGGCTGAAATTGAACCAAAGAGCTGGGTCCTTACTGAATTCTCCACTTTTATCATTTCTCACATGTTTTCACTAAATTGCTTTTATTACTTAACTTAGCTTTATTTTATTTTCTTATTTTAAAAATTCAAAACCCCCTAAAAACTAAACACCTATTAATTTCATATCAAAAACTTTACATACACTCTTTGTGTGATCGACCTAGACTTACCACTACTACAATAGTAGGCCTAGTTTATTTTGACTAGTATTATGAAGCGTTATCATTACAGGTTGTCTACTTCTTTCATTTAATCATAGAATACTATTACTAACCATACTCTTCTAGAAGTCCTTTTGCTTCATCAACTATCTTTCTCATTAGTAATCATCCTGAGGCCCCCATCAATTGTGCCTCTCGTGTGTGGCCCATTATAGAACGTTTGCAAAAGGAACTCCTTGTGTGGGTTATGATATAGGCATTTCCTTTACAAGTCTTTAGATCTTTCCCATGCTTCATAAATTGACTCCCCTTCACATTGCTGAAAGTTAGTGATCTCTTTAATGATTTTTGTTGTCGTAGGGACGGGGAAATATTTATCCAAAAATGCATGATCTAATTGGTCGTATGTGGTGGCATTGGATAGCTTTAGGGTATCGTACCAAGCCTTCACTCTATTCCTTAAAGTAAAAGGGAAGCATGTCATTCTTGCTACATTTTCCAACTTCTTATGATATCAAAAGGTATCACATATTTCCAGGAATCTTATGATATATGCATTGTGGTCTTCATTTTTCAATACATAAAATTGCTCATTTGTTTATAATATATTCTGAAGAGCTGGTTTGATTTCGAAAGATTCAGCTTGGACTCATGGACTAGCCACACCTTGACTTGCTACATTGAAGCTCAACCTCATAAAGTCCATGAGAGTTCTCAGTTAATGCCCTTGGTCAAATCCTTGAACGAACTCTTGATTATGATCTTCCACTATTGGTTCCTTAACTGCTTCTTCTTAGCATTTGGCTCATTCCAACTAAGTGATGTCAGGTGTCAAATCTTTAACTATACAATTTGTTCTTCTTATGGCTCTTGTGCTCTTGCAATTATATGGACACAAGATGGTAAAAGCCATAAACTAAAATAATTAAAAATGACTTAGAGTAAGAAGAGCTAAACTAATCCTACATTTACCTAACAATGGAACCAAAAACTTTATTGAGGTGTCATCGAGCTTTACAATTATAGCTCTCAAATAACACAAGTACATGGGTTGTGAATAGTAGTAATTGAAGGGTCGATCTTACAAGGAGGGTGAACTAATCTAATTCTAAGGTTTCTAAGGCTCAGAGAAATAATAAGGTGAAATTAAAATAAAAAATAATATAAACACGAGAATTTGATTGTAAGAATTAAACTCAAGTAATTAACAAAAAAAAAGAATATATATTGAGCAACATAAATGGTCATTATGGAAATTAGTTAAGAGAAATTACCAAATTATGAGAGAAGGGATTCTACCTATCATTAATGCTAACTTCGCAAATTATATGTTATCGGGTGTTAGTTCTAGACTATCGTAAGTGGAATTACTCTCTTTTGGATTATAATCCCGCGCCCCAAGTCATTAACCCTAATTAAATTATGGAATTTGTGATCTCTCAATCAATAAAAGATCCACAATTAAAATTAGAAGTTCTCTACGAAACCACTGGGTCACACACAGGATCTCTCTTTGCGTAAAAACTGATAAGATTAATTACAAGGTCTAAAAGATCGCCTAACTCTTCTTAATCTAATCCAATCATTTTCATCATGCCCACCCTCTTAGTTTGTTATTGAAATACGCAAAAATAGAAGTTAATCACAACACCCAATCAATAAAATACCCAAATGACTATATTAACATTAAATAAAAGTAAAATCCAAAAGGAAGAGTTAGAATATCGTTAACAGTCCAAAACATCATCATACAATCCATTTCAATCTTATACACTAAATGAAAAAAATGGAATGGAAAGGAAATAGAACTGGATTGGACAATCTAGTAAGCAAGCAACAGTGTCAGAACCCGCTTCTTCTTCCTCTTCTTCTTCTCTCTCTCGCTTCTTTTCTCTCTCTATTGAACTTTCAAAAAGTGGTAAAATGTAGAAACTCCTTTAGGGTTACATATTTAAGTCCTATATAGTATTTTTAATAAGGGAAATCCTAGGGCATTTCCGGGTTCAAAAGGTAAAAAATCCCTAAAAAACTAAAGTCGTGGCTGCTGCCTATATATTTGTCGCACATGACTAGGAGTTTTTTTACTTTTGTCTTGATCATAGCCCATAATGACACGGCTACAACTCCTTACATAAGCTTCTGTCGTATTTGTGGCATATTCCCCACAATCATGGCCTTAAGTTACTTCCTAGGTCTTCTCCGAATCTCCTTCAATTGTACTGATACACTAATGAACACATGAAGGCACTTTATAAATATAAAATGAAACTCAACATCGTGTTCCAACCTAGAAAACACTTAAAACACAAATATTTACTAAACAATCAAATTAATAACTAAACACACAATAAACTACCCAAAAAAACATGATGTAATCTACACCTATCATTCTTGTTAACTCCACTCATCAAATTTTGAAAAGATTCCTATATCTTCTTTGTTATCATTTTATTGGCTATTTTCCTAAATATTTCTTTATCCAAACGTTGATGGATGATGGTAACTGCACTCTCATCTTTCCTCCTTTTCTTTTTCAAGGCTTGATTCAATCTTTCCTCATCTTGAGGCCCTATATAGCCTTTGTTTACTAAACCCTATAAATTTTGTGAATTAAGAATGGCCTTCATTTTAAGTGTCTAGTTTTCATATTTGTGTTTGGAGATTTGAGGATAGTGGAAAGACAAAGAGGTTTCTTTTAACGTCAAAGTTTGCTATGATACTAATTGATTAATTTTTAAGTTTTTAAATATTAAATTAACTGTTAGTGCATGATGTAGTTGTAGCTTGCATAGGCAAGTACAAATCAATCCCACAAAGACAATGATTACTACTAATTACTAATATTAAATTAACTGTTAGTGTATGATGTAGTTGTGGCTAGCATAGGCAAGTACAGATCAATCCCACAAAGACAATGACTACTACTAATTACCTCTCTTCTATTGTCTCGCCTATAAATTGGATTTTAGTTTTAATAAAGAAAATAAAATTTAAATAATTAAAATATCTTAGGAAACCATTATGAATAAAGAATAATGGAAATCGCTTAAAAAACAATTCATATCAAGAATTAGTGCCTAACTGACGAATCACCCTAATACCTTTAGATAATTAGTCTTCTGTTATGTAATTGTTTTTCTGACAATTGAACTATAGATATTCCTGCCTTATGTTAATAACTCTCTCAAGACTACTAAAAACTAAACGTAGGTTTATTAACTTAAATTATTTAGGTTAAAGTTTATAGGATTGCTTTAAAGATTTTTGAATTTTTCTATTAGGTTTAAACCTAATCTAGAGGATTTATGTTGATGTATCTCTAGGTTTGAATCAACTTCTTTCAATTATGATAGATCTATTCATACACTCTATATTATGAAATTAGATTATGTACTAATATTTCGAATCTATTAGAACATCAGGCACATAATTGAATCACAATACATGAAGCAAAATAGTTGTAATAAATAAAAGAATTAAAACATATATTAACACCAACTAAGGTTCATCACACTTATACACTAAAAAGCATTTAGTTACATATGATAGAAAACAAAATAAAAATAAACTAAAAATAATAGAAAACAAAGAGTTCATCATTCTAAATCTCTCTTTCTCCTTTATCTGATGTTTTTGCTTGTTTGAGATTTAATGTTATATTCTTTTGGGTCTTCTAATGATTTTTTTCATTTTCCACTTATTTGGATAAATATAGTCACTTATAAAAGTTGTTCACATCTAGATTTGGCTTTAAATGTCTTCTCTACTCTGTTAGGTTCTACTCACGTCTTTTTATTGTAAATTTTAGAGTTTTGGGAGATATATGGTCTAATACACAACCATGTACTAGACTATGTATCCTTCAAAGTCTCTAGGATTTGCAAATCTGCATGGACTATGAGACGTACATAGGGTCAGAAACAATCATATATCTCTATTTTGTTTTAAAACTTCATTTATGCTTTTTTTCATCTATATTCTTCTTCTTCTTCTAGTCCATGAAAGCTTTTATAACCTATAAATGCACTTAGTGGGAATTAAGTGTTGGACCCCGTATCCGGACCCCAACTTGCATGCAGAATTTCTTAATATGCAAGTTATCTCCCAAAGAGAACACCTTGACCATTATCAAATTATTTTCTCAAACTCCTATTTTCTACTCTCAACTCAGCTCTTAGAATAGTCAACTAGTCCATTCCTACCTTTCAACCTAAATTCCTTAATGATCAGCGTGGGTGAGTCCTCTCTTTACCCATATACTTGCTTCGAGGCTATTAGCATAACTTCTCCTATAAGCATCCAAACTAGGGTTTCTTTGGATAGATAGAAAGAGGACTTCAAGGTCTAAAATTTTCATGCGGACGTCGAAGACCAATTTTATCTTCTGAAGGGTCGAAAATGGGGCAGAAGATATGTCGGACCCCGTTTCCGGAGCCCAACTCTTGATCTTTATCGATTCATCTTCTTACTCTGGTACTACATCTCTTGG
>JAOSBN010000008.1:35291097-35301513 GCA_027563595.1 Erythroxylum suave | reverse complement strand
CTAATTAAGCCCAATCACTCTCATCCTATGCCAAATTACTATTCTACCCTTCCTGTAGGGGGTGGGATGTTACAGTTGATGCCTACTGTTTGGAAAAAATCGCATTGTACCATAAAAGCTTGAGTGCTCGTAAAGAAATGGTGCTAATAAAATCCAAATTCTAGTACTTGGACTGTTATTTTTTTTGCTCAATAATGACCAACGTATTGAGCTTCATAACATTGTATTAATATATCTAACGTTTCATCATCTGACATACATCGTCTTACTAATCCATCAGTGCATGTTCTATATAAGATTGGTTTCACCCAAACATATTGGTTACACTCATATAGGAATCTCTTCCTTTGTTGATAAGAGAGATCAGAAGGAAGCTTATCATTGGTAACATAATTTACGATATCAGTAAATCATGGTGTAGTTAGATTATTAAGCTACATTAGAGTTTTGTCAGGAAGTTTCTCATTAATATCTTTTCTTTGGTTGCATTCCCTTCTTTCCAGACATGATAAGTGGTTTGTGACCACATTTTCTACTCCCTTTTTATCTCCCACTTCTATATCAAATTCTTGTAGGAGTAGCATCCATCTAATAAGCCTCGTTTTCAAATTCTTCGTGCTGAAAAGATATTTTAAAGCTATCTGATTTGTGAATATGATTACCTCTAACCCCAAGAGTTATGATCAGAACTTATCACATGCATGCACTAATGCAAGTAATTCCTTTTCTGTGGTGGTGTAATTAAGTTGAGGTCCAAAAGGGTCTTGCTTGCATAGTATATAGCATGAAATCTTTTATCTTTCCTTTTCCTAGTACACAACATATTACTTGGTCGCTTGCATTGCATATGATCTTAAGTGGGACTCTCTAATCAAGGGGAGTTAAAATTTGTATAGATGTTATTTCCTCTAATTTATTGAATGCAGACACACACTCTTCATCAAACAGAAGGAGCATATCCTTAACTAATTAGTTTATCAAAGGTCTTGCAATTTGCAAGAAATATTTAATAATTGATGGTAAAATCCTGCATGGCCTAAGAATCCTTGCACACCCTTGATGCTACTTAGCGGTGGGAGTTTCTCTATAAGTTTTGTTTTTGCTCTATCAACTTCTAATCCTTGGTGTGAAATTTTATGCTTGACCATTACTGCTCTTACACCATAAAGTGACAGTTCTTCTAATTAAACACTAAATATGACTCTTCACATCTTTGGAGCACTCCGTCCAAATTGGTTAAACACATTTCAAAAGAATCTCCAAAATATAAAAACTCAACTATGAACAATTCCATTATATCTTTGATCATATCAGCGAAGATAGATATTATACATCTTCAAGATGTATTCAGGGCATTGCATAATCTGAAAGACATCTGTTTATATGTGAAGATACCATAAGGATAGGTGAATGTGGTCTTTTCTTAGTCCTCAAGGTATGTGAAGATCTTATTATATCTGAAGTATCCATCGAAGAAGCAATAAAATGAATGACTACCCACCGTTTCTATCACCTACTCAATTAACGGGAGAGGAAAATGGTCCTTTTTGGTTACTGCGTTAAGTTTACAATAATCTATGCACACCCTCCATCCTATGAATGTTCTAGTTAAAATTACTTCTTAACTCTCTCTCTCTATTTTCGTCATTCCACCCTTCTTAGGTACACATTATACTGGGATGACCCATTCACTATTAAATATGGAATTCCTTCAAAGTGAGATAGTAATTAAGCTAATTGAGGAACCTCAATCTAAATTTCTGAACCTAGTCTAGCTCAGTAGAAGTTAATTTTAATTAAGACGATGAGGAATTCTAAGGAGGTTGAATTAAACAATGTTGAGGACATAACTGAAAATCTACAAAAGAGGCTCAAACTAAGGGAATCAATCAAGAAGAAGGTTAAGGAGTGCATATTGGAAAAAAACCCTGATATAGCATAGACGAAAGAAGACCTAGGGGACTTTTACATTCCTTGTAGTATCAATGGAGTTAAAATTGATAGGTTCTGATAATGTATCTCATCCATATTATATATCAAATATACATAGTGGAAATAAAACAGAACCTCAAAAAGATTTACTCATGCATATAGATATAGAAAAACAAAATATGAAATCTAAGATGTTTACATACTTTTCTAATGATCTCCCTCATTCTTTAATCTTCTTCGTATTGGGTTGTCGTAAAACCTAACGATCATTATAGACCGTCTCTAATGAAAGTCCACATGAAGATAGAAGGATGAAACCTCACTAAGAGATGGCTAGAATTCTTTCTTCATTCTAGTCAAGGCAAGAACTCTTGAGAGAGTTAGAGAGAAAAAATGTGTGTGTGTTAAAAAAAGGACCTTTCCTGTTTTTTGTTCTCTTACTGACATAGACAAGATGCACAAAAATCATCGCTATTTTTTTGCACCATTTGGCCTTCCATAAACCCCATCACTAATCAAAAGTTATGGGAAGTTAAATGACTATGAATAGTATGCAATATTGGAAGCCAACAACACTTGTTTCTAATCTATTCCATGCAACGTTTTCTACCATAACCACATCGTGATACAATCCTGAATCACTCTCTCATATCTTGTATCACCATTGAAGACCATTTTACTCATCCTTTAGATCTCCTATGAGTGTGACCCATTTAGTTCCCAATTATGTTGGCCACTTGAATCAAAACTTAAGTCAAGTAAGTTAAGAGCGGTATCTAGTAACACGTCATAATCCCCAATTGATCGGAAAGTCAGTGGTTTGACTATGAACCCTTCCATACATAATATTTCCATGCAAATTTTACCATCTATACCCCACTTGGTTCAGAGTATGGTCAAAGTGTTAACTCCTACTAGACTGACTACATCACATCTAGTCTACGTTTTATTAGATCTTGTCCTGAGGATCTCATTACTCTATGTATCATTGAAGAATCTCTTCATGACACATATCTGCCCTGGTCAGAGACTCTCGAGTAATGATTTGACAAGAGGTCTGCATATCATCTCCTTCTATCAGGAGTGGTGAATCCTTTATTGGCTACTGAATTACCTCTGAATACTTCAAGTTGTATCCAATCACTACCCTGTGAGTAACCCCTGAAAGGCACCGATGAATGGAATCAAAACATAGGATCAATATTTTAGATATCCTTGAGCACCTCAAGTCAAAGGATACTTGCACCATTACTATGATGAGACTATCATTGACACTAAAATAGAATATCCATATGATTGTCTCATAGTCGGTCAATCTAATGTACCTACCACCCTTATTAAGCATCCATAATTTAACTCTAAACAACTAATGTCTACAACTTATGAGATCTATTGCTTGATCTAATCAAGGAGTATGATATGTGATAGTCTATCCGGATTAATGATATCCCATCTCATTAATCCTATGACTAGGGAAAGTTTAGATACTTACATAACTGCACATGATAAGAATCTTATTATCATGATCTCATCATGATTTCCTCCGTGCAACGTTTTGTATCAAAGACTACATTAAATCAATTTAAGATCAACAACAAATCCATAAATGTATGGACATTGAAATAATGAAAAATGCCTTTATTAATCATAAACTGGTTTGTACAATAAGTACTAAAGGTGATTACCTTTAGAAAGCTTCTCTTACAAACTCCCACTTGCACTAAAGCAAATCACCTTGATATCTAATACTATAGGCATGTACATGTGACGAAAAAATCTTTTGGGAAATAGGCTTAGTCAACAGATTGGCTATATTTTGATCGGTGGGAACTCTCTCTATCTTGACATTATTTATACCAATAATCTCTCTAATCAAATGATAGCACCTGAGTACATGTTTGGACTTTTGATGAGACCTTGGTTCCTTTGCCTGCACTATAGCCCTTTTGTTGTCATAATACAACTACACTGGGTTAGCAATGCTTGAAATCATGTGTGATATTTATGAGGTCCCCAATTCTTCCATTATCAATCCGCATAATGATTTTTGTGCTTCTCCCTATAGGAATGAGCTTATTAGGTTAGAGTGATTCGATGATAAGAATGCACACAACAATATTATACGAACCCACGAGCACTTGTTATTGCATAAGTTCCTGTGTCATTTGCTTTTGACAATTTAGAAACTAACAAATGCTCAACAAAAGAACTTTTCCTATTGGGGTGCATGGATCATAGCATCCTAGAGTACACCTCCACATATGTGTTTAATGTTATTATTGCGACTCTATATAAGAGGAGCAACAATTTGGGTATGGGATACTTGGTTTCTACCATTGCTAAGTACTGTGGCATGGATGGTAGTGGTTTAACCATGTACCTTCCCAATTTTCTAAATCACCATCATTTATGGCGTATCGAAATCCAAAAGTCCCATAATATGGAACTCCGGGACAACAACCAAAGACTCATGTGAAGAATAGGGCTAGTCAGGCAAGTTCTAGTATAACGTCGCCTTAGCTTGCAAAAGAGGACTCGTTTAACTAGGGGTATGAAAAGGAAGATGGCATAAAAGAGCCTAGTTGGAAGAAAGTTCTTGTTACAATCTTTTCCAACACCAAGTTAGTTACAGATACACTTGTGGAGAACTTTAGAAGGATGAAGGAGATGGCTCACTCACAATGACATCAGAGTCGGGATATACGTCTTATTCATTGATACTTTGAGGCTTAAGGTGATCAATTGCTACCTTCGACACCATCCCTGCCTCCATCATCGTGAGACTTTGTTTCTAACCCCTTTTTCTTTGTAAATTTAGTCTTTAATTTTGTTTTTGTTTTATTTTATTTTATTCTATGATTCTTCTTTCAATGTGTTTTCTTGGTAGACACCACTTAATTTAAATGAAACTTTACTTAAGAAATGAAATTGTCAAATGCAGATAATATGTAAAATTAAATTTAAAATAAAAGACTAACACAAAGCAATAGACAGTACTAAAATTGCAAGAAATTGGAATTCCATAATCTGAAGACTAGAAATTACTTTTTTTTCTCCTATTTTGTCTCCCTCCTATTTTATTAATTGAATTGTGTCTTACCTTATATTTCCAATTGTAATAATTAACCTCTCTGAAGGTGTAACTACTTGTCCCTAATCAAATTAATGGGAATCAATTAGAAGATCTTTCAACCTACCTAGTGATTCTACTGATTTAATTGGTTATTAAGCTGTCCTATAGGTGATCAATTGAATTAGCCGAGATCTCTCTTCTAACTATTCAATTAATTTGATGATTGTATATCTATAGGTCACAAAATCTTATTGTACAATCCTACATAAATTTCATTATACTCATTCTCTCGATTTGTTACAAGATAACAACTAAATTCAACAATCATCAAAGATAACGTCATTCAATTCAATAAAATAGGGGTTATAACAAAATAGTTCAAAAGCAATCCCTTAAACTAAATCAGCCTAACATGGTCTCTATAGCATCATCAACATTCAAATAAACCATTTTACGAAAAGTAGAAGAGATCAAAGTGACAAAAAATTGAATATAAATACTCCTCTTTTTATCCAATCTCTGGAATTTTGGTGTTGGTGAGCTATTTTCCCTGATCTTGATGATGATCCTTGACTTCAATCCTTCCTCAAAGCTCCAAATATGTGTTCTTCACTCTAAGATGGTGATTCTATATAAGGTTGCCATCTCTATTGAAGATGGAGGCTTAATTATGCATTTATAGTCCAAAAATCATAAATTTAATAGAGCCCCGCGTAAGGTCTCGGATTATAATTCCCACTACTGTGGGAATTGGAATGATTCCCACGATCATGTGAATTGGTCACAGATGCACTCCTCTTTTCTTCTCATTTTTAATCTCTATTTCAACCTCCAATTTGCTCCATCTTCCATCCTACATAAAAATAGTCAGTTTATTGAGAATTTAGAATTGCATTTATGAATTATATGGCAAACACAGGCATGTGAATAGTGTTGTCACTCATGAAAATAATTGTAACGCATTCGTTGACATTTTCCAGGTATAAGTGATTTTAATGTGAATTATGGATTATTTGTCTTGAAAATTTAATTGGAGTGTATTAGAATAAATTTCTCATTTTTGGTGAGATTTTGGATATTTTGGGAAATTTACCAAAAATTTGGGGTATTTTGGACTAGTAACTGTGTGAAAATTGGATAAATTATTATGTGACAAGTGGACCAATATGTAAGTGACATTTGGTTGCCACATATGAAGACATGTAGGTTGCTTTAGTGATGGACAAGTATGACACTTGCATGTGTGACGAGTGGCAATGGATCACCACAGCCACCTAAGTCAGATTTTTGGGTAAGGAAGTTTCTATAAGTCCTTTGTTTTCTTTCCACCGAAAAGACCATTCTTCTCCTTGCTCATCCATCACCGAAACACCATGCCTGTCCATTCTTGGGTGTTTGGCTTATATGCTTGATTTCACATCAATGTTACACCCTACTTTTGTCTATTTGTTATTTTCGATTCTCTCTATTCGTGCTTTTCTCCCCTAAATTCTCATTCTTTCAACTTTTGGAATTTTACTAAAGAGTTTGAAGTTTGAATCAAGTAAGTGACATTTTGATGATTTTTTAATATATGTAAATGGATGCATGCACGAGTGGTGTTATAGGAAGAAGAGTTTCAATGATTCAAGTAAAATGAAAATGTGCAGAAAGTGTGATGAAGGATTGTGGAAATTGGAGTTATATAAGTGTTCTGTAGTGGGTTATATATAGTGTTTTACTAAACATGCATCTGTATTTAGGACATAACTTGACATATAAATGTCAAAATTGGATGGGTTTTGATTTAGTGTAAACTAGAAACTTATGGATACATTTTTAAAGGAATTGAATTTGGAATATGTCCTTAAAAGTGTTTAAATTTGGCCTAAATTTGAGAATTGTGTTTTGTTGAGGTATGAGAACAGTTTGTAGCATTTTGATTATAACTTGCATAATACTAAACCAAAATGTATGAAGTTGATGTCATTGGACACTTAAGACATTGCGGAACATTTGATTGGGAGAAGGTGTTATCTAAATACCTCATTATCTAAGTCATAATGGTTGTACAAATTTGACTATAAATCTGCCTAAGAAAATCTGGAAAAAGTGCAAAGCATGTGATATGGAAAATTATGGAATAGGTATTGTTTCAGGGTTTATGAATAATCATGAATTGTTGATTTGTGTATTGATGTTGCTGAACTGAAACTGAACTAAAAATGAAGAGGTCACCAACTATAAATGATAGAATTTGGGTAATGACGTGTTTGTTAAAATGAATATCACGTTATGGAAAAGGATAGGTTTGATGAATGATATTATGTAGTTGAAGAAGTTTAACCAATTAATTATAGTTGATAATTTCATGAAATTGTCATTGAACATGTATAATACATGATAAATTCATAAATGTATTTGCGATTAATTATTCATATGAAAATGCACATGAGTGACATATAAATATATGTGATTGTATATAGAGGAGCATAAGTGAATGCCTCTAGACATCATCGGGACTTCATGGAAATTAGCTTAAGGAAGCATTTGTGAGTGAACCTAGATGATCTTCCAGGATTGATTGATTCTGTTTAACTTCCAATTATTAAACTGTTTGATATTCGAGAATGTATTGGAAGTGTTTTGTTTGCATCTGAATTTTAAATAATATTTGTTCGCTACTGAACTCTGATTGAATTTTGAAAAATGAACAAAAGTTGAATGCCAAAATGAGGTTTGATGAATATAAGATTCTGTCTGTGCACCATAAGCAAATGCTAATTATGGCACATTTTGTTATCTGAAGCATTTCATTAAATGCATGATCAGTTAAAGGCATTGTGATCAGAGTAGCCAGTCTAAAAGAGCTTTAGGACCAGAATTCTGCATGTAGAGCTTTGCTCAGTGATTTCTAAATTTGTCTGAGCCCAATAGGCCAGTATCTATATCTGTATCTGAAAGACACTCAGTCACAACAAATAATAATGAACTTGGAGTCTCATATGCATCAGCATTTTTATATTTGTGATTATGAAATATATGCTTATGAAATCTTTTCTAAAGTTGTGATGTTGAAGTGATATGTCATGATAACGTGATTGATTGATTTATACAAGTTCTGAGAGAATGTATGTGACGTGTATGACATTATTATGTCTTATTGTGATGGAAACTTTGTGAAATTTTTTGGTTGTATGATATTTGTGTGTCCGCCTAGAGTGAGATCATAAACGGTTCTTTACTCATTGAGTTCGCAAAACTCATCCAAATTTGCAACGTGGCTTTTCAGATACAAGACAGGAGACCTAGAGTTCTAAGATCTTCTAAAAGAACATTTTGGACTAAGATATGGCTCAAAACTCTATTAGCTGGCAACTGAGTTTTAGTTATAACTATGTAGTTTTTCTATCATGTAGAACTTGTGTATAAAGGCTGAAAACTTTCTCATGTTTAGTATGTAAATATTGGTTTTAGTGGCTACAATTTAAATTTTTATGAATGAATCCAATGAGGCATTGAGATTTTTAAGTATTGTGTTTTCTTTATGATGCCATTTAACAGATTAGGTTTGATCCAACATACAACTGTCAAAGGATATATACTTGAATATCCTTTGGATGCTTGGGTATATACTCTTTGGTAGGGGGATGTGACAATTTTTGTATCATAGTATGGTTTCGCATCTATAGGGACATATAAGGATATTTATACATGATATTGAGTGAGAAATTCAGATAGCAATCACTACTATTGTTGTTATAGGTCATCTAATGTAGGAGATCAAACTGGAAAGTTAGCTGACATAGAGTCTGTAGGAGCCAATAGGGAGTCTTCGATACCTCAATTAGCAAAAAATGTCTCCAAAAATTTCGAAGAGGTAAGAAAAAAGATATGATAAGCTGAGAAAGAAAGGGGTTGTGTACTTCTGCGGAAGTACAGACCCTGCTGAGGGAGAAGGGTGGTTGGAGAAAACTGAAAGAGTGTTCGATTAGATAGACTGTGAGGTAGATGAGAGATTTAATGATGCGATCTCACTATTATATGGTCCAACATACCAATGGTGGAAGACTATTCCAGGTAATAACACCAGGCCTTGTAGTTTAACTTGGGAAGATTTTTTGAGGGTGTTCTGAGAGAATTATATGCCTAAGATTTATCTGGGCAGAAGGATGAAAGAATTTATGGATTTGAAGCAAGGCATGCTTACAGTGCCAGAGGATGAGATAAGATTTAATGAGTTAATGAGGTATACAGCTAAATTGATCCCAACTGAGGAAGACAAATATAGATGGTTTGAGGGCAGGTTGAACATGGAGATCAGAACCAAGCTGGCTATTTCTAATTTGCGTAGTTTCATAAAACTTTTAGCAACCTTAATCAAAATTAAGCAGTTGTTAAAAGATGATCAGGGAGAGTACAAACATGATTTTAGAGTGAAGAGGCAGGTTGAATCTTAGGCTGTTTTTGGCAGAAGTTGTAGTAAATGCTAGAACAAATCATCTCGATTCTAGACTTGATCGAGACAATCAGGGTTTAGACCAAGAGGCGGATTTGTTCAGATTGGTATTGCTAGCGGATCCATGTTAAAAGGGCAGTCACAATAGATGTCGGATTGTGAACATTGTGGGAAGAAGCATGGTGTTTTAGTGATGAAGGTTATTGGGAGCTTGTTTCCATTGTGGCTCTGTAGATCATTAGTGATTGAGCCCAAGTTTATTACATAAATTGGCTACACTTTTGCTATCTTTAATGTACTTTTTGACTCTTAATTTGTGATTTTTTTGCTTTAATTAGTCCCTTATATGAATTCACACTTTATACAATTTGACAGTAGATTTGCCACAAATTGACATTAATTTCATGATAATTTTTCCAAGAAACATTGATACTGCAAATTGTCATTTGATATGTAGGGGAAAAGAAGAGTCAAAAGCATCTCAAGAAGTATGCTGCGGCTTATGATTCATCTCGCCGCGACGAGGATATGCACATCGCAATGCCTATGAAGTACCTCGCCGCGACGAGGATTAAAGGAAAGCACGCCGCGACGAAGGGGCCAGAATTAACACGCCGTGGCACCTACACTCACTTTGCCGCGGCGAGCTAATTAAATACTGGGCTCCATTTAGAAACGTCTCTCACTGTTTTGACCCGACCCGCATCCATCATTTATAAACTCGGCTATTTTTAGGTCAAAGAGAAGCAGACACTCAAGGAGAAACTCAAGACACGCTTCGGAGGCAGAAGGCGACTCCTTCACCATCATCATCGATCATCACTGTCATTCCATCCGACACCGTCAACGTCTTCTGTTACCATGGCAAATTCCAACCTTCACTAGTGGAGAGACAGTCCGACAATGAGTAGCTAAACACCATCTCCTCTTGAGAATGTAGCAACGGTTTGAGTTCACAGAAGGGCTTAAAAGG
>JAOSBN010000008.1:35233171-35263038 GCA_027563595.1 Erythroxylum suave | reverse complement strand
AACTAAGACAATTTAGTGAAATATGATTCTAGTGTTGTTTGTTTGTTTTTTTAAATTTAAGTCTAGTTGGAGCTCATCTCTAACTTTTTTTATTGCATCCAAAATTTCTGATGTTATATTCTCGAATTGCACTAAAAAATTATGAAGAGTTATAGATGCGATAAGTGCTTCCTTACGTGTAACTGGTTCCAAAGGTACTGTATCATCTTCAACTTCATCATCAACATTATTTTCAATGATAGTAGCCATAATGTCTTCTAAGCTCTGGACCTTTGAACACGTATCATTTTCACCAGGGTAATCTAATAGGTTATTGACATCCATTTTATTACGATGGATGAGATCATTAATCATGAGCTCATGTTCATGAATGTCGTTTTCACAAGTTGGTTCATCTAAATTCCTTGAGACTTCATCCCCTAAACGAATTTTGCAGTGTGAAAAACAATTTTCTATTGTCTCTTGCTAAACATTAACTGTCCAAGCCAAGATTGCAAGATTGATAGCATCCAAAACATTAATCTTACTTGGATCAAATTGTCCTAACTTATAGCCTTCTAAAATCCTATGGTCAAATCTCTTACTATAGTGCATCTTGAAAGCTCTTATTATTCCAGCATCACAAGGTTGAATTTTTAATGTCATGTTGGGTGGCAAGAAGAACAACACAACATTTCAATTCTTGGATGTGCTGGGTAATTATCCACCACAAACAAAATTCTTCTACCATGCATTTTTTTTTATCAAACCAATGGATATATTCATCAAAAAGCACACTTGTCATCCAAGCTCTTTTGTTGGCACGGTTGTGACAGTTCAAGCAATTCATGTTGACATTCTTGAAGCAACGTGGCTTTGCATATTTTCCAATAATCCATAAAGGGATTTTTCAGAGCCATCGTCATTGCAACAAATAATAACTGTTAGCCTTTCTTTGTCTTGTTTTCTTCCTTCAAGTTGCTTCATAGCAAGAGAATGATCAGCTTGTAACCTGTAAAACAAACCAGTTTCATCTGTATTAAAAACATCTTTGATACGGAACTTATCTATTTTTTCCCTTATAGACTCTAATTGCTTCTCCATGTCTTGTATATCAACCAAACCACTCTCTCTGAAATGATGAAATGATTTGATACCATGTCATAGCTTGAATTTCTCAAGCCAACCTTGAGAAAATTTATGCTCAGGATCCTGTTGACGGCATAGACCTTTCATTGTATCTCTTACCTTCTCCAAAATTAGCTCTTCGGTCATATTCACACGATCTTGGCACTAGAGAAACCACTCATAAACAACCTTCTCCATATCTAGAAACTATGTTGGTTTGTGCGACTTGATATCCCTTCCTTTTTCTAGGTTGACCAAAACATACTTAGCCGATCATTTAAGTGTGTTTGAGATTGTACCTTCACTAACTTTCAAATGAAACTTTTTTTCAAGCCACAACTATGAATCTTTTTGAGTGCATGTCTAATGATCTCTCTTGTACTCACATAATTCTTTGCGTATTTGATCCGCCATTGTTGATTTCGTGAAACCTTTTAGATGAGGAGCCATTGTTAGATGTGGTTTCAAGAAATTTTCTATCTTGTTTATAAAGTTTTTTCTATCTCCATCATACGTACATACATTGAATGTTTTTAGTAAAAGTACGATGAATAATACTTAATTATTAAGAAACAATGAATATTATTTATTAGTTTTCATTAATATTATGTACAATGAATCCATGTTTTAGATTCATTCAATTAATATGAAACATGAATTTTTCTAAGATACAATGCTTTTTGATGTAATCAAAATTTAACTTTAATCAATTACAAAAATCTCTTTAAATTAATAAATATTAATTTATTGGTTAATTAATATCTCTATAAAATAATAAAATAACATGATCCCAACAATATTAATTTATAAAGGTTTTACTATAGTTATATGGGATGAGTCATATGAAAATTCAACAGAAATTGGACTTAAAACAAATTGTGTGCAATGTTGTCTTGAAGTCACAAAGCTATATAGAAATTATGACAATCCAGAAATTACTTGCCTTTGTTGTGGACTTAGTTCAGTGACAATTGCAACAGTTACTAGTCATAAAAGGTACTAAATTGAAATCTAAAGAAACAATATAA
The DNA here is from genome assembly GCA_027563595.1 of Erythroxylum suave. Classification (NCBI taxonomy): domain Eukaryota; kingdom Viridiplantae; phylum Streptophyta; class Magnoliopsida; order Malpighiales; family Erythroxylaceae; genus Erythroxylum; species Erythroxylum suave. The sequence continues at coordinate 35,260,903 of JAOSBN010000008.1, read as the reverse complement.
ATGTGTTCCAAATAAAAACCAATGTAATCCTTAGAATAAATGAAGTGTAATTGCATTAAATAAGGTAGCACTAGCCATATATGTAATTATCACCTTACTAGTTATATATCAATAAAACATGGCTTTATCTGCGCTAACCCTTACTAGTTGTTACGAGTGTTAGTTGAAAATTAACCAGATAATTGTGATACCACTTATTGTTATGTTTTGTTATGTACCAAAATTTATTTAAAACTATTGCATAAAAGTGTTTTAATAAAAAACATGATGAAAAACTTGTATTTAAATTACTTGCAATCAACAACAAAAAATTATGGGTTTATAATTGCTTCCAATTATCCCGTGTGATAATAGGTATCATATTTGATTAAAATTTGTTTTACATGAAAATAGTTATTGGAAATAACTTGGGAAAAACTTGTAAAAGACTTGCCAGTCTAGAGAAATTTTTTGGCCCTATTCTATAGGAAAAAGTCTTTTAAATGATTGATTATATTACTAGATAGGAAGATGCTTTTAAAAACTTCAAAAATGTCTAGATGTTATTTATAGTGAGGTAAATTAATTAATTACTATATTGAAAGATGCACTTGCACTTCTTCGAAAGAATATTATTTATAGTAGTGAGAGTACTAACAAGATCAAAAAATAGATGCCTAGATTTAAGTATTCTAATAAAGCAAGAGATTCTAAGGAGTGGAAGAACCTTTTATTAGACATATAGTAGTATTTCGACATTATGAGAGTCAGCTCTGCCCCCCCCCCCCCTCTATCGATCCAAGGGATGGAAGGGCAGAGGCCTTTGGAATCCCCTCCAGTCAAGAATTGGGACCACACAATCACTAGCCAATAAACTATATTGGCATACTAGAATGCATGATGACGTGAAAATTATTTACTATCATATAGATACATGAAAAGCAATTGTTAAAAAATTCAGGAAACAATTCTTTCTATTTAATTCATAGATACATGAGAAGTAATTGTTTGAGAATTCAAAAAATAGTTCTTTCTATCTAATGAATCTTAAACTACAAATGAGGTGTTGCGAAAATTGTAACATGATTGTATTTGTTGTAATTATATTAAGGAATTTTTTAATGTTAAAAATAAGGAAGGATATTATTCGTGCCTCTACTATTCTAAAGCAAAAGAAAAATATGTGATGGAAAACAAAAATACAAGGACAAGCAAATAAATAATAGTAAAGGAAAACTAAATAGGTAGAATATTCATTTTAATGATTAAAAAAGAAATAATAATGAAGAATACTTCATATTAATAATGGTTTAAACTTTTTTCTTGATTATTTGAAACAAAAAATCAATTCAATGGTGACTAAAGATGATTTGGGAGGAAGATACGTATTTTTCTCAATCCTCTCTAACTACACAACACCTTTATTAGTTATATGGTTGCTATTTATATTTGCATCTTTAATGAACTTGATTATTTGAATCAATGGAATTCGCATTGCTATAATAGTAGATTCTTGTTTTATTTACAATTTTCTTAAGTAAAGGATGTGATGTAAGTTAGCTTGAAGGTGAAAAATATTAATATATTTAAAAAATTAACTAAAAGGATTTTGTTGTAAACAAAATGGCTATAATTTATCCATTATGATTAGTCTGTGAGTTAGAAACATCAATTTGGTGGTAATTGTACTTGATGATGTAATTCCATCTTTAGATTTTTTTCCCAAGATAATATAAGGCAATGTGTACCTATACTTGAGTAGCTTTTTGTTCATGAAGAAATAGAGGTTATGCTTTTTTGATGTTGCTATCTCTAAGTAGTGAATCAGATAGCAAGAGGAAGTCCTTAGTAGTACCATAAATGGATTCTTTTAGAGCAAATTTGCTCACGATATAATCTTGCAAACAAGTGTGTCTTAGGCCAAAGATCTTTCTATCCCACTTAAAACAAGTATTACAAATATCTTAACTATTAACAAAAACAAACCCTAACAAATCATAATTAATAATCCAAATTATTTGTCTAACATTGTGAACTCCTAAAATAAAATTAAAAGTTCTTAAAATTTTTGGTTAAGTTGCTTCTCAATAAGTGCTTTTTAAAAGTATTTTAATTGAAATTTTTCTTAAATTTGATTGACTTTTTAGAGCAATATGGTTACTCCATCCTTCAAAATGATTATAGAAAGCGTTATTCATAGGTTTTTGTCTCTTATTTTGACTTTCTTCCTTACTCTTTCTCTGTCCTTCCTTTCCTTGGCACCTTAACTTCGTGCATGATGATCAAAATTAGAACAATTAGTTTGTCTTTAGTAATTGTTAAGCATACACTAACTATATCAATTAAAAATTTTCTTTATCTGCAACCCTAAAAGTTAATTTCCCTTTTCTAATAGGTATGATTGCACTTGTTGTAACGAGGAAGGATTTAACAAGTATTAGGTAATTTTGCTTCTTTTTCTATATCTATAATATAAAAGTTTATTGGCAATATAAATAAATCAATTTTATTATAACATTTTTCTTAATCCTAATGTTTTGATTCTTCTAATCTCGATTTCTTAAGTATGACATATGACAATACCAATCTCTAAATCCATTAGTTTCTTATTAATATAAACTTAACCAATAATACATAAAATATTAAAACTGTTTATATCATCTAGCCTTGGTATAAATGTGGCACCCCACTCTCATAAGACACGTACCTCACATCCTGAATGATGTTCGAGAACATACCTCGCGAGGGTGGCATGCTAGCACAGTCAGTAAGTAGAATCTTGTTACAATTTTTTTTTTCAACACGCATATGTGGAAATCAATAATCAAATTGGGCCCATTCTTTTTTTTTAATAACATCAAAATCACATTTATTATTATTGCACTCAAGATCAATCTCATTTACAAACCTTTCCACTATGGAAAGTTATTACAAAACAGAAATATACAAATATATATGTTACAATAATTGTGGAAGACTTAATTCGATACAAAAATAAGAAAATACTAATGTAGATATAAACTGATCCCAACCTCTATCTCTTACTTGAATACAGTGGTTATACTCCTTTAGCCTAACGAGGTAACTCTTTTGAGCTTGAAAAATATTGCAAAATTTTGGGTGAGTTTTTGCAAACTCAGTGAGTGACCATCCTCGATGGTTCACTCATTCACATAAACATACAGTTCATATAATCATACGGTTCACCTCATATCTTTAATTTATCATGTTGAATAACATACACTTGATCAGTCATTTCATATTTTACATTCAACACATATCACATTCAGAAATTATTTAAATCATTATAATCATTCATATCAGGCATATGCAGTGCACATGAGACTTACTTTCATTTATTATTTTCTTTGTGACCGAGTGCCTTTTTGTCTAGACCATATCCCTTAGTGGATACCGGGCAGTATCAGATGATGTCCCATATCCCTTAATGGATACCAGGTACATTCACAACCGAGCCTAAGGCTTTTATCACAGTTTCTGAGCTTTAAGCTCTTTTTCACACTCTGAGCTTTAAGCTCTTTTTCGGTGGCTACTCTGGTCACAATTGCATTTATCTTTTATGCATTCATGTAATGGAATGCTTCACATTCTTATATGATCAATTAGTCACTTTCTCAAGTCATATTCACATTCAGAATACATTTATCATCTGATCGTAGTCCGGCACTCAACATAAACGTTGAGAAACACTTTTTCAATCATATCTATATTCGCATGTCTCTTTGGAATTTAACAATCAAGTTAGATATCACATATTTCATCAAATTCAAATACAAGGAGTGCTTCAATATCACATTCATGCATTAAGATCATCAAACCTTCAATGTTCAGAATTAACATAATCAAAGTCACATTTATAAGATAATTCAAAACATAATATGAATAGAGCAATCAATAAGTAAGACCATCTAGGTTGACTCACAGTACACTCCAGATTAGCAATTGCTTCCAAGATCTGGAAACGTCTGAATGTGGACATTTATCTTACACATCAAAATTATGCAATACACATATTGCACACATATTAATAATTGCACAATCTTAAGTACTCATTTATGCACGAATATGTATATGGACTATGTACAATGCATGCTCCATCTCAATCTCGAGTATATTATCAAATTTCACATTTTATCCACATTCTCATTTTGTTACTCAATTACTTGACATTCCATTTTTAGCATTATTTGCTCTCACAATATCTAACTCTCATTCTTTCTTAGAAATTCTCCAATATTTCAAACTTTCGGGTATATTTTTCTTGTTCATTTTGACAAAGAAAATAAAGTAATTTGGCAACACTTTCTTCCAGGAAAATGTTCCCCATTGTCTTAAGTTTCTAATGACACTAAGATCATTCAATTTAGTTCAGTATTTCAAAAGTTATACCTCAAATATTTCAAACTAATCATAAACTAAATCAATATCCTATACTAAAATTTAATTCAGAAATATGGAATTCGAGTTAAAATTCTATTTCTTCATACAATTTGTATCCCTATGTCTCTAGTTTACTCCAAATGAAAAATCATCCCAATTGGATAACTATAGTCAATATATCATCAAAATACCGAAGCATGTTTAATCTGTGCAGGAAAGTTGGCTGCAACGAACAAAAAATTCCTCTTAAAATCTTGCAAGCTGGCCATGGCGAACCAAGGAGTTGGCCGTGGAGAACTTTTTCTGAGAGGAAATCCTGTAAGTTGGCACGGCAAACTTTCACAGAAACTAGTAAGCAGGACTCATTTTCCAGCTTTTCTAACTCTATTTTTTAGGTCAGCTTTATATGACCATGATGACCTAGAAAATGAGGTTTTCTGGCAATACCTTATTCTAAACAATTGTTCATATATGTCTTAAGTTTCTAAAGAACCTAAGTTCATACAATGAGGTTCATTATTCTGAAGGGTATACACAATTTACTACATACTATTTGCAAACAGAGACAAAATCCAAAACTCAACTTCAAGACAATTTTCAAAACCTTTAGAAACAGAATTCAAACTCGATTTCTTCATGAAAATTGTAGTAATTTGTCTCTAGTTTAATATAAACTAACAATAATCCTATTTGGATATCCTTAGGTCAAAATATGTCTAAATTTCGGATGCATGTTCAGTATAAACACCACATCTTACATATTTCCAGCATTCCTCATCATCAATTTCATCCTAACTCATCTCTTTTGCTTATTCTATCATTTCTAACTTATATCCACATTATTTTCTCTTCATTTATACCCCAAATACAGTTCAATATCATCTATACACAATTATAGTCCATGATTGATCATGAACACTAATAACAAAACATACATATATATACACATTCATCATCAACTTCCTACATATATTCAACTTCATTTCCACTTTCATTTCACTTATAACTATTGCCTTAATTCTTCTAATTTCAAAATACCACATTAATCTCCTTCTTTAGTTCTAGACTCATTTTATTTCATTACAAAAACAACCAAGGAGATTCACATTAATTCACCAAGAAAACAGAACAAAAACATATTATGTATCCAGTTTTTCTGCGCTTTTTCTTACACCTAGTACTTAACTTCAAATCAAAATTCGAAACTAAAAAAGACAGAATTTGAATTCGATGTCTTAATGCCAAATGTATCCATATGTATCTACTTTAATCCAAACTAAAAATAACCTCATTTGGATATCTACATAACAAGTTATGGCTAAAATACAGATGCATAATCGGTGGAGAATGTCACAACTAACATTTTTCCAACACCCTCAAAACACCATTTAACCAATCAATCCAACACATTCCATACTCTCTCATCCATCAAAACAACAAAGAAAGACATGAATCTATCAACATTTCTCATCCACATTTTAGCATATACTCATCCTAATTTCATGAACATTTAACCTCTAACTATCATCAAATATGCTTCTATTAAGACAACCCATGAAGAACAAAATTTAACTTACATGTTTAGCTCCAAGCTCCTTCAAATCACCAAGAGGCCCTAGCTTCCCCCCCCACACACGATCTTCACCTTTTTAAGGTGGAATAGTTTGGTTCTTTTAGCAACAAGAAGAGGGAGATAGTGAATCTTGAAGAAGCAAGGTGAAAGAGTTAAACAAAAGTCAACATGATGAGGGTGAGAGTAGATGTCATAGGTGAAGGAGATGAATGGAGAAGGTGAAGAAATGAGGAAGTTGGGCAAAATGGAGCATGTGTCACTTTTGGCAAGTGAAAGACCAAAATATGGTCTTTCACTTAATAAAAACATGACTTAACAAGTGGTCTGGCACTTGCCACGTGTCACTCTCTTAAGGTCTCTTCTTGATCTTTTAATAAGCTAGTCCATTTGCCTCCAATTTTTAACCCAAATTTCTCCAAATTTTCAATGATACTTGCCATTAAATCTTAATGTCATTCATAAAAATTTTCACAGCCATTTGATTCTTATTTCTACTACTATTCATCAATTGTTCTACTACTTGGCATTTTTCCTAGTCCAAAAATTACTCAAATTTCCTAAAATTCACCAGAAGTTCTAAATCACTAAATACACTTTCCAAATCAATTTTCAACATATAAAAACCACAATTCTCAATATAGTCACATTTACAAATCAATTATACCCGGAATTCGTCAATGAATGCATGTATAAATATTTTCATGTGTGCAAAAAATTCAATATTTACGTGTGTGTATGCTAACAATATGCATGAGCATGAGATGCATTTTTCATGTTACAATAAATGTGTCTTAGGGGTTGTTGATGTTTTCTTCGTCTAATTTTTTTCTTTGAAACTTCATCATTTAGATCTTTCTCTTACGGATATTTTTTCATACTCCTCCTAATTATTTACATCTTTCTTTATGGTATGGATCAACTCCTCAGTCTTTAGGTAATTTTTTTCACATGTTCCCTAAGATTAAACATTATAACTTTAGGTAATGTCCTTTTTAATCTCTCAGTTATTGTCTTTAATAGTTACTGGATTTGAATTTCAGGGTTCCTTATTAAATATTTATAATTTTAAAATCAAGAATTATCACTTACATAAAGTATCTCATTATCCACTTTAGAATTAAGTGGTTCTCTTTTTGCACAAGTTGTTAAAATCTTAGTGGGGATGGTCTTTAAACTAGTTAATTTCTCTAAGAGAAGTTTGGATGATCTCTACCTTAAATGTTATATTTGCTATAGGGATTATGTATTTTGCCTCTATAAATTTTCTGTGTAATTAACTTACTTTACTTATTCCATTATAAAATTTTCAGCTTAATTCCTTAATGTCCTCTCCTATAGAATTTTCAATTCATGATATAAGTTGCTCTTAATGAAAGGTGTAAGTTGTCAATTTTTATTACTAGTACTTCCATACAAGCTATTAAAGTATTCTTGACATCTATATTATGAATTCCTAATATTTTTCTCATCCTTGCTCTTCCTAATTGCCATTGTTAATTATTCTTTCTCATCTCTTCTATCAACAATATGGTTAACTTCAGAATTATGTCAATTGCAACATTTATCATATGCTTATTAGAATTGACCAAATTGTCGTAAAAGGTTTAGACTTGCATTTATATAGGAAATTTATGATATGGTATTTGTTGACCAAATTCTTATATCCTTCATATAATTCTTATAGAGATTTAATGTCAAATTATCAGTACGAAGAGATGTCATTCTTTAACTTCTCTATCTCACATATAGTAATTGATGCTATAAGTAAAGCTTTGAAACATTGTTTGAACCAATCCCTCAATAAAAATGGAAATAACCTCATCTTAATCACATTTTTAGTGGCCTTATTAATCATAAAAGTATCACACATCTCTAAGAAATTGGTATGTGTATAGTGGAATCCTTATCTGATAATCTAACTACAAATTTTGTTACAATATTTGGATTTTGTTGGGCTTCAAGTTAAAATAATTAGCATTAATTTCTAGGCTTACAATGGTAGATTGCATCCCGATAAAAGATTGTTTTATGTACTCCATCATTATCTTAGTTTTATGTACTCCATCATTATCCTTATTTTAAGTTCACTATAATAAGGTAGCCCTTTGGTTACATTTTTTTGGCAACTGTTTCAAAATTGTAGCTAAAAATATGCTTTTGGCGATGTTTTACAAAATCATTGCCAAATGGCAAACCTTTGTCGATGATTAACTAACATCGTAGCCAAATGTTGAGCTTTTGGTAACGTTTTTCCTAAATCGTTGTAAGAGGGTTATCCTTTGGTGACGATTTTAGAAATCGTCACAAAAAGTTTAACCTTTGGCGACAATTTTTGGAATCGTCACTAAATGCTTAAGTTACAAAATGACTCTCTTATTTAAAATTATGAATTCAATAACTTTGACTTGATCATTTTAGGACTAAACATCATACTAATAAAAATCAAATTTAATATTACTGAAAGTGATTCTAAGGCTATAAAAAAATTTATCTAACAATAATGGCAAATCATTTCAATAATTTATAAAACTCTAAACTCAAAATTAGTTAATATTACATATATTTATACTATTTATTTATCTTTTAAGTTATATGATTTGCCAAATTTATATGGTGTGACAAAATTTTCAAATATTTTTAACATGAATTTTGTAATATAATGATATATATTTCTTACATCAAAAACAATAAAGAATGATATATGGTAAGTAATATAATATAATGATACATGGTAAGTAATATAAGATTTTAATTACAACTTTAACAATTCTTACGAACAAAATAATAAATAAAAAAGAAAAAGCTAATGAATTTCACGCCTATTCCATCGAAGAGGAAAATAAATAGTTATTTTTCTAGATTCCAAGTGACATGAGACTTGGCATATATGGTAAAGGAGTTCGTTATATCTGGATTCCCAAGAAGGTTCCTTGCACTTTCAAAAGCATCAATAGATGATAGCTCTTTCCAACAACTTCTTGGATTTAACTAAACTAGCAGAAGATACATTAAACAATTTCCCAGATGCAGTATGGAACAGTGAAATAGATGAATCGCACGTACCATACTTTTCACCTAAGGAACAAATAATATAGAATAATCACCTTAATTTCTTCACAATCCATTGAAAAATTAAATCTTAAAAAATAAAAATTCTAAATAAAAAGGTACAAGGAACCCAAATTCAAAAATGTGCATACCTCATTAAATGACTCTATCATCGTTACAACAAATAGGCATAGTTTTCGCAATTAACAACTATTTCAAAAGTTCCAATTTGCCTAATCTTATACAGACCATCAAGACATTACCATTGCCTCCATTTTCATCTACTTTCTTTTAAAGATTTGAGGAAGCTTTACATAACACACAGTGTTGTTACTTGTAGTAAAAAGCGGATATCATCCCCACAAAGATTGAGCTTAGGCACCACTTAATCCAGGTTATGCTTTGTTTAAGACTCTAATTCAAATAATAGACTAAAAAATAAGCTAAATCAAACAAATTAGCAATGAACAAATAATGTAACAGTGGAAATTTGTTAAAAGAATTAATCAAGTTATGAGATAGGGGATTTTACCTATCAACAATAGTAATCTATTCATTTGTGTGTTTATGGGTGTCAATTTTAGACAATTGTACGGTTGATTACTCTCTTTAGAGTTATAACCATTTCCTAAATTGTAAACCCTAATTGAATTATGGACTTGCAATCTCTCAATTCACAAATTACCCACAATTCTAATTAGTTCTAAAGCTCTCTAATAAACAATTGGGTCTCACACAGTATCTCTCTTCATGAAATTACTAACTAGATTGATTAAGTGGTCAATTAGATCACCTAACTCTCATTATTCTGATCCAATCATTTTTATCTTGCTCACCCTCTCATTTTGTTTCTAAAACATGCGATACATTAATCAATCACAACACATAAGCCAAATAAAAACAATTCAACTAGATTAACATAAAAAATATGCAAAATCCTAAAGGAAAAGTTTGAACATTTTTAACATCTTAGAACCCATAACCATACAACCTATCCCAATCTTACACATTAAATGAATAAAAAGGAAATGGGGGGCGGGGGAGAATAAAACATTGGTTAGACTATTCAGAAATCAATCTTAACCTCATAGCATCATCTGACATCCCATTAAACTTGATGGTATCACAAATCTCCAAGAAATTTGCGAAGTGGGTGTTGAGATCTTTGTTGGATAACTTATAAAATTATAGGTTATTCTAAATTATATTAAGGATTGTCAACTTGATCGTGAAATTATTGGCTTGAATTGCTGGCTTTGCAACTCCTTAAGGACTGAAACCTGGTCTCATAAAGTCCATTAATGTCCTCTCAACTCCTCCTTGCTCTCTGATAAGTGTAACTTACATCATGTTTTAGGGCATAGTTTGATATGTGTTTAGCTATTAATTCAATCATTTAGTATATGTTTAGGTTAGAATTGTGCTAGTTTGTTAATTATTATGCTTTAAGTGTTTTAGGGGTTCGTACAAGTCTTTGAACTTAAACATTATATTTTTGAGGTACCTTGATGTGTTTGCTAGTATTTCAAGGTCAATATTGAAGAATAGAGAAGTTTTGAAGACATTCGAGTCAAAACACAGCCCACGATCATGGCATTTTAGGCTATAATTGTGACAAAAGCACCAAATTTGGCCCATCGTACAAAAAGCCTAAAGAATGGCCCACGATCGTGGCTTGCATTAGGCAGACATATAGACACTCAAGAACGTCAAGTTTTGAGGGATTTTTAGGACCTTTCAAACCCCAGATTAACCCTAAGGTTACACAAACCAAAGGAGGATATTTAAAGAACAAGAAAAGAGGCAAAAAGGGAGCTTTTGCATCAGTCACCTTGAGAAACCCTAAAGAGAAATCATCGAGAGATAGAGGAAGAGAGAAGAGGAGAAGAGGTTGACTCGACGTACTTCCCGGATCAGGAGGTTCTTAGACATTGCTACCTCTCATCATCCATTTAGATTGTATTTCCTGTTTATTTTCAATTTTATTATTGTATAGAATTGGAATACATAGTGTATGATAGATCTGAAATGTCAAGGATGATCTAAACTCACCTTCGGAATTTTATTCTTGAATTAATGAAAATCTTATTCTTTATGTGTTTATTGGATTTGTTATGGTTTGATTATTTGATTGCATAATTCGATAATATACTAACAGGGTGAATCAAATGAAAAAGATTAAATTAGACTAACAAGATTTAGGTGATTTAATTAAACAAGAATTGAATTAGATCAGGAATTTGTACAAAGAGAGATTTTGTATAGGTTTTTGATAGTTTATTAGAGAACTTCAGATCTAATTAGGGTTTTAGATAGGTTGTGAATTGAGAGATTGCAACCTCCATAATCTGATTAGGGTTAATGATTTAGGGTTAAAGGTTATAATTAGGGTTAAAGGTTATAACTTGAGAAAGAGTAATCAACCCTTAGATAGTCTAGAACCAATAATTTGATGATTCATAATTAGTTAGGTAAGCATTGAGGATAGGTAAATTTTCCTTTCTCTCAATTGGTAATTTCTTTCAGTTGATTCTTAGGTGTGTTGCAATTGCTTAGTAATTAGTATTTTCGTATTTGATTTTTAATTTGAGTGACTGAATTAAATGATCATTTTAGTTTCATTGCATTTAGAATTTCTTTGATTTGTTTCTGGCATTAAATTTTAGTATTGGATTAGTTCCTTTCTCATGGGATCGACACCTTTGGTATTATGCTAATGAACTGTACACTTACAAACTATCGAGGGTTGTTAATTAAAACTAACACACAATCAATCCACCGATCACTCTCTTTCTTCTTCCATATTCCTTTATATTTTGTTTTGATGTCTAGGTCTTCTTGGCTCTCTTTCATTTCTTGTAATATCTTAAAACTCTTGTTCACTAAGTTTGTTAGACCTTCCCATGCTCCTTCTATTCCTGCACTTGCAAAATTGCAAGTAAAAGTATCAAACACTCTTAAATAAAAGTCACCCAAACTAAATAAGATGATAAACAAAACAATCCACAGAAATGGTGCCAAAAACCTATTGATTGCAGAAACAAATTACTTGTTTTATGCTAAAAACTGCAAGTATATGAGTTGTTACTAGTAGCGAAAAGAAGATATCATCCTACAGAGATTATGCTTAGGCACTAATTAATTCAGGTTGTGCTTTGTTTAAAACTCTAATTTGAAAAATAGACTAAAAAATAAACTAAATCAAGAAAACCAACAACGAACGAATAATGTAACAATGAAAATCTGTCAAGGGAATTAATCAAGTTATGAGAGAGGGGATTTTACCTATCATTAATGCTAATTTAGCCATTTGTGTGCTTATGGGGTGTCGGTTTTGAATGATCATAGGGTTGATTACTCTATCTCGAGTTATAACCATTCCCTAAATTGTAAATTGTAAACTATATATACAATTAAAGCTAAAAAACATCACCCAAAAAAGCACTTAAAACACAAATTTTATGAACTAACACAATTTCTTCACCTAAACACGCACTAAACAATCAAATTAATCACTAAACACACACCAAATTACCTGTAAAAATACAATGCAATCTACACCTATAATATATACAATCACAAGCTCATCTAATAGCTTCTTAAAAAAGAATGAGATAAAGATAATAAAGAAAGAGAGTTAATTCGAATGATACTAAAAACCTTGAAGAGGAAGATCATCTATCGATACAACATATATCATATAACTTTTTTAAGTGTTCTATCATCAAATCTAATACAATGATGCCTATCAATCAAGGTAAAGTTCACTACTTATTTTTGTAGTTGTGATCAATCCATGCATTAATTTTGAACATGGGTATAAATATATTACATTATTTCTAACTAGAGACATTAGTAAGAGAGAACATCTTAAATTTGAATTTGTAACAAACAATAAAAACATTGTAATTAAGAAGAAATGCTGAGAAAATGACCTTAGAGATATTGCATAATCATTTAGACACACAAATATCTCACTTCCCCACAAATTTTTTCCTTCTAATGTAGAGGCAAGGAGACATGTTTCAAAATGATTTCTAAAGAAAATTGGAATAACTTGTGTGATTATTGGGCCTCTCCCAAAGTTCAAGCTTTTTTTCTTTCCCATCACATTTGTTTCCAATAATCTTGTTAGATGATTTAACTACTACCTAATCTTTTTTCTTTATTAGGAAAAATGTGAGAAGGCAAAGGTTAATAAGGGAAAGCTAAAAACACCTAACTAAGGGTCAAAATCATTTGTAGTCATCTAAAATGAATATGTAAGATCTTTGTTTACAAGTTATAATTATATCAATAAATACTATATTATTTATTGTGCCTTATATTTTTCTTTCATAAAATAGAGTGAGAAAGAACTATATATACAAGAGTGCGATAGGATCACACTTTACAAAGTCACTCATTATAAGGAAGGTCAATGGTGGATGTCAGATGAAGCGGAAAATATCTATGTAAGCATATGTTTTTGTGTAAAATTTAAGTCTATTTATTTATGTAGCACTAACTAATAATATTTACATTGAACATTGGTTTTGTTTCTTTAATTTTAGAATAAGATGCAAGAGTTGTTACAAAAACCAATTCTGATGCAATGAGATTAAAGCAAAAGACATTTGCAATACTACGTTTGGTACACGTTCTGGTTATATCAAAGGTCTTAGCTTCGACCCCAAGCCAAATGTTTCAACCTCATCAAGATCCTCGTACGTTCAACATCTTGAAGAGGCAAATAAGATGCTCAAGGCTGAATCACAACATAATCAAAAAGAAGTTAGTCAAACATGATAAATACCGCAAAAAAATACTTGGCCTAGATTATAATAGCAATGAAGATGAAAGTGAATGGTATTAATTACATCTTTTATACTTTTTTCGTTTAACTCCATTTTGTATTATAATCTAAATATAATAATTTTTTCTACAATTACAGATTTGAAGAAGATGCAACAGCTGAGTAATTTGTATTATAATTTGTAAACTAGTTTTTGTATTTATTATTTTGTATATAAGAATTTTCAAAGTTGTAAATAAAATCTTGTCTACAAAGAAATTTAATGAAGTTTTTATATACAATGCTTCAAATTATCAATTTATTTTTGTAAATTTTTATAATAAAATAATAATAATAATAATATATCGAAATATTATAAGCAATAATTTAGATAAAAAATGTAAAAAATAAATTATTCAAACATTGTATAACATTTTATTATAACGTAGATAAAAATTTTTATTACATTTTACAAAACGTAGCTCAAAACATTTGGCTACGTTTTCATAAAAGTGGCCAAAAAATTTTGCTACATTTTTAGAAACGTATTTAAAAACATTTGACTCGTTTGTGGAAATGTAGCTAAAAAGTTTTAGCTAAAGTTTTAGAAATGTGGCTAATAATTTTTAGCTACAACAAATAAGCATAGCCAAATATATTGACAAAGGTTAGCACAAAAACATAGCCAAATGTATTTTTCAACTACGAGATTGGTGAAATTTCTCCCGAAGAAACTAAATCGTCATCAATTCCTATTAGTAACGATTTTAGTACCTTTAACTATGTTTTTTTATTGTAGTCAAATGTCAACTTTGTTGTAGTGACTATATATCCATTGTATCTTAAGTTTCCTATTTAGTATGTTCTCTTTGATTTTGACAAAGTGTACTTTTGAAATTTAGGTCTTATTCAAGGAAAACATAGTATTGGCTTTTTTTTCAAACATTAGTTACACACCTGAAATTAAAGTGAAATAAGTACAAATAAAAATAAATCAAGATTTAGAAAGAAATATCAACAAAATGAGAAGAAATTGATTAGACTAGAAAAGTAATTATTAAATCTTTGAAAAACTACTTACTTCCTAAGAAATAGTGAAAAAAGCCCTTTATCTCTACTTAAGTCTTTCCTATTTCAAATCTATTATTACTCATAACTAAGGTAAGTGCATATATCATTATCAAGTAATGCAATAGTAAGAAGTAGCCAATCTCTCGAGGAAGCATGTAGATCTAGAAACTGTTAAAAATCCGAATTAGCATAAAAATAATCAATACTGGATATTGATAGATGTGAATAAAAAAATTTAAATAAAATTAATTAAGAGAATAACAAATATAAAAAAAACAATTTATCAAATAGAGAAATCAAGTGTAAACCAATGCTTAGATAAATGCTTTTCCTAATATAAACCTTAATCTTATGGATTGACAAAATTTCTTAGATATTAAAATTTTACTTTCTTGAACTACAACTATCTGTTCTGTAGTTTGTTAACATATATCTTTAACAAGCTAACACTCTTTTAAATGCAGTAAAATAAGATTTTGTCCTAACAAATAGAGGTCATCTAGGTAATTTATATTTAGCACCCTATTAACTTCTTCTATATAAGTTGAAGTTCATTCACAATTAGACTTTTTGAAGACATTTGCAATTAAATTTGGATCAAATTTACTTACTAGCATAATTAATTTCGCATTAAGATCAATAAAAGATAACTTGTAAAAAATATAACAGATCATAAATTAAAATGAATAATTGCATACATGAGTAAATACTAGGGTTTTCTCTATCCAAAGATAGAAAAATATAAATCCCCCAATCATGTCTAATAATAATAAATAAAAAAGAAATCATAATAGAACTAGTTCTAAATGAAATTTCCAATGCTGTTCAGATAAATTCATATCTTAATTTGGCCAATGAAAAACAATTTATGAAACTCTAAAATAGCTAGCGCTGACTTTTAAAGTGAAATAAAAACTTTAAAACATGTAAAGTATTTGAAACTCTTTTAGGAATTAGAATTTTTGTGCCTTGAATACGTTTTATGTCCTAGAATATGGTCTGAGCTATAGTTTTTTTAATTAAAAAAAATTGTCTGAGCTATAGTTGTGGCCCAAGTCATGGATCTTTTTATGAAAAAAGATACGATTTTAGACATGCTCGTACTTTAGATCGTGAATCTTCTTATTTCTCTTGTAACTTGCATACAGCCTAAGGCACGACCATGCTCAGGCCATTGTACTCTTTGAATTTTCTTCAACACTACACGATCTCTCCATAAGTCATGTTATAGACCATGTCTCTCACTGCATTTAATTCATACTCTTATTGTACTCATCCAATTATTGTGATTTCTCTATATTTCCACTTAAAATAGCATCCAATTCTTGGTAAATCTTATTCCAAAGCCAAATATGTATAACTATCCCAAAATATATCAAAAATTAAATAAAAAGGTAATTTGATATTAAAATCGAGAAAAATTCTTTAAAAATAGTGTATATTATTAGAGTTGGCTATTGAATAAATTTGAACGATAATGTGACAAAAAACAAAACATTTTAGCTAAGATGGGTTGGATACTAAAACCAATCATAGATAAGAAGTAAATATGTGAGATGATTTATGTGGTAATTCAACAATTTGCCTTGTACAACCTTGGAATTAAGTTGATAAAAACTATGCAGGAATAACGTAGAGTTAAAGTCACCTAATTTCATCTTGGATTAAGTTCAATGGATGTTTTGCCGATTGCATGACAGTTATTAATTGAAATGTCAACTAGCATGGTGCTTAGACAAAGGACAACTTAAATTATACTCCAGACAACAAGCTATGTAATCCATATGGGAGTTGGGATGTAATTATTTTTGATAAGATAGTCCAGTCTACCGATGTAACAAATCTCATTTTGTAAACGATGACTGACAGCTAATATAACTTAGTTGTCGTTATATTATTATATTATAACTTGTTTTGCCATGTTTTGCTGTATCTTAAAGCGTCCTTAAAACTTCTGGGATGTGACTAACATAATAAAGTACATCATTATATTATAACTTTGTCAATTTGGGGTTATATATAAAAGTTGATCCTCCAATCTTTGTTTTCCTTACTTCAATGAGAGTAGCTGACCCACCGGAGTCGACCGAACTCCCTCCCTTATTACACTTATAATAAGTCTGTTTTACAGTGACTTTCTCGAAAATTGAAACTCGAAGAAGTCCTACGAGATACCCATTAGATTCTTCCAGTACTATATATGAAGACATCTTTCGGAAAAATACATAATTGAGAATTTTGAGGAAAATCAAAGAGGGGATAGTGGTCCACAGTTGGTCCTTTATAATAAAGAGTGTGACAATATAGGATAATAAAACGATGTAGATAGACAGTTGCAGGATAGCCTAGCTCAGAGCCCTCGCCTTCAAACATTGAAGATTTCGGGGAAAGAAAATCTTTCTTGTAGGATAAGTTGTTTCCTTCCCAAAATAGGACATCGCATAAATATAATTGGTACATGGATTTCTGGTTTGCAGAATATCACGCTATACAATGCTAGCTATCCAGAAACAGTCATACTTTCAGGCAGATTTTTACACCTTTTCCTCTGCAATTAATGAACTTCTGAAGAATAAAGAAGCTACGTTTCATAATCACTAGTTATTAAATACATCACAATTCACAAGTACTAATTAAAACTTATATGTTAACTAAGGATGTGATAGGCTATATTTTCAATTACCACCTAAATTTTAATGATTTTTTATGTACTAATGGAAAAGCGGTTGTTAGTGAGGTAGCTTTGTGTAAAATTACAAAGCTTATGCTAATTGACATTATATACACCGAGAAGCCTATGTTAAAAACATTTCCTTTCCATATATGAACTCATGTTCGTGAGCAGCATCAGCCTATGTTAGCTTTTATATTTATTTATGCGCTGGTTAAGATAAGTGGGTCGGGCTCGAACTTTCACAACTTTAACGTAAAAGGAAGAACATGAGAGAGAAAAAGAGAGATTCTATAATTGACACGTGTCAAAATATTCCTGCATATCGTCCTTGTGAATATCCCTTTTGTCTGGCGCGTAACCCAGGAGGGAATATTCCCTACGTGTCTGTGTTTATCTCTCTCTTACTTGTAGAGTACTTGCATGTTTTTTTTTTTTTTCCTCCTTTCTAAAGATAAAGTGAGAAGAGAATGAGAAATTCTTTCGTTTACACGGACATCGTGGGTGAGTGAGAAAGGAATTGATTGAGTAGGAAAGAAAAAGAAAATTGCAAAGATAGAATCTTGAGAAAAGGCAAGAGTTGGAGTCTTGTATTAGAAGACTCGATTTTTAGAAAGCGACTAACCCCATCATTATTGCGCTGCATTACATTCCCTGAGGTCTCTTTTTCTTCCTATCTTTCACTTTTCTCTCTTTGTTAAGGTAATTAAGGAGGGTATTCGATGCAGTCTCTGCTGCCAGAAAACGCCTTTTCCCTTTTATCAACTTCCATGCATGGATGATGACAAAACTCTATTTCTAACGTGCACATATCAAATCAACACCTGCCTCTTTTCCGCTAATTCATTCGTTCCTGCTACGTAACTAGATGTTCATCGGCTCTTCCTTCCCTGCAAACAGTGAAACTGTAAAGAAATGATAAGCATTGTGAAGAAATTTCATTTACATTACTGAACATCGGCATAACTATTGTAAGTCTTAAAACTATTTTACTTGATTTCATGAATTCTGTTAAAATTTCAACAGTTATGTGGTCGGCAAGTGGAAATTTTATTTGAAATGTTCTTATATTTGGAAATGTTTCTTCTCATACGATAATTCCACATCAAAACAGGAATAAACAATGAGTCCTTGACGTTTTTCTCCTAAATTTTGTTAATAATATATAACTGAGTACCCTGGTACCACCTTTTTCCATACATCATGATACATACTACATTCGAAGAGGCTTTTGTCTTTTGATTTTTGTTTATGTGCTTATTTTGTGAATATGTATTGGCTAGAATTAAAAGGCTTATGGAAGTTGACGAACCCCGTGAAAATTCTTGTGTATTTAAAGAGAATCTTCTTACCTTCCTACCCACTTCATTAAAGTTAGTAGCAGAGAAGAAGATTCCCGGTTCTTAGGTCTCCTTTATTATTCTTTTGGGGTGGATTTTGGCTTTAAGCTTTGTGGGTTTGTGTTCCCTTAATTTAGAGTCGTAGAATTGGAACTAAGATATTCCTTCCTTAGAGGCAGAAGTTATATTCTTTATGATTAATTTTTCATTTTTGGATTAGATATTCTCTTTCTTTCCCTCTGAATGCACTCAATTTTAGAACAATTATTATGCAACTTTTTAAGCTTAAAAGACAGTTGCATAGTGGATTGGTAATGCATGAATGCTTTTGAATATGTGCTCTCTCTCACACAAGAGTTAAGGTGGTGAATAATTAAATGGATGGTATATGCTTCTGCCAAAGCTTTCTCTTTTCCATCTATACTTAATCATGTCAGAATCGTTATTTAGATGCAAATAATTTGGTAAGGACGACCTGGAGTACTAGTTGCCGTAAAGATGGCCAACACTTACCCATAATTTTAAATAACGGTCGGAGCGGCTGTCATTATTTCGTCATCTAAAGTTATTATTACAGGCAACATGTAATAAATCGTCACATTCCATGTTTTTTCTCCGCCTGTTTACTTGGTAGATGACCCCATTAACTTGATGCTACATCACCTGAATTCCATGATAGGGTAAAGGTTTTTAAGGTAGCAATAACACAATCCTTTCTGGTATGTATGCAATTTTTTCACCCATAAATGAGCAAGGCTCTGTTACAAAATCCCAGAATGTACATCATCCATTATGCATCTAAATTTTGTGGCAGTCACTTTCAGATAAAATTTAAGATTAACAAGTGATTCTGGAATCGGGAAAATGCATCACATCTATCTAGTGAGGAATATAAATCAAATACGATAATTATATTCTTACTACCACATTATAAATACTGAGAATAGGTATATATATATATATATATATATAGTTCTCAGTTTTATCATAATTGACAGTGAGTTCCAGAATAAGCTCTTGTTTGAAAGTTAAAACCTTAGTTTGCAGTACTTATGATGCAAAGTGGTTTCATGAGAGAATACTTCTTAATCCATCAACAAGTGACTCCTATAAACATCTTAAAGTTTGAATGGGATGAGAATTCACATGGATAGCTTTCAGATATTTACACACCGTTAATGTTGGATTGGTTTTAAAAGCAGGAGAATCATTTCATAGAGGCTCATTAAAAATTTTAAAAAAATAAAGAAAAGAAGCAAAAAAGATGAGAGATAAAAAGAAGAAAAGAAGGGGATAACAGTAAGAAGAAGAATCATCTTTTGTACTGATGATTTGAATTCTTACAATACAATAAAGAGTAATACTCTTTAGTAATCAAAGGTTCCAAAACCAGGCTCTACTCACATGACCCTTCTCACTGTCAGACTCCTGATTCCTTCTTTCGTCTGAGGAGAGGACACTTATCTCTCTCCCTCTCTCTTTCTTTTCTTATTTTTACCCTTTTCTGCCTTTGTTCTTTGCAAGAAGTTACCATCCCTCTTTAACATAAGCTTTTTCTTTTCTTCTCTTTCCCTAAAACCAACTTTATTCCCTCTTGAACTCGCTTCTTAAAAAGAAGGCTATCCTGCCTCGATCCTCCTTGTGTTCACAAAAAACACCCTTTACCTTTCTCACTGTTTCTCTCTCCCTCTCTCTCTAATCGACTTGAAATCCTGAACTACAAACCAAGAGGCCTAAACCCCTTTGTTCTTATTGCTTGTTCCTACATATCTTTCCCTGTTTTAGCATGAACGTTGACGACAAGACATCACCCGTTGAATAGAAAGAGTTTCTTGCTTGATTTTTGGATATTCAAAATGGCATCTCCATCAGAATTGACCCTGGATTGCAAACCTCACAGTTACTCTATGCTACTGAAGTCTTTTGGAGACCAGACTGATCATACGCAAAAGCTTGAAGATTTCCTTTCTCGCCTTGAAGAAGAGAGGCTTAAGATTGATGCTTTCAAACGCGAGTTGCCACTTTGCATGCAACTTCTGACCAATGGTATTTTTTTTATTTACCATTTTCACTGTTGTATTTTGTCATCATCACTAATGTTTTGGATGATTGGGTCCTTTGATCCTCGCTTACAATTGGAACATTTGTAAGTTCCATAAGGAAATTTGGTATATACTTCCTGCTACCAACTTGAACATTCCTAAATGTCTCATGATACATGTTGTGATTCGTAGGTCCATACGCATTTTCCTGTATATCTGATAGTCTGAGTTTTCTTTCTATCTACGTGGATTTTGTAAAATTTTGATCCATTTGTCCCCAAGTAGACAATTTAACCCTATATTCTGATAACATCTATCTTTCTTCTCAGCTGTGGAGACTTCAAGGCAGCAATTAATGGCCTATAGGGCAAACCAAGGGCCAAGATCAGTTCTCGAAGAGTTCATACCTCTCAAAAACACGACCTCTGAAACCTCAGATAAGGCCTTAAGCATCTCCGACAAGGCAAACTGGATGACTACAGTTCAACTATGGAGCCAAGCCAGCAATGAGACCAAACCCGCGCCCACATTAACGTCTTCTAAAGAGTCTGACATTAGCTTGAATGTTAGTCCCAAGCTGGCCCTGGACTCAAAACAAAGAAATGGAGCCTTCCACCCGTTCTCAAAAGAAAGAAACTTATGCCCTAGCCCAACCCTTGCTCTTGCTTCTGGAGAAAGGGATATGGAAGATAAGAAATGTTCTGAAACTCATGAGAATGGGTTTCCAAAGAGAGAAATTTCTGGAAAAGTTGCAAATGGAACGTTGCCCAGTGCTGATCAAGGAAAAGTTGTCCTCAATTCAACAGATGGGCAAACAAATACCAATAATTCTACTACCACACAAACTCATAGGAAAGCAAGGAGGTGCTGGTCGCCTGACTTGCACCGTAGATTCGTGAATGCTCTCCAGATGTTAGGTGGTTCTCAAGGTAATAAAACTAACTCAAAAATTGAAAAAAGAAAAGGGAATATAAACTCATGAATTGTTCTTATTGTGATATCTGTCATCAAATGATCATTATTGGTATCTTTCTGTCCTGATACGGTATCAGTATTTGACTGGTTTCTTTTTGGGTCATGCAAACAGTGGCCACCCCAAAGCAAATCAGGGAGCTCATGAAGGTTGACGGTTTGACCAACGATGAAGTTAAAAGCCATCTTCAGGTAATGTCTCTCTCTTCCTTCCATCGGCGAGAGTCAGACAAGCGTGAATTTTGTGCAAATTTTCCTTCTCTTTTTTTGGACCTGACACAACACGCATATTTCATCGCACGGTGCATATACTTCCAATATAATAAGTACAAATCTCATAATTTTTGTCTGACACAGAAATATAGGCTTCACACTAGGCGACCTAGTCCAAGCCCACAGTCAGCTGGAACTGCAACACCACAGTTGGTAGTCCTAGGTAGCATTTGGGTCCCACCGGAATATGCCACCGCCGCAGCCGCTCACAACGGCACTACCACACTCTATGGAGCACACCCAGCTTCCCATGCACCACCACCCCACTTTTGTGCTCCACCGTCAGTACCACAAGAATTCTATGCCGCTGCCACCGCCGCAGGACAGGCACCTCCGCCTCCCTCTCGCCACCAAATTCACCACCACACCCTCCAACACCAATTCCTTCCCTACAGTGCAGTGTCACAGGACCATAAGTCGCCGGGGTCTGATGAAAGAGGCACCGGGGAGCGTTCTGAGAGCATCGAGGATGGCAAATCGGAAAGTAGTAGCTGGAAGGCTGAGAGCGTTGAGAATGGAGCAGAGAGACGAGGGTTGGCTGCTTTTAGAGAATAAGGAGAAGAGAGCAATGGAAGCGAGATCATTCTCAAGTTTTAGGCCCCCTGTGGCATTTGGGGTTAGGGTTAGGGTTAGGGTTAGGGTCAGATTATTTGCATGTAACTAAATTAATTTCTGAGTCGAATTCTATTTCATATTCTTGAGAGAACTCCCAGATAAAGATTAAATCATAAGTGCATGAGAAAGTAGTGCGTGGTTGCTTTGATTCTCGTTACTTGTTTAATGTACCATTATGTATTGGGAAAGGCATTGAACATTCTCGACATATAATGTCTAACGCCGCCCTTACTACTTTTGCTAGGGAAGTTGACTTATCAGAACTTTGGCAACAGACACAATGCATCAATATGTCCATTTATAATCTGGCGATTACCATATTTTGTAAATATTTACATATCCTTGTTATATACCAAACTATTATGCTATTAAGTAAAGGGGTAACCTGATCAAGAACAAGTATTTAAGCTTTAACGAACAAAAGAACGGATTTACAAAAGAAAACACACCGAAAGCGAACGCCTAACATCTTTCCAGCCTCGACTCTCCGTAGCTTTCTTAAAATACATACATATAGCTATCCTGTCCATTAGGCCCTTTTTTGACCTTTACTTTTGCTGGACATATTGTAGATCATGGAATTAAGCTTGCTTAGAATTCGTTCACTTTGGACAGCATGACCTCTCGCATCTGTTTTTATTTTTTATTTTCCCCTTTTTGAATCTGTAGAAAAAATCTTGAACATGAATAAGGTGGAATTGATAGAAAGACGGGGTATGCATAAGCAAGATCTTAAAATTTGGATTGTCGGGTCATATGTTGGATTGCAAACTATTGCAATAATTACCAATGGTGCAAATATAGCTACATATAATATAATTATAGTTTAGACTACAATTATTTGTGATTACAATTGTTATTGAAATGTTCAATTTAAAACTCTAACTGTGAGAATTGGATAGGAAAAGCTCATGACTTTCCATGCCCAACAAGTCGGAATCATGTAATCCGCTAAATCTTACAAATAGGAAAGTAGTTTCTAACAAATTTAAAACCGTAGTTATGTCTTTTCGTTACATAAGCATCAAATTTCTTTTCCTTTTTCTATTGTAGAATAACAGCACAAGTTAAATCCTAAGGTCTAATATAAAACATTTTAAAGCTATTAAGTCATACTTAACAATCATAAACTATGCTTGATTTTCAAACTTAAATCCAGCCCATTATTAAAAATTCAAATTTGAACTCAATCCATAAGTTTACATATGATAAAAATTTAATAATTATATGATATATAATTATGATATACTAATATTGATTTATGTTTTAACATATAAAATCAATTAAAAT
Organism: Erythroxylum suave; assembly: GCA_027563595.1. Taxonomy (NCBI): domain Eukaryota; kingdom Viridiplantae; phylum Streptophyta; class Magnoliopsida; order Malpighiales; family Erythroxylaceae; genus Erythroxylum; species Erythroxylum suave. The sequence goes on along the minus strand of JAOSBN010000008.1, from coordinate 35,236,854 downwards.
GAATAAAAAATTATTCATTTCCAAATAAAAATAACTATAAAATACCAACAAAAATAATGAAATCAACAATCAAATAGTCTAAAGGGCCTTAATTGTACATGCTGCTAGTTATCCAAATGAAAAAAAATTTAAGTTCTTCTTATAACACTACAAGAAAATATGGACTTTAAAGGCACAAAAAATTTTAGACGCTTTGTGTAAGTTTTTAGATGCTTTTTTTTGTCGATATTTTTCACCTGGAGATAGTTTTTACGTCAGAAAACTTCACCATTTTTTATTTTAAAAAAAACTTACAATTTGCTTTTGTGCGTCTTTTTTAAGATTACTCATATGCATACTATTGTAATAAATTTTATAAATTAATCTAAGGTATATATCTGTATATTATTATAATAAATTAACACTTTTGTTAATAAATATTTTATTACATAAATTTATATGTATATAATAGCACAAATTAGCTAAAAAGCCTGCCATTAAAATAAAATGTATGGAGTACTTAACAGTCGCAGTTACTCTCCCAAAACATAATCAACTTTCAATCTTAAATTAATTTTTGGCTACATATATGTCCATAACTAAATAAAGAAAGTAGCTAGCAACATAAACAAATTAATTAGAAAAAGTAAACTCAAGATCCAAATCAAAAGGTAGTCTCAAATCCTCATAATCAACAACATCTTCAAAGCTAAAACTCATTACTCATAAAGGCTAGACTCTTCCTCAAAAAACTCTTGATCCACAATCACTAGCTCGCACCCATAGCATAACCACATGTCAGTTGACCATTACTTTGCATTTAAAAATATATCTTTCATTTATTAGCACTGAAAATATAAGCATAACGCACAGTACTATTAGACATTGACACAAATACTTATTTGAATTAGGCTCGTCCATCAAAATTGGCTCTATGCCACCCATTCTCCACACGTATGAATGAGATGAACAGAAGGAATCAAGATTTTTTATTTCTTTCAAAGCAACCTTTTCTTCTAGGGTAAAGCTCAGGGACTTCCCAAATTATATTACTTACGGGAAGGCTAAACAACTCTTAAGACAAGCAACTTTACAAACAAAAGAAGTAGAATTATGCTACAACCTCAATTGAGAACCATTTGTAATAAAATCCTAGCTCCTATAGAAGTGGAAACCAATTCTCCCACACAACATCAAAAATACCAAAACATTAAAATAAAGACCTCCTCCCACTGTGAACCCTCATCGTATCAATTCATGGATAGATTCGAGCAAAACCTTATATACATTAAACATATGGTTTAAAAGATTTAACAATTTGGTTTAGTTTCATAAATTGAACCAAATTATTAAACTGTTTAGAAAATTTCAAACTGTAAACCCAACCAAAAATAGAAAAACCAAACAAAACTTTTAAAATATGGTTTGGTTCACGATTTGGACTAAACCATATAACACCCTAACCATAACAACCACCATCATGACAAACACTAACCAAACGATGAACACCATAACAACCATCACCATAATAACAAATTCACCAATACACGACAACCACCATAACAACCACCACCATTACAAACAACTACGAAAATGACGGACACCATAACAACCACCACCCTGTGCAACATCATCAGCAAGTAGTAGAAAATGTAAAAGGAAAGTTTTGGAAACTACAAAATCAACACAAGCCAAATGCAATTAAAATAAATTCTCATAGTGAACCCCAACTTCCCCAATTAAAAGAACAAAAAAAAAAGCATAAGAAATTGGAGTAAAACCTAGCTTGTGCTTTACTTTTCCCTAAACTTATCTATAACTGAGGAAAAAAGATCAAGTTTAGCTAGAATCTAGTCATTCTTTGTATTTACGTCCTCATTTTGTTTATCAAGCATATCATTTTATTTTTTAAGCTCTTCATCATTCAATTTTCGAAGTTCTTCTCCATTTTTCTCAAATGATTCAGCTTTTTTCTCAAGTGCTTCAATCCTACACTGGAATTAGGAAATAATCCCATCATTTTGTTTTACAACATCTAATTGCACTTTAACATATAGTACTTCACTAGAGCTACTACCAAAGCTATCCTAATAACTTGCCTTCGATTGACCTTCAAGACCAAATACCTTGCTTTTAGTAACCCCAAAACCATAACCAACTACACGCAAACTTAGATTAACAGCAAAATACATATACTCATTAAAGAATTGAGTCTCAATCTCCACACGATCCTCTTATGAATGGGGAACAATATTTATGTAACCTTAGGGTTAACAACATCCTATAACATATCACAAACATCAATAAACTTTATATTGTAAAAACCAAAAAAGTTCTTAAATTAATATGGCTTATTGTCTAACTATGCATACTAGCGGTAACTCTGTGCCTTCTTCCACATACCCTCCTTCTTTTTTGACAGGTGTTCTTCTTCAAAACTCATAAAATTTTGGTTCTCTTCCATTTTCATCCACCTAATACAAGCAATTTAAGAAGACCAAACCTCATTACCAATATGATAAAAATAACCAAATTTTAAAAGTCAGTCGATCATAATGTCTTAACCAAATAACAAAAGTAACTTACAAATTCAGCTCTCTTTTTAGCATAACTTTTAGAATCTGTAGTACAAACATGATCTTGACTTACTTTCTTTCCCATTTTAGAAAGTACCTGGGAAATTAAAAAATTCAATTAATTTTCAAGTGTAAATTTAATTTAATATTTACATCTATAAAGAAAAATATAACAAAAAGGGCTAACGGACATGCTTTTACTTATAAGGTAGTAATTATACCTCAAACTTAGATAAACACCAATAAGAAACCAATCTCACCCATTGTGTTAGACCTCGTTTCCAGAGTTCAACATCGAACGTGAGTTCGTGAAGCCTAAACGTGGAGGAGGGCTTAGAAATTTGAAAATTGAAAGAAACTCATTTGGAAGCGAAGGTGGGCGTCGCCGCGGAAAAAAGCATAATCTTGGCCACGGCCAAGTCGCCACGTGAATTACGCCACGGTGAAAACCCCTTATAGCAGAATTCAAAACCCAAGCTACCTATCTTACCAAAATGCAAACTTAAAATCTTTCAATCACATTCATCATTTCAATCCAAAAACAAAATGGATAAGAATCTAACCATAACTAATTTCTCAAAATCTTAATCTCATTTTCAAAATCGAATACTTTGCAAAACATAATAAAAATTCTGTACAAAACCAACATTTATTTCATTAATATCAAAAGTAAGAGTTTTACAATGCTTTAGTGGGCATTTCGAGCCCCCTCACATCATAATCCAAAATACAAAGTTTACAAAAAACTAAAATCGCTCAAAATGCGACTAAAGCATTGTTTTACATAATCTAACTTAAAAAAAACCAAAACATGCGAACTGAAGTGATGCCTTGACTCTTGACTTACTCGATCTCTTGCTCATCACCTAAATGGGGGGGAGGAGAATGGGGGTGAGCTTGAAGCTCGTTGGTAACAATTTTATAATCGAGAAACAAGCAAAAACTATTTTTAAAACTCATTGCCATTTTACATTTTGCAAACTATAATAATTTCGCATGTAAAATCACCAAACACTTATTTCTCAAAATTCTCATTTTCTTCAAAGAGTTGATGAGCAATTATAAATCATGTATGCATCAAACTTGCTAACATTTCAAAAGCACATAAACACATCAGAATGGTTTAGG
>JAOSBN010000008.1:35212201-35226399 GCA_027563595.1 Erythroxylum suave | reverse complement strand
AAAAAATACTCATACCGACTTTTGATTGTTTTAGTGCTCTAGCACACCACCCTTGCGAGGTACGGACTCGGATATCATCATCGATGTCGGGTTAGGGTCTTGCAGGAGTAGGGTGTTACATAAAGTATATAATATTTTTAATAATTGAACGACTTGGCTTTGCGTTTAGTTGAGTTAGATATTAATTGGAGGGTTACCTTGGGGTCGCTAGGAGCGGTCCACTCGGGTTCTGGAAGGGGAATTCTAGTATGAGTCCTTTAAATTGTATTATTTTAAATAAACATAGTAATTATGATTAATTTTAACATCTTTTTATTAACATTATTTCTTTATATGCTAGGGAAGTTCTATTTATTTGATTTAGGCTACACCAATATGTTTGGATTTCTTTCATCATACCAAGGTGAGATATATCATTTGGGAGATTATAGAGGAAGAGAAAGATTTTAAGGTTCACAGGAATTGTTTAACTACGGACATTCTTTATTAAGAAAGGTTATTATTTTGGCGTTTTAAAAGCAAGAATCCATATATTTAAAAACATGTCGAGTTATGATATGAAGAGACAAAAATACATCATTTTTTGCTTTTTATGTTATACAAAATTAAATTAGAAACTATAGAGAAAACGATAGTTGTGCTAAAAATGAAGAAGAAATTAGGAAAAATGAAATTGAAGATGCGAGTTCTCAAGTGAAGTATAATATCATTCCAACACAACTTCGAAATATGTTCTGGAAACAAGATAAAATTGCTACACAAATATGGAATGATTATATCAATTCTAATTGATTTATGTTTGTAAATGATAATATTATTATGTTTTGAATAATTATAATGTGATGGACATCTTTTATTAACTAGAATGACTTAATTTAATTTTCTAATTTATATAATTTTATTATACACAATTAATTTACAAATTTTTAATTATATTAATTTGCCTATATTTTATTTCTAGCTATAATTACAATAATTAATTTTAAAACATAATATATTACATTAAAAATTATTAACAATAGAATATAATTACAAAAATAGAAATCGAATGATAAAACCAAACATATGTTTTTTGTTTTTTATTACAAATCTCAACAAAATGAGTTTTTGTTTTAAGCTTTTATAATAAAAATCTCAACCAAATAGATATTTTAATTTAAAAATAGAAAGCTAAAAATAAAATCCACAACAAAAAAAATACCCAGCGACCTCCTAATGTTTAACTTCTACTTACTTACCTGAATGAATGGCCCAATAAAGAGGAGTATGAAGAGGGAGGGAATATTAAAATTAAATTAGTAAGACTTAACATATTGGGATTCAACGATCTATAAAGCTTAATATTCCTTAAATAAAATATAAAAGTTAAAAAAATGATTTGGTCCCATATGCAAAAGAAATAATGTATTTGTTTTGTTTATCAAATTTAATTTTAGGCCCATAAACCCAATTCTTTTGTTTTTTTGGAGTTTTCTTGTTCTTTTTCCTTTCACTGTAGACTTGCAATTTGAACATGAAACTTATTTTAATTCTACACTTTCTGAAACTCATACAATCCCTCCTTTCAATTTGATCCTCTTAATAATTTAAGTTAGAAGATTTAGCAATCTCATTTGTTTTTACGTAACTTACTTTAACAAGTTTTTATTGATTCAATCTTTTCTCAATTAATATAATGGCGTTACCATTTCTTCCCACAAATATTATCTTCACTTTAGAAATCTCTTTTTGTGTCTTTTTTTAATTTCTTAAATTTATTAAAATATAAAATTCGCTAATTATTCTTTGTTTTAAAAAATTTTCTATCATTAATTTTGAATTGTATCTTTATTTCAAAATTAAATAGAAAAATAGAAAAAGAAGGAGGCTAAAAGGGTAGGTCGAAAGTGAGACAAAATCAGAGAGGTGGAGGCGGAGAAAAGAGGAGAGAAAGCAACAAAACAGAGGCGGAGAAAAGAAGAAAAACAAGAGCAGTCGGTGGTGAGGATGAAGAGGAACAACAGATAGAGAGAAGGCAGAGCTGAAGCTAACGGGAGCGTTCGTTCTTCTGGGTGATAGTGAACAGAGGAAGAGGGTGAGAGTCGAAGCCAAGTAGTCGCTAACATCCTCATCCAACAATCCATTTGTTTGCTCTTTCTATTTTATCTCTGTTGCATTATGGGACTCCTTTATCTTTATCTTTTGTTTATTGAACCTGTTTTCCTTATTAGAGCTTGATAGTCCATTTTGGTTACTACTCTGTTTATTGCTTAAAGACTTTTCTGATACTGTTAACTGTGGCATTGAAGGAGCAATTTTCCTTTCAGTTATATGAAAATGGCCGTTTTGATTTTTTTTTATTTTCCTTTCAGTTATATGAAGTTATGATAATGGTTTTGATTATCATTTTGGTTATGGTGAGTTTGTAATCCAACTTATTTTTTCTGGACATAACCACTCGAAAAATGCGATCATGTAAAAACAAATCCTTTTTTTTAATCTTCTTTTTATTTTCAGTATTGATTCATGTATGTAGTTTCATGATTGTTGCTTTTTATTCAAATTTTAGATTCTTGGATTCCTAGGTTCACATATTAATTGCATTACTAATAGAAATAATTATTCATATGTTTAGAAAGGATCTCTCGAAGTACATAGGTTTGGGGTTTTCAAGTCATTTGTATATGTTGTGTTTGATTCATCTTGAGATAGATGTTTGCTGTCTGTTTAAATTTGTGTCTGTGCTGCTCTGTATAAAATTAGTTGTAAATTTTAATCCTTTAAAATACTAATTTTGCTTTCTGCTGTCAAGACTATTGTTATGTGGTCTGGTAAATAACATCAATTAGTAATTCTTTTTCTTCCAATAGAGGGTTGAGCTGCTGAGCGATAAAATAACGAACCTAGATGGTGAAGAAGAATAAGAAGCAAAAGGTAATATTGCCACCGGCATTACCAGCAGAAATATCAGAGGATGAAATAGAGGTGTCAGATGAGGACTTGGAGTTTGTCCACCAAAATCTTGATTACGCTGCCTTTGTATCTCGCTTAGACACCCAATCCATCACCAAGTAACATCTTTTCACCTTTTTCTACCACTTTTTATTATTATAATTTATTTACGTAAAATTTCCTTGATAATGTAAAATTGAAAAGGCATGTTAGTCGGGTGGCTGGTTTAGAAGGAGATGATGCTTTGGAGGCTTCCTATGAGAAAAGGAAAAACAAAAGGGAAAATAACGAGAAGATTGAAGAAGAAAACAAGCTCTATGTTGATCCTGTTGATACTCTTCCTGTCAAAACTTTGGATGGCCAGCTCTACTACCGCACATGTATTTTTTTTCCCATTTTATTGCTTGTTCTTGAGTCCTATACTAACAATTGGTAATTGAAAACATTTTTATTGTTTAATGAGGCAGCAGCATTGTCAGGCACCGTTGAAAATAGTGAAAAAGATAGACTTGGTGGAGATGAAAAGGATACTGGTATAATGAGGTTGACTAAAGCAGAAAGGAGGGCAAAGCTGAAAAAGAACAAGAAGGAGGCGAAAAAACTAAAGAACTTGGACATACCACAAGATCAGAAGGAGCAAGCTCAACAAGCAGTTGTGCTGGTATCGTTAGAATACTGTAAAACTTTTCTCAACTATCATATGGTTCACATAACTGCTTTTTGGCTCGAAATCTGCTTCATGATTGCTACATTTGTAGTTATATTCTAAGCTGCAATGTTTTGGCAATACAGATGTGCTATGTAGGTACAAGATTTTAATGCATTTTATTCTTGTGTAATATGAATCTTGTCAGAAGCCGTTGTAATTCTAATTAAAATTGTAATTTATTTTCATGTGATGATCTGACTTTCTTGGTTGAATTTGATGGCAATCTTTCTAAAAGACTTCTTTCTTTGAATCAAACTACGCAGGCTGTAATACTTCTATTTGTGCCTCATCTAAAATAATGTTCCTTTTCTAGGCTGAGGTGAAAGAAGAGCTCTCAGCTGAGGAAGCATTTAAATGTAAGAAGCTTAAACTTGCAGAGCTGGGAATGGAACTATTAACTGATCCAGAGTCCAATATAAAATCACTCAAAGAGATGCTACAAATCTGTAAAGACGATGATCCCACTGTTGTGAAACTTGGACTGTTGTCCCTGTTGGCAGTTTTTAAAGACATTATCCCGGGGTAGGAAGCGTGAGCTTATTCAAATATCGTTTTTTTAAATTGTTCATCTCTCTGTCTCTTTGTCTCTGCATACATAATATTGTTCCTTCTGTTGCATCATACAGTTACCGAATTAGGGTTCCAACGGAAAAGGAGTTAGAAATGAAAGTTTCCAAGGAAGTTAAGAAGATGCGGTATTATGAATCAACCCTTTTGTCGGTTTACAAGGTTTGGCATGGCACTCAGTTTTAATTGTTAAAACTTGAGCACTAAGTTTTCTTTTTCCCCCTTCTGAATCTTCATTTGTTTGTCTACCAGGCGTACTTGCAAAAACTAATAATATTAGAAAAGCAACCCAAGTTTCAACATGTGGCCGTTCGTTGCATTTGCACTTTACTCGAATCAGTACCACACTTCAATTTCCGTGAAAGCTTGTTAAGTGCCATTGTGCAAAGCGTAGGCTCTTCAGATGATGTCATAAGGTTTTTGCTGAATTCTTGTTTCTTTTTCCTTTTACGTTAAATAACTGGATTTCATGCATTCTTCAACTTTTGTTTTAGTGCTGTTTATACTTACGACATGTTTGCGTTTGTAAAAGTTGTTGTTGATTATAATATGGTACATTTGCTCTTTATGTAATCTTGACTATTGAGTTCATATTTCTGTCCCCACTGTTCTGCTGCCTATAATCCATTTACTCAATAAGATGTCAAATTAACATTTACATCTATTTTGCTTTCAAATTCATGGTGAGGCTAAAATTTTTCCTTCCTATTATGTGTGTTTAGTTTCTGAATATGCGCATGAGTTCAAACCTAAACGCCAAACATTCAGCAGAGTTGGCTATGGCTTACTAGATATATTCCACCTCGAATGTTTATTCTTATCTGTTCTAGATCCAGCAGTTTGAAGGTTGAAAAACCATAAACAACTCTAATATTTTTAAGAGACATGTTGGTCAATGTAATTTACTTCATGATTATTCTGGTAAGTATTATTGTTATCTGCTCTGCCTCCAGTAGCTTGAAAGTTGAAAAACTAGAAAAAATCTGTAATATTTTAAAGAGACACCTTGATCAATATATTCTTTTTCAATATTATTCTGACAAGTATATTCTTGTGAATAATGGCTGCTTAATCAACTCTATTTTTTGTACAGAAATTGCTTAACCCAAAGGTGTTACTTCATGCTGACCAAAATTTGATGATAGCTGATTTAGATATTATCCTATTTATAAAACTGTACCTTACTTGACAGGAAACTTTGTTGTATGACTATTAAGTCCCTATTTATTGACGAGGGAAAGCATGGCGGTGAAGCGACACTGGAGGCTGTCCGATTAATAGCAGAAAATGTTAAAGCTCTTAATTGTCAACTTCATCCAGATTCTGTTGAGGTACGTGGTGACTCTTGTTGGTGTCACATATGGTTTCAATGACATCTGGCATTTTGTACATTTATTTGATCATGCAAAGATTAACTTCCCCAAACCCCCAGAAAAACAGCAAAACAAAAAGAAGGCAACCTTTGAAATTAGTAAATTGTTTTAATGTGGATTTTGGTTAAAATATTGGGTTATGCAAAGATAACACGAAATGTAACGAAATTGGTTAATCTTAGAAGAAATGTTTCTTATCTTTTCTCTGACTTGTGATGCAAATTTGTTGGAATGTAGATGGTGTACTAATCACTTGGTCTCTTTCATCAAGGGACAAGGGTTATATAAGTTTTAAGGATGTATTAATTATTTTTAGTTTCCTGTGGGATAGTTTCGGAAGACATTCTTCAGTATATCCATAGATGCAAAACCAACCCCTTGAACTTCAAGAAAAGTAATGTTCTGGAGTTTTTTTGTAGGAAAGTATTTTCCTATTTTCTTTTTTGTTACCTCTTGATGATTCTTTTTCCTTCTTTTCTGTGAACACTTCCACAGGTTTTCATGTCATTAGCATTTGATGAAGATCTGGGAAAGACTGAAGAAGGATACCACGACAACAAAGTAAGAAACAGAAAACACAGAAAGAGGAAACATGCTGAGGAGTCCAGTCAAGTGCAAGACAATGACAGGAAAAAGAGCAGGCAAGAGATGATGACAAAGATTAGAGAAGAGGTTAGTTATATATTCATAGGTTTTGATGGCATTGTTTATGTATCAAGTGAAGGCACTGGTATTTTAGATGAATAAGAGGTCAACTCGCAGATAATTATGTGTGGTTTCTCTAATTAGTCACCTGTTTATTAATATGCTTGCCTGGCTTCTCACATTTCCTTTATTTTCACGTTTTTTGTGTTTCTACTTTAATGAGATGGGAGAGGTGGAAATGGCACAAGACACAGCCTTTTTAAGAAGCACATCTCATACATCAACTTTAAACTCAATAGGCCACTTTCAAAGCAAATATGCTTGATTTCCCAACAAACTTTCTTCTGGTGCTACATTCAATCTGTAAAGAACTAAAGACAATAATATATGTGTATTAACCTCGGAATGGTACCTCTCTTCCTTTTATAATCGCCACATTATTTATCATCCTTCAATGCTTATTTGAATGGCCATTTTTTATGGTTTCTGCAGGTTAGTGCTGATTACAAAGCTGCTTGTTTTACACTAGATGTTGCAGAGAGGAGAAGGATGCAGGCAGAGACATTGTCTGCACTATTTGAGACGTATTTTCGGATCTTGAAGCACTCGATGCAGTCAACTTCAACTTCAGCCAGGTTTGTGCTTCAATTTTTCTGTAGCTCTTGGCTATTGGGATTAGATGTTTTAATATTGTGTCACTATGTATTATGGAATTTACCACTTCCACACAGCAGATTTTTATAGTTTCGTATGTCACTTAATCTGTACCTGTTTTTCCCTTCAGTGGCAATCTGATACATATATCTCTTGCAAGTGGGTTTGATATTGGTTCAAATTATCCTGTACAAGTACTCTTTTTCATTAATGTCTAAGGAAACGATCTTTGTGCCAGCTTCAACCTTATCATGTCCACGACATAGATGAACTAGATCTATATGAGTGCAATCTTAATTGGCATTTCTCTTTTATTTGCTTTAGTATTTTTCATTAGCGAGAAGGTTGGTAATGAAAAGAGTACATGGTTGCAATTTGGAGTTAGAACATACTTGGTAGTTCTGTTGCTCGGAGTAGGTGAATTTTGGAATCAGCATTCTATTAAATGAGACCTTGAAAATTTGGTAGATGTTGGGTTTAAATTATGACATGGAATTGGTGTGAACAAATTGCCCATAATGCCCAATGTTCCTCATGTTTGCTGTTTCTACTCTATGCTTTAAGATCACGAAAAGATACTCTCTTTTCTCTTTCTCACGTTCTGTTTTCTCTTTCTCAGCTCTGAAACTGACGGTAATTCAGTTGCTGGTGTATTTGGAGCACACCCGTTGCTTACGCCATGTCTGAATGGATTGGGAAAATTCTCTCATCTTATTGATTTAGATTACATAGGAGATCTTATGAATTATCTTAAAAGGCTTGCAAGTGGTGGTGATAACTCTGATTCTTCTGAGAAATGTTTGACACGGTTGACTGTTTCTGAACGCCTGCAATGTTGTATTGCTGCCTTCAAAGTCATGAGAAGCAACCTTGATGCCCTTAATGTTGATTTACAGGATTTCTTTGTGCATCTGTACAATATCATACTTGAGTATAGACCTGGAAGGTTTGTGTTTTACATTCTACTTGTAAATTCTGTCTTCTCATCTACAAAATTCTCCATATTCCTCTACACTTCTTCATTGGTATATACATACGCTTACATGTATAGCTGCTACAAGTGGTTTTTTAATTGATAGATTAAGTGCATTTGTCTCCTTGTCTCTTAATCCTCTCTCTCTCTCTGAAATTGAGTTTGTTTCTTGTTTTGGATCTTCTCCAGGGTTTTAGATTTTGATTTCTTGTATTGTCGTTTCCTCTACTCTAATTAATTGATTACACCAGCTGGTTCTTGTTAACATTGCGCAATGTCTGATTTCTCTACCTTAATAGGTTTCTCACTCCATTTGGATATCTCATGCAGGGATAAAGGAGAATTGTTGGCAGAAGCTTTTAGAATCATGTTGTATGAGGATAGACAGCATGACATGCAAAAGGCTGCTGCATTTGTAAAACGTCTGGCGACATTTTCTTTATGCTTTGGGTCTGCAGAATCTATGGCTGGTATATCAGTCAACTGCTAATGCAGTTGAACTTGTTATGAGTACCTTGTATTTGTTTAATATCTTGATTGTTAATTTAGTATTTTTATAGTGTCTTGATTGGCGTCTTGTTCTTTTGGAGCTGCTACAGCTTTGGTGACTTTAAAGCATCTTGTTCAGAAGAATGTCAAATGCCGGAATCTGTTGGAAAATGATTCAGGAGGTGGATCTATTTCTGGTTCTGTTGCTGTAAGCAATCTTCACTGTCTTTCTGATCTTTTTAGAAGATGGAATTTCCATTTTTAAGATCGTGATGTGAAATGAATGATAAATAGGTTAACAGCTAAGGGAAATGATGCCATATGCATGAATGCGTAGGAGTACGTATTATCAACTCTGTTTGATGAATTGAACTAATTACTTGATCACATTGGTGTGATATTCCAAATTATTACAATGCTCAGTTGCTTATACTTAAAACTTAATAAATAATATTTGTCAGAATTGGCAGAAGTCAGATTTTAATTCCAGTTTTTACAGAAGTAAAGTATTTCTTGTACTATTCTTTTTCCTTCTGCATTTCATGTCATGGATGATACTGTACTTTTGTTTTATAATTTTAATTTCTGAATTAAACAATTCCTACTTGATTTATTGTGGCTTATCAAATTTTTTGAAATGTTTAATGATGAACTTATGATGCTCAATTCAATCAAAAACGAGTGGTGGGTCACAGTAATTATTTAGGTAATAGTAGACCAGTAATAAAATCTCTGAAATGGAGCAATCTGAATCCTCTCAAAACTATTATTACTATTGGGTTAATTCAAATCAGATAGATGTTTTTAAGGGTTGGTTTGGCCTGTCGCTTGGAGGCAAAATTAATACCTGAAGCATTTGTTGGGATCATTTCGGTGAAGTAATTTAACTTTTGCACTAGTCATTTTTAGTAGAACTTCTCAACAGTCCACAAGGAAAGCTAAATAATCTGAGATTTCTTTTAAATGCATAGGCCCATTTAAGTATTGATTTTCTGTCTTTCCTCCATCTACAAAATTCCTATATATGACTTGTGTGTCTTATAATCGTTTTTCTGAAGTTTGTGCTTTGTGATCGCTTCTTTTTGGTCAATCTAGAACCTAGAAGCAATTGTGCTTGTTGATTTTTGTGGATGCTCTATATTTATCATACTGGGATTATGTTAGTTTGTTCAATAAGACAAAGAGTTTCTATTTGATTCCACTGCTAGGTGTTGGGTCCACATTTACTAGTCTATTTTTCACATGAACTTTGAAGTTCTAATATCATTTGACAAGAATGAAAAACTGATGGTATTCTGCATTTTTATTGTCTGATGGCATGAGCATATAATTAGGAGATGAAATCCATTCCAGTGCCCAGTTAACATCTCTTTGTTATTCTGTTTTTGACATTGGTGCAGAAATACCAGCCATATGCTTCAGACCCCAATTTAAGTGGCGCTCTCAGTTCCGTCCTGTGGGAACTCAATCTTCTTTCCAAGCATTATCATCCTGCAGTTTCTACAATCTCTACAGGGATTTCGAGCATGAACAGTGGTAATAACCAAGTGCTTCTGTCCACTCTATCTCCTCAACAAGCTTTTATGGAATTTTCGCTTGATCAACATGTATTCAGTCCGACTTACTCTGCCAAAAAATCAAATAGCAAGAAGAAAAGAGAAAATGGACAGTTGAAATTGAAAAATATTGAACAGTTTCTAGATGAGATGAAGTCATTAGATGAAGACGAGTTACAGGCCAAACTTTCAAATCAGTTCACACTTCTTCATGACATCAAGGAGCATGAGAGATTGAGACTTGAATTGGATCGTACAAACTTAGCCTTACAATTACATGAGGATTATGAGAAGCAGAAGAGGAAAGCTAGAAAGGTCTAAGCCTCGAAACGTTTAAAATTTTTGATTAGTTTCACTGGTGATTTTGGATAATTTTGAGATGTAGATGATCTCTAGTCACTTCTAATGGTGTTATGGATATATATATTTATAAGAAATCTGTATTTCCCAAATTCCTAGATATTGAGCAATTCATATTTTTTAAGTGATCAAATTTAGGGATATGATGGTATGTCTGAATAGCGCGATTTATAATCCAGCTTTAAAAATATTTTTACTAAGATTGAGGCAATTAATATAAGTTTGCATTGAATGTGTAAATTATCAGAAAAGAAATCACTGTAAATTTCTCACTTACATGTGTCATTTTAGATTAGGAAGAACCAAGTCCGCATGTAGTACTCCAATTTGGGATCGCTCTTGTTGTTCCTTGCGTTTTGCTCTGAACTTCTTTTTAACATTTAAGGAGAGATAACATTGAAATTATATTACAATTAACCATAGAAATTATATACAATTGTTTTAAAGTTAAATCATGAATTTTAAAAATTGAAAAATATTTAGTTTAACAATACAACATAAATAAATAATTTAACTGTAATAAATCACTTTCAAGATGCAAAACAACTCGAGTGCGTAAGAAGTATACGATTGACCGTGGACAAGCTTAGTTTGTAACCCAAGGAGGGAAGATACATGAATGAAGCATACAGGTGTGATGGATTGGAAGGCCTACATTGTCCACAAAACTAATGATGTGCGAGCACGGAGCTACTCTCTTTCAAACTTAGTATCGCTAATACCGTACCAGACACGAATTCTGGAGTGGTATATTAGTTAATATTAAATAATATTTTAGATAAAAAAATTTAAATTATAAAATAGTTCTTCAATATTATAAAATTGAAAAATAGTCTACTAAGATATTATACTATATAATTTTTAATTTTACATTAACTTCATCTCAAAATTATAATAATATAAATTTAAAATAGCAATTATCTCTTTATTTTATTAATATTACTTTTCATATAAAATAACTACAATTAATATAACAGAAAGTTCATTTAATTATCATGCATATATAAAACTAAAAATAATACAAAGTACTTAAAATATTTACAATTTATATCATACAGTAAAGAATAATTATATCAAAACATCGTATGGTAAAAATAATATAGGTCCATAAGTATTACAATAAGAGTTTTTACTAAGGAATACAGTAAAGAAAAAGTAAAACTTGAAACAAAAACACTTGTAGTTAAAAGTTTTATATTTGTATTGCATATATAAAATTTAACATATACCTCAAATATAAGTTAAATTAAAAAAGAAAAAATAAAAATTTATTCAATAAGATATCCACTCAAATAGTACTAGCTCTAATTTTCATTTATTACAAAATCTTCGTCATTGAAAGAAGTTTTGTGATATCCAGTTTTCGGTATATGCTTAGGGTTAGAACCCTAGATCAAGTATTGCATATACATATATCACATTAGCATTCACACACAAATATTAATATTTGTATACATTACAAAGCATACGCACTCAATTGACATGTCCCGGGGGAAAAAAAATGTTAAGTGAATATGATGTGAATCATGAATTAATATGTCTTGAATTTTAGTATGATTAGATTTCAATTGGAAAATTGGAATTAAATGTTATTGATTAGGAGATTAAAGAATTAATATGTACATTTGGACTAGGACAAATACTAAATAGTAGGATAAATTGATACATGAAAATTAGGATTACTAAGCCTAAAATTGAGTGACGTTTCGCATAGTTAAATATATGACAAATAAACTAGTAATTAAATGACAGTTGGATCAATTAGTATGTGATAAGTGGACCAATCTTAGAGTGACATGTTAACTGATTAGTAGAAAACAAATGGCTACTAAATGTGCGGATTAGTAGCAGCATCTTGATTAGGCAAATGTAATAAATGCCTTAAGACAAAAGTTGACATTAGAAGGTGACACCTAGCATGTGATGTAGCAAGTTTCTGTAGCTGAGTTTTGTTGCTTCTTTCCTTTGTTTCCTTCATTGAAATAGCTCCTTCTTTTCTTTGTAATTTTGTTTGAACCCTAGCTAAGTTTCTACAGCAATACCATATGTATATCCTATACCAAATAGCCGAGAAATCTGCTCAAAGTTGTCTTTGTTAAGTCAAGAGGACTTTACGATGGTCAATTTTGATGACAATCAAATAATAATAATGTTAGAAACAAATGAACGTTTTGACAAGTGTGTTAAGTGTGCAGACGAAGTATAGAACATAGACACAAGACAACATAGACGCAGAAGAGAACACAGATGCAAAAAAAAACATAGACGCAAGTCAACATAGACCAAGTCAATACAGACGCAAGTCAACACAAACGTAAACAAAACACAGACGCGAAGTCAACACAGATACAAGACAACATAGACGCAAGTCAATACAGTCGCAAGACAACATAGACGCAAGTCAACATAGACGCAAAAGACACAAATGCAAAACAACATAGACGTAAGTCAACATAGACGCAGGACAACATAGACGCAATTCAATACAAATGCAAGTCAACATAGACGTAAAAGACATAGACGCAAGTCAATATAGACACAAAAGACACAGACGCAAGACAACATAGGCACAAGTCAATACAGATGCAAGACAACGTAGACGCAAAAGACAACATAGACAATACAATGAAGATACAGAAGTACGCCAGACAGTTACTTAGTTGGAGTTAGCTACATAACTCAACTAAATGACAGTTATCAATAATTAAGAAGCGGTTATCAAAGATCAAGAAGCAGTTGGAGATTGAGGCTATAAATACTAGTCGTAATCGAAGATTTCAGAAGCTAATGAATCTTACGGATCTGACGAATCTTAAAATTTTGAGAAATCAGTGATCTTTGGGTGCTTACTTAGAAAAGAGAAATTCTGTAGTGCGATACTGAGAGAGCTAAATCTACTGTAACAATAGCTCACAATATCTTTTTCTAGTGAGAGAAAGAAAAGGTAGATAGCCTGGAGAGGCTAAGATAGCTGAAAGAATACTCTGTAAGAGACCTGAAGAGGTTCTAGAAGGGAAGAAAGAATACTTGTAATTGTTTAGAGTATAGTGAAACACTCAGACAAACTCTGAGGACTGGACGTAGCTCATGGTTAGGGGTGAACCAGTATAAAAATTGTAGCGTCTACTTTCTATCCTTTATTTCAGTTTATTTTGTTGTTAAGCAATCATATAGAAGTTATTTGTGATTTAACTACGTAATAATTTTCTTAGAATCCTTGTGAGATCTTTTTAACAAGAAAGAGGAGTTCTTAGCAAGTTTTTGTATTAACAAAAAAAAGGATACACCATTCAACCCCCCTTCTGTGTATCGAGCTTCTTATACGTAAAGTCTATACTAACGTGTGATTTACTTCAATTGGTATTAGAGCTTGGTTTCCAAGAACCACCTTTACAAAGTGAGGACAAAGATCCATGGCAGAATCACATGTTTTTATAGCTGAAGGTGCCTCCGTCACAAGACCTCCTGCGTTCAATGGTGAAGATTATCATTATTGGAAGGACAGGATGCGACTCTTTATTGAATCCACACACATTGATCTTTGAGATATCATCTAGAATGGACCATACGAACCAGTAGATGATGAAGGAAATGCCATTCCTTGCAACAAATGGTCAGCTGATCACAAAGCCAGATTTCAACTAAATTCAAAGGTCAAGTTCTTTCTGAGTTGTGCGTTGAGTAGAAGTGAATATGATAAAGTTCATGGATGCGAGACTGCGAAGGAGATGTGGGACACTCTATCCATCTCACATGAAGGCACAAACCAGGTGAAAGAGTCCAAGATTAGTATTCTTGTACATCAGTATGAGCTATTTAAAATGCAGGAAGATGAGTCTGTTGATCAGATGTTTGGACGATTTTAAACTATCGTTAATGGACTTAAAGCTCTTGGGAGAATCTATGATAATCAAGACCACGTGAGGAAGATTCTCAGAAGT
>JAOSBN010000008.1:35165123-35212101 GCA_027563595.1 Erythroxylum suave | reverse complement strand
AATTATTTTTCAGGATCAGAAGAATACCCCGTTAGGCCAACGGGAGTATGCCTACAGCTAAGTGAAGGATTGAGGTCTGGGATCAGTTCGCGTCTGCATTTACTTTAGAATTAGTATTGTATAAATTGGATTTTCTGAAATTTATGAGTGTACAGAAAGTATTGTGATTGACATTGTGTTTGGAAATGCTTTGAAATAAAGTGGGCCCAATTTAGCTCAATTGTATTATCAATTTCCGCAATTGAGTGTGCCTCGTTCCAATGGAGGAACTAAATTGAAATGGGATCGGATTGTGTTAGTGAAATTAACACGCCACCCTCGCAGGGCGCGGATTCGGACATCAACATCGATGTCGGGTTCGGGTCTTATGGGAGTGGGGTGTTACAATCTCCCAGCTACTTATCCCGAAATGGGGTTTTTTAAATGGTATTCGGGTTAGGTCATATGCATGGGTAAGTGAGGTTTCAAAAAATGACTCGGGCTTCAGGTTACTGCTTCGAAGTTTTCCCGGAGGCGAAGTGATGAGTTCGCCACGTCCAAATTTTCCTGAAAGGGTTTGGGCTATTGATTCACATGTTTCGTTGTGGCAAAGTGATGAGTTCGCCGTAGCTAACTTATCCCGAAGGGTCTTCTTCCTTGATTTTATGGCTCAACAGTTTCTTGGGCTTCACTCTTGGCTCCACTTCTTGAGTGTCTTGCAATGAAAAGGAATAGCTTGCAATATCAATTGTCCTATAAAGCAAGTGAGTGTAATTACTAATTAATTATGACAAATTTTCCCTTAAACTACATTAATTTAAAAAAAGCACTCTTGAACTAAATTAAGCACAATATCTAACAAAAGAGCTGAAAAATACAACAAAAGCTATAAAAATACCACTGAATAATATAGAAAAGTTGGGTTCAATCAAATTCCCCTACACTTAGACCTTTGTACTCCTTGAAAAAGCTTATAAAAGTCAAAGAAATATAAGTGCAAAAGGAAATACTGACCATACTTAAAAATGAGAGCAGAAAATTAATAAAACCATTTTCTCAGAAATCAACTAAAGCAGATTGAAACAATGCCAAGAAGATCGACACCACAAGTAGTTAAGCCGAGAGATTGAGCAAAAAAAACTTATCTCAAGGGAAACTATTTTACTCTCAACTCACTTGGCTTGGGGTAATTTCACTCTAAAATCTGCTTATTTCATTCTCTACCATAAGCTTGTGATAGTTCTACTTCTCCAGCACAAGAACTATAATTTTACAAATCAAGAGGACTTTTAGGGTTGTAATGATGAATGAAAGCCAACTGAAATGGATGGAATAAAAGAAACAAGATGAGTGACATGCATCACAATTATCATCTTCATGAAATGAGTGTCAGCTATTCTAAAGAAAAAGATTTAAAATTCTAACATAGCGGCCTTCTTTTTTTCATACTATATTGCAAAACAATTGTTCGGACAACTGTCATAATTAGACTCAAACCAGGTTCCTCAAATGTTAAAAGGAACTACTTAGGAAACTTAAAACTGGTGCATTTGAAGTACCAAAGTTCTCACTATTTATTCTTTACTGAACTATGGTAGCAACACACCATCACACTGTTCTGGTAAAAGACACTGCTTTTGCTTCATTTTTTTAAACCCAACCCATGGATTCTACTAAAAAACACTCAAATTGAGAAAACTGGAGATAAAATATTTACATCAGTTTATAAAAGTGTGCATGCACTCGAAAAGATGGCTCAAGGGGACTAGCAATGGTAATGTGCGCAGGGTTTGTGTTTAGGAGAGAAAGGTTTTGCAATGAATTCCTGTTTCATTTTCAAAAAATTTAGTTCATCAAGCCTTGATTAAGAATTAAAACAAGTTCTAGAGAGATATAAAATTAAGCGGATACACACAAATGAAAGAATTCAGGCCCAAATATCCTTCTAACATGGTTAGTGTCTCAACTAAGCAATCTCAAGGTTTAAAAACACATAGCACCACTTCCTTAACGTACCCTCACTCACTTCTTGTTAAAAACATTAAAAATGGAATTAGTCAAAATTCAACTATTAGTTAAAAGCATGGATAGTTTTCCAAAAGCATATGTAAAACTTTGAATTTTTCAAAAATTTTCAATCAGAGAAGTATTAAAAACTTAATGTGGGAGCATTGTTTAAGTGTTGGTAACGGCAAAGTGAAAGGTTGGCCGCGGCAAAGTGTGTCCGAGAAAGTTTTAGCCGCGGCAAAAAGTGGCAGAAAAAAATGCTTAAGTGTTGGCTGCAGTGAAGTAAAAGGTTAGAAAACTGTCGCTTTGGTGAAAAATGGCAGAAACGTGGAGAAGATAGACAAAATGCATGCAATTGCAATTTGACCTCAAGGACCAATTTCAAATCTTAAAAGATAACACACAAATGACACTTAAAGTGGCCAAAATGTTGCATGAATAAACTATTTGGTTTCCTCTCCCACACTTAAACACAATATTGTCCACAAGATTGAAAGAAGTAAAGCTCAATCACATAGAGTAGATGATAAACATTAAATGAACAGATCGACAATATCTCAATAGCCAATGAAATAAATACAACATTTAGCCTAGGCTAGATCAACCAAGGAAAGGACATCAGAAAAGTTAACTAGTATCTAGGAAACTCAAGAATAAAAAGACTCAAAGATAAAACAACAAGACAAAATACAAATGACTCAAGATTGATTTGCAGGGGAATCAACTACGGACCTAGATTGTCCAACCTCAGATGGACTTGTTCCAGACGTGCCCTCCCCAAATGTGCCAGCGTCGCGCCATTGATCATCCTCATCAGAGGGCAATTGGAATTGTAGATGTTCAGCCAGCAAAGCATCTATACGACGATGATAACGCATGTCCCGATCATACATGGCATCTAGATGCGTCCGGTGCTGGATCTCGCCCAAGAGAGTGAGACAGAGCTGGTTGAGATCAGCAGAAAGTCCATCAAGCCTAGTCGTAAGGGTTGCTAAGGTGACAGGTGCAGAGACTTCCAGAGCTAGCTAGTGGTGCTAAATGGGTGCATCAGTAGCTGAAGTTGTACCAACATTAGATACAGGTATAGGAAAGGGTGGTGGTGCAAGGGCAGGGTGTTTTAGGCGGTCATATCTAAAGACTAGGGCTGGTTCAAATTAGCTGTCATTATTGAACTTAGGTACATTATGTGCATAGAAAATGTCTGAAACAAGGTGAGGGAAGGCTATGGCATTTGTTAGTTTGGGTGTTTGGATAGAGTCATAGAGGGCAGAGGCAATAACGTCAGCTATGTTGACCGGACGACTAGTCATTAGGAGGTAGATGTATAGAGCTTGGCGATTAGCGACATTGGCTAGATGGATGGTGGGAACGATGTTGTTACAAACCAAATGCAACCAAGGCTGAGTCTCTGGTTGTAAATCGGAGCATTTAAGGTACAACTCGGTATATCGTGGGTGATGCCAATCAGCGTCCTCTTAATAAATGGTGTGAGCAACATTGGTTAGAGGGTAATTATGGATTAGTTGGTCAAAATGGTAGTGGAAAAAAGTCAATGGCTACACAATTATGGATCCGAGCATATGTGTAAAAATGACGAACGAATTTGTCATTACTTAAGGTATGTCCTTAACCAAGCCAATTAGTTGGGATGCATGGAGTTGTTGAACAAAAAGGATGTCTTGGGGGGGGAGGGGTTAGAGGAAAGAGTCATTCTTTGATAAGAGGTCTAGCATCAACTTTTTCATATAATTCCTTAAATGTATACTCATTGTCAGGTGAGCCAGGTTCATTAGAGGGGGTAGGGTTTTTGGTTCGAGTCATTTGCTTACAGATGAACAAACTAATTAAAGAACAGAACAAATCAAAACTTCACCGTGGTGTACTCCACTTCGCCGCAGTGAAACATTCCAGAGAGGACGGTATGTCCAACTGGTCTGCCCTAACTATCTACAACATATACAAAAAAAATGGACGAGGAAGGGAAACTAATATACTTACAAAGATGAGGAGGAAGTTGCACAGATAGAGAATCGAGAGTGAAGGTGATTAGGAATTAAAAAAAAAAGGGAGGATGGGGGGTTGAGAAGATTTGCCGCGGCATAATAGGGTTGGAAAAGGGAGGAGCAGTAGGTTTAAGAAAATAGAAAGGTGAAAAGACGAAAAGAGTAGGAAGAGAAAATAAATGGTTGATGACTTATAGGGGTAAAATGGTAATATGATAAATAAAAATTAAAGACATGAGAGGCTAGCCTGTGTAGATTCTATCTTTTCTGCGGCGTAATTGTGATTTTGTCGCAGCAAAAATGTCTCGAAAGGAAAAATGGAAGAAATAGGAATATGTCACCACGGTGACGTGAAATGCATGCTGCGGAAAAAATAACCCGAGAGAAAATGGAACGAAATAGGGGATTGTCATGGTGACGTGGCATACACGCCCCTGCGAGAATTTCCTAAAAGAAAGAGACTAGGTGGAGACTTTTACCGCTGTGAAACCATAAGATAGCCACGGCGAAAGTAACTCGAACTCAAAGAGCAACAGATAGAAAATTTTTACACAGAAATGAAAATCATGATAAAGAAACGCAAAACATAGTCTGGATACTTAGAAAACCTTTAAGTGAATATGTACAGTTGCAAGGTACTGAATAAGTTCAAGAATGAAAATGTAACACAATCAACAATACGCAATTTCTCCAAACTTGAAGATATGTCATGCTTCAGAGTGATCAATCACAGCAAAATAAAGGTAAAAGATAGAACTAAAAGGGGCGTTATAGAATTGAAATTACTATTGAACTAAAAACTAAACTACTTTTCCTACTGGGTTAGTTTCTCCCCTACACTTACTTAACAAACTAATGCACCAAACATGTCATGAACAATCACAAGGCAAAAGTAAGCAAACAAGTGAAGGAAAGAAACAACCTGAGATTTATGGAGGTTTCTGGTTCTTTTGGTAAAAGCTTCAAGAGATGTCCATTCGCCTTAAGCTTAGCTCCAGTCTCTTTATGTAGAAGCTCCGCCATGCCAAAGTTGTGCACTTTTATGACTGTGTACAGCCCATCCTAATGAGTATTAAATTTCCCTTGCTTAAAAGTGAAACGAGCCTTAAACAATAACACTTTAAGTCCCTCTTTGAAGTCCTTCCTCAGGATGCCTTTATCATACACAAACTTGGTTTTCTCCTTATAGAGTCGAGAGTTCTCATATGCCGCTTGCCTCAACTCTTCCAATTCTTGCAACTGCAACTTTCTCTCCATCCCAGAAGATTCTAAGTCCATGTTGCACTGCTTGACTGCCCAATAAGCTTTATGTTCCATCTCCACTGGCAAATGGCGAGCCTCGCCATAAATTAGGCGGCATGGAGACATCCCGATTGGTGACTTGTAGGCGGTCTAATAGGCCCATAGTGCTTCTTCTAAGTGCAAACTCCAATCTTTCTTGGATCATTTTACAATCTTCTCCAATATATGCTTCACCTCCCGATTAGACATTTCAGTCTGACCATTGGTTTGGGGGTGATATGTAGTGGAGACTTTATGAGTGACTCCAAATTTTGAAAAGAAATTATCAACTACCCTATTATAGAAGTATGTACTCCTATCACTCACCAATGCCCTTGAAATCCCAAACCTACAGAAAATGTTGGACTTAAGAAATTTAGTTGTTTGGGCATCATCTTTTCTAGTAGGCACAACCTCTATCCATTTGGACACATAGTCTATAGCTAGAAGGATATATACAAAACCAAAGGATGGAGGGAAAGGACCCATAAAGTCAATCCCCCAAACATCAAAGATTTCGCAAAACAGTAGAGATCACTGAGGCATTTCATGTCTTTTACCTAACTCCCCAAAACGTTGACACTTGTCACAAGACTGAAAAAATGCAAAAGAATCTTTAAAAAGGGTTGGCCAGTAAAAACCAGAGTCTAGAATTATTCTGGAGGTTCTCCTTGCACTGAAATGCCCTCCACAAACCATAGAATGGAGAGCTGAAATAATGGCATCAAATCTTCATTGGGCACACATTTCCTTATGACTTGATCACTGCATATTCGCTATAGATGAGGAGCATCCTAAATGTAATGCCTTGCTTCGCTCCTGAGCTTTTGTGCCTGCGAATTATACATAAGAGGTGGAGTGAGTCCAGTCATAAGGTAGTTAACAATTTATGCATGCCAAGGCCCTTTTAAGAATAAAACACATAAAACTGCATTAGGAAAAGAATCATAAGTGAGGTTGAAAGAGTCTACTCCCTTTGTATCCTATGGTAGCCTACTCAAGTGATCAGCTACATGATTTGCTGCCCCTGGTTGGTCCTTTTTCTCGATGTCGAATTCTTGAAGAAGTAATGCCCATCTTATCAATCTTGGCTTAGATTGTGGTTTCTTGAGCAGATATCGAATAGTTGCATGATTAGTAAACACAATCACATGAGAATTTAACATATAAGGCCTAAACTTTTCTAAAGTGAAAACTACTGCAAATAACTATTTCTCTGTTGTTGTGTAGTTGAATTGAACTGCATCCAGTGCTTTTAAGGCATAGGCAATTTCTGTTGAGATTTTCTCCTCCCTTTGGCCCAACATAGCTCCTACAGCACAACTGGAAGCATCATATGAAAGCTCAAAAGGTAAGTTCCAATCAGGGCAACCAGAATAGGTGGAGAAATTAGTTGAGACTTTAACTCATCAAAAGCATCCCTACATGAATCATCAAAGTCAAATTTTACATCTTTTTGTAAAAGCCTTAAAAGAGGTAATGCAGTCTTGCTAAAATCTTTTATAAAACGCCTATAGAATCCTGCATGCCCAAAAATGATCTTATCTCTTTAACACAGACAAGATAAGGTAACAAAGATATTACCTCAGTCTTAGCTTTATCAACTTCAATTCCTTTGCTAGAAATCAAATGACCTAGCACTATGCCCTCATTAACCGTGAAATGAAAATTTTCAAAGTTCAAAATCAAATTCTTCTCAATGCATCGTTTCAAAACTTTTTCAAGACTAGCAAGGCAATTATCAAAAGAACCACCATACACAGTAAAGTCATCCATAAAGACTTCTATGCGTTCTTCTAAAAATTAACAGAAAACAACCATCATACAACGCTGGAAAGTCCTTGGGGTGTTGCATAATCCAAAAGGCATCCTACGATCAGTGAAGGTACCAAAAGGACATGGAAAAGTGGTTTTATCTTTGTCCTCTGGTGTAGTAGGTACTTGAATGTACCTAGAGCAACCATCCAGAAAATAGTAATGAAACTTGCCTACAAGTCGCTCTAGCACCTGGTCATTAAAGGGAAGAGGGAAATGATCTTTTCGTGTGGCATTATTTAATCTTCTATAGTCTATGCACAAATGCCAGGAATTTTGCACTCTTGTAGGAATAAGCCCATCCCTATCATTTTTAACTACATGGATCGGACTAACCCACTCACTATCAGATATGGGATAGATGATCCCAGCACTCAAAAGTTTGGTTATTTCTTTCTTAACCACATCTTGGATAAGTTGGTTTAATCTCCTTTCGGGTTATGTCACGAGTTTGGAACCCTCACTCAGTAGAATCCTATGTGTGCAAATAGCTGGACTAATCCTAGGTATGTCTGCTAATGCCCACCCTATAGCCCTCTTATGCTCTCTCAAAATAGTAAGGAGTCTATCTTCCTCACTGCTGGATAGGGAATCGGCAATTATAACAGGTAATCACTCGTTTGACTCAAGGAAAGCGTACTTTAAAGTAGGGGTAGGGGTTTCAATTCAATTACAGGTGGTTGCACAATAGAAGGCATTAATTCATGAAGTTCAAGAGAGAGCAGTTTTCTTCCCTTTTCTTCAACCAATGATTGGCGAGGTTCTATGCGGTCAGCTTTCCAATCTCTGTCAATTCCAAGCATTAAACCTTCAGTCTGAGATTTTTGTTGCAGTGAAAAGACTTCATCAATTTCCACATCGAAGTGACCTTCCACGATGCCAGAATAACTTGAAAAAGTCACAGAACCCTTCCCAAAGGGGTTCATCACTGAGAGTAGAATTAGGTGAATACAATTCAAAATCAAAGGAATCCTGTTGCAATTCGAATGTAGAGCAATCATCATCAACAAGAATATCAATCATGTTAACATCCAAAAGTGAGTAATCTTCATATGGATGTTTCATTGCTTCATACATGTTAAAACAAACATTTTGATCACCTACTTCCATTATGATGGTGCCTTCTTTCATACTAATGATGGTATTAGCAGTCCTTAAGAAAGGTCTACCAAGAATCAGTGTGGTGTCATATGTAAGTTCAGAAGACATGTCAAGAACATAAAAATCAGTAGGAAAAACCAAACCTTTAACTTGGACCAAAATATCATCTATAATGCCCTAAGGATACCTAATAGACCTATCAGCCAATTGGAGTACTACCGTGGTAGACTTAAGAGTCTTGACTCCCAATGAAGGGTAAACTAACTTAGGCATGACATTAATAGCTATCCTTAGATCTAACAAAGCTCCTCCTATGGTTACTTTACCTAAAGTACAAAGGATGATAAAAGATCCAGGGTCTTAGCATTTCACAAGAATTTGAGGTTTAAAAAGAGCAAACACATTTGAGCTTACTTGAACTCTTTCATTTGGCCTAAACTTCCTCTTATGTGTACACAGGTCTTTAAGGTATTTGGCATAAGCAGGAACCCTTTTCACTTTATTAAACAAATCAATAATATCCTTTTCATGCTTAGTGTCAGTCATTCTTTTGCTCATGAAATAAGAATTAGGAAAAGGAAGGTCTTTATGATTTACCTCCTTACCACTGGCTTTATTGACTCAATGCTTGCTTGATCAACTTGCTCCTTTGCTGTGGCTTGTTCATCATTGCTCTCAAGATTTGTTCCTTCGCTATTCAAAATTATGGACTTCTTTTTAGCCAATAATGCTTTCTGTTTAGAGCTTTTAGAATTCTTCATCTTTGCCAGTGTGGAAGACAACTCATCATATTCAATCTCTTCCTTAACTACTTCCTCATCTGAATCACAGAACTTCACTTGCTTCCCACTTCGAAGAGTGATGGCATTCAAACCCTTAGGAATTATAACATTGTTTGAGGGAATAGTGCCACTACTCTTAGCTTGTTGCTCACTCATGTTATTGGATAATTGAGTGAGATAGGAGTTGATGTTTTTAGTCTTTGTCTCCCATTGCTCCATTCTTTTCTCTAAGGCATTGAATCTAGCAGCATTCTTGGATGAGTCTTGTTGAATCAAAGAGGCAAAAGAATTGAACTGGTTGTCGTTAGAAGTCCTCTCGTCTTTTCATCAATGCCATCATATTATGCAAGAGTTGATTGGTATCTTCCTTTTATGGAATAGTTAAAGCTTTCTGTTGGTTTTAGAACTGGTTAGTAGATGGACCAGCCCCTCCACATCGTTGGAAGCTATTTGAAAGTCCACTCTCTTCATTTCTCCAAGTAAATTGAGGGTTTGCTTTCCATCCCTCGTTATATGTATTAGAATAAGGGTCCCACTTCTGATTTGGTAGACCCTGAGAAACAGCAGATAACTCTTCATAACGATTGGGGCAGACACTAGCAATATGCATCCCAGACCCACAAGTTTCGTAACTAGGTGTAGTGAGATCCATAGGGGTTTGTAAACGATCCACACTCATAATTTTCAACTCCGCAGTAATGAGGGCCAGTTGATTAGTCATTTTATTCTCTCAAGAGTCTACCTTAGACTCAAGACTTTCCATTTTTCTAGAGTGTACTGTTGAAGCTCCCAACTCAGGTATGCCTCTAGTGTCTCTTGCACTGTACTATTAATGATTCAGAGTCATTTTCTTAATCAGATCTTAAGCCTCTTTAGTGATGAGGTTTATCAGTGAACCTCCTGAGGTTACATATAACATACCCTTATCTTGACTCTTCAGCCCATCATAAAAGTACTGCACCAACTGCTCGTCTGGAATTTGATGGTGAGGATATCTTGACAATAGATCCTAAAGACGGTTCCAATAATAATAGAGGGACTCATCAAAGTCTTATCGAGCTGAGTAGATTTCCTTTCTCATTGATGAAGTTCTGAAAGTAGGAAAGTACTTCTCCAAGAATGCCTACCTTAAATTTCCCCAGTTGTGATAGGAATTTGTCATATGTCTCGGAAGACTCATGTATCACTCCCTTGCTTTATCCTCCAATGATAGATGAAAAACTTTCTGCAGCACTTGATCTAGAGAAGCGCCCACAGGTTTCATGCTCTGGAAAATCATTGATAACAATTGTAGGTAAATGTAGGGATCTTCTCCTGTCAAACCATGAAATTTAGGAAGAGAGGTAATAAGCAACCTTTTTTTCTCAAAATTCACATCAAAATTAGGGCAAGAAATAGTAAAAGGATCACAATTCACATCATAGGTCGTAGGTTCCCTAATGGTCCTCCTTCTAAGGTTGCCATTATTCTCACCAATTCTCTCCTGCTCTCCATTACCTCCATTATCACCGTTTCTAGGTTGGTTGGCATCAAGGTTTTGGTTTTGTAGATTAACTGGGTTTTCTGCCATTATCTCTCTTTCTAATGATTCACTCTTACTGCTTGATAGGCTAGACTCCACTCACTTGCTTGTCCCTTCTACTCTCTTTTCCTTCCTAACTTTTCTCAATTTCAGGGTCTAAGGGCAAGAGTTTGGTTTTCCGGGGCATGTAAAGGAAAAATTCAAAAGATAATCAAAATGAGCAAAATTGACCTACAAGTTCACAAAGTTAGGTAAAAAGATGAGATGTGATGGATGCAAGTGTGTTGGGTGTGTGAAAGTATATATGCACAGGTAAAGAAATCTTCAGAGCTGTAGAGAAAAGTTGGCCGCGGCGAAGTCGCTATTTGACCATGGCGTAAATGTCCCGAAAAAGGATCCTTGTAAGATCCTACAAGTTGGCCGCGACGAAACAAAAAGTTGGCCTCAGCGAACTTACACCAAAGACAGCAAACCGAACTTTGAACTATGCAGATGTAAAATGCTAAGTATGAAAAATGAAAAGAAATCAGTATCTTTGTTTGTATTTCCAAAAATTCAGATGCTAAGCAAAATGAAAACCTGACAGGTGAGAAACTAAACTATCTAGAATGCAATCTAAAGACTCTTAACCAACCTCAGCAGCAATTATGACAGAAGTTAACTCAGAGAACCAATTGCTTGGTTCCCCGGTAGCGACACCATTTGATTCAACCTGATTCGCTAAGCTTCTAGAGGATGAATCAAAGTATTCCAAAAATTGCACTATAGGGTACGACCCTGGGTCGTTCACTTAATTGGAACCTAAATAATTGAATCTAAGTTAACCTATATGTCATGCTATGCAAACAAATTTGCAAAAAAAGGGGGTTTTTGATTTTTTAATTGATTAGTAGAACTAATTTGAATGTAAAAACGAATATTTTTAGATTTTAAGGGTATACAAAACTGAAGGATGAAAAACACAAAAGACTAAATAGTGATAAGGTCCCTTTGAAAGTGAGTTTTGGCCATCGTTGTTCGAAATTTATCTAAGTGAGAGTAGAAATCACTAAGCTTTAAAATGTAAACCTTGAAAGACTTTTCAAGTCCAGGATCTTAATCAACGAGACTCCACTTTTTTTAAAATCCCATTAAGTGCTCTTAGTGCACGTAGTAGGATTAGCCAATGCAATCAGTCAAATGGAATCTAAAATCATCTCATCATCAAACATAACCATGCAAGACAAGAGAGAATCAAGAAGATTTCAAATAGACATATATGAAATTTCATACATTTAAGCTCAAAGTTCCATATAAACCAATCCATCCTACACATAATGAATATCCAACATTTTATTAAAACCATAATCAAATAGCTCAACTACAAATCATAAATCCTAGACCTAGGATGTATATATTCATAGCTGAACTATGGATAAAATTACTCCCCTTTTTCATCCCATTGAACTCCAGCCATTGCTGCACCTTAAAGAGGAAAAGAAATGCCTAGCCACTCATTGCACCTAGAAACTTTACAAATTGGAATGCATCTGAATCACCCAAAGTGGAGGTTTAACAATGGAAAGAAAATATGGAAGAGGTTAGAGTTGTTCTGCAGAGTAGAGATGAAGGAGAGTCAAAAATTGTGTGTTTTTGCTACCTCCTAGCTACTTATCCCGAAATAGGGTTTTTTAAATGGTATTCAGGTCGGGTCATATGCATGGGTAAGTGAGGTTTCCAAAAATGGCTTGGCTTTCAGGTTGCTGCTTAGAAGTTTTCACCGCGTCGAATTCCTTGGGCTGTTGATTCACATGTTTCGCCATGGCAAAGTGATGAGTTCGCCGCGGTTAACTTGTCCCTTCTTCCTTATTTTATGGCTCAACAATTTCTTAGTCTTCAGTCTTGGCTCCACTTCTTAAGTGTCCTGTAATGAAAAGCAATAGTTTGTGATGTCAATTGTCTTATAAACCAAGTGAGTGCAATTACTAATTAATTATGACAAAATTTCCCTCAAACTATATTAATTCAAAGCAAGCACTCTTGAACTAAATTAAACACAATATCCAACAAAAAGCGCTGAAAAGTACAACAAAAACTATAAAAATACCATTGAATAATATAGAAAACTTGGGTTCAATCAGGAGCATACTGTGAGTCAACCTAGATGATATGACTAGGATTGATTTATTTCTGTTTCTATTTAATTCCTATACATTGAACTGTTAATGAATTGATTGTGAGAATTTCAGACATTAATAGCTCGAGGAGTTTGATATTTGGAAACGTATTGGAAGTGTTCTATTAGCGTCCAAGTTCTAAATGATATCTATATACTTAACATAATTGTTGAATGCCTGACTAGGTTTAATGAATATAAGATTTTGTCTGTGTATCATAAGCAAATGTTATTGATGACATATTCTATGATTTGATGCATTAAATTAAATGCATGATTCGATTAATGCATTCTGACCAGAGTGACCTATCCAAAAGAGCTTTAAGCTCAGAA
The DNA here is from genome assembly GCA_027563595.1 of Erythroxylum suave. NCBI lineage: Eukaryota > Viridiplantae > Streptophyta > Magnoliopsida > Malpighiales > Erythroxylaceae > Erythroxylum > Erythroxylum suave. Next base: position 35,199,123 of record JAOSBN010000008.1, on the reverse strand, counting down.
TTCTGCACGTAGAGCCTTGCTCCATGATTTCTGTATCTGAATGAGCCTAAAATGGGACAATATCTGTATCTGTATTTAAATGGCACTCGGTCACAATAAATAAAAAAAATGTGGAGTCTCATAAGCATCTACATTAGTACACGATTATGTATTATATGATTATGAAAAAATTTCCAAAATTGTGATGGTAAAGTGATATGCCAAATCTATGTATTTGTTGATAATGTAATTTATTGGAATATATATGTTCAAATTCAACCTGAAAGGAGTATATGGTATATGTGAAATTTATTATTTTATTATGTTTTCTTGAGATGAGGAATGATGTGAATATGATTATTTATGAGATTTATGTGTGTTTGCAATGAGTGAGATCATCAATGATGGTTCAATCACTGAATTCAAAAAACTAATCAAAAATTGCAACGTGACTTTTCAATTACAAGATAAGAGACCTAGTTCCTAAGATTCTATAGAAGAACATTTTGGATTAAGATGTGGGTTACAAAGGTCTGTTAGTTGGCATTTAAGGATTTATAGTTGTGTTCATGTAATTTCTTATGCATGAAGAACCTTTTGTATAAAGAGTAGTAAACTCTTAGACACTTTGATAATGTATGTATTTGTTTAAATGAAAGTACTACTACAATGTAAATTTTTTATGAATGAAATGAGGAGTTAATTTTTAAGTATTTTGTTATTTTGTATGAAGCCATATATGTTATTATGATTGCTCTACGTACCATTGTCATAGGATATGTACTTGAATGTACTCCAAATGTTCGAGTATGTACTCTATGGTAGTGGGGTGTTACAAGTTTCATACTTTCATTATCACTACCATGCAAATTTATTGTACGAGATAATATGTCAATATTTTCCTATACAATATTATCTTCCAAGTCACTCTTATTAGTGAAACTTGGTTCCTTAAAAACTTAATCAGCTAAAAGATTGATACGAAGAAGGCAAATTGGATATACAGAATTATTTATTCTATTAAAAATCCTATTAAACAAATAAAATTTAACTATTAAGAAATTGCAAGAATTATATTCAACTTAATAATGATAATAACATATCTTTCTTGAAGCTTTAAGCTATATCAAAAAATGATCAAATCATTTGGTCTTTGTTATTCCAATTTATTTCTTTTTTTAGAAATAGATGAATTTAAATGTATTCTAAGTCCTTTCATACCCGATTTTACTCATACATTGAGTCAAAATTTGAATTACAAACCTTTGCAATTCTATAACCCCACTTTCAAATTTGTTCCACCATACAATTATAAGACAACAAACGTAACCTTATAAACAAAATATAGTGACAATTAATTTCAAAGTAGTAAAAAAGTAAACAAATATATACCTAAATTAATTTTATCTATTTGACAAATTACAATGGGCATCCCAAAATTGCCACACACATATTAATATGCCTCCATTTCTGAGTTACAAAGATTTTACATCATCTCATGTGAAATAATTATTGTGATAGTCACTATCATTCCCATATTAACTTAAGTAATTTTTGTAAAACCTGATCTGAAATAGACACTTAGATTAAAAAATGCCTCGAAAGTAAATAGCGAAGAGTAAGGTTGTCTTTCTTATCATTTGTTGATGAATGTAAGATATGGTGTAGACAAGAAAGGCCTAATTTTCAAATTAGGCTTAATTTCTTACTTTGCCCTCCTTATGGAATTATAAAAGTAATCCATTATTGCTTTCTCATCACTATTAGTCAGACAAAACACTTTCGTTAAAGGCTCACAAACTTGAATGAAAAATTGATATTATGACGAAAGTTCATAATCTTTAATTATAATTCTTGAAACCTCCATTCCAACATTAGACCTATCATATTCAGATAAAACTCACTTATAACTTATAAACATTTTCCTCAACTCCTTTTTGATTAGAACAAAACAATAAAGTGATAAAAGATTAGTTTCAAATATGAAAACATAAATTTCTAGCATTGGTGAAACCCTTTTTTTATCAAATTCAGAACCTATGCATGGTTATATATGAACCTTGTCACTTCTCTTACTTTTTGCATAGTTTCATCAATGATAAGAAAGTATATGACATCTTCTATAATTTATAACATCAAGTTAATATAATATGCAACACCAAGGAGTCTAATAAAAAGAATTATACTTGTTTTATAATCATTTCCCAACTACTTTATAAGCAAAATTAATGTTGATAATGAACTGTATAATGTTTACAAGCCCAACTTCATTTAAAATTTCATCTTAAATAGAGTATGAACATTTCTTTCTGATCGGGGTAAGTTTTAATCTTATAAACCATCAATATTCCATAAGTGCATGGTTCGTAGCGTAGTATTAAAGGTTTCCATCCTATGAGAAAGGAGAGTAATCTAATCCTAAATTATATGGCCATAAAAACTATAAAACTAAAAATAAAAGATGCAACAGAAACTAATTACGAGAATTGATTTCAACCAATAAAATCATAAATTAAACACAAAAGTATTAACAAGTGACCAACATGCAATCACAATAGAAATCAACCTAAGGAATTTACTAATTTATAAGAAAGGGGATTTTACTTATCATTAATGCTAACCTAGCCGATTGTGTGCCAATAAAGTGTTAGTTCCAGACTATCCTAGGGTTGATTACTCTCTCTCGAGTTATAACCATTGAACCCTAATCAGATTATGGAATTTGCAGTCTCTTAATTCATAAATTATCCAAAACCCTAATTAAATCTTAAACATTCTAATAAACTATCAGAATATCATATGGGATCTATCTCTGCACAATTACCAATATGATTTGACACGATTTCTATTAAATAGTCTAACTCTCATTAGTCCAATTTAATCGTTTTTCATTCAGTTCATCCTCTCAGTTTATTACCTAATTATGCAAGAACCACAATCAACTAAATTTTCATTAAATCAAAATAAAATCTTGAAGGAGAGTTTAGAACATTATCAATATTCCAAATCCTATCATCATACTATCCATCTCAATTTTATAGATAAATAAAATAGAAACGAAAAGGAAATAATGACTTAGAATAGACGATGGAAGGCAGTGACTTTGGGAAACCTCCTGATCTAGGAAGCACGTCAAGTTAGCTTCGTCTTCGTCTTCTTCGTCTTACGTCTTTTGTATCTTCCTTCTTCTTCTTTCCCTCTCTCAGTATTCCATCTTTAGGGTTTCAAGTGTGATTGATGCAAAAAGCTCTTTTGTGCTTTTCTTTATGTTCTTTAAATAGTCTTTTATATTTTGGATAACCCTGGGGTCTTAGGGTCTAAAAGGTCCAAATAGTCCCTCAAATTATGAAGTTCGTAAGTGACTGTACATATGCCCGATGCAGGCCATAACCATATCCCACATTTGAGCATTATGTCACAATTGTGGGCCATTGTTTTAGTCCAAATGTCTTCCAAAACTCCTCAGTTCTTTTATACTAACCTTGAAACACTAGCAAACACATCAAGATACCTTAAAAACATAATGTTTAAGCTCAAAAACTTATATTAACCCATAAAACACTTAAAACACTAATAATTAACACTAACACAATTCTAACCTAAACACATACTAAACGATTGAATTAACGAATAAACACCTAGGAATCTATGCCCTAAAACACAATGCGATTTACACTTATCAACATCCCTATGCTTATTGCTTGTCCTCAAGCAGACAAAACAACAAACAAAACAAAAATACAAAGCACATAATGCAATAATGAGGCAACGACTTCAAATGCATGAAGCAAATTTAACTTTAAACAAAATCATTCAAGTTGTTCCAAATTATTAACATGCCAAATCCACATCTAGGAACTTTGGACTAAATATACATATTAATAAGAACTTACATGTCAAGTTTATTAGCCTCTTTCAATTGTACACACATTAATAATTATTTGATCCATCAAATTTTTTAACTAAAACTAAGTACGTTTTCATGAAAAGTTAAGCTACTTATAAATTTTGTAGGTTTTTATTAGAAAACATTCTTTTTTGTTACTTTTTGTGGATATGGACCTAGTCTTTCTACACGGAGGTAAACACTGGTGATGAATATCGATCTAGTTACTTGACTAAGTCATGCTTTTACTAAGGTGCTTGGTTGGAATGTCATTATAGCCTTTTGATGCGAAGGCACACAATTGTGATGCATGTCGATCTGGTTACTCATCTACATCATGTTCTCAACTGGCTATAACCTGAAAGCTAGCAAAATAGTTAATTATTTAAAATTTACAAACACTTTTTTTAATGCTTACCTTGTTGCTTTAACTACTCGTTGTCATGAAAAAATACTAGCAAACCTATTTAGTTGAAAGACTTAAAATTATATTCAAAATTAAAACAATTTAGTTCCATCTAAGCCATCGATACATTCACACAATTTATAATATACAACCCACACCAACATAACAATATGCAAAATTCACACTCAAAGCAAAACACACAACCCTCCCCACACTTGAACAACACATTTTCCTCAATGTGAGAAGGAGACAAACAAACACATATGGAAGGAAATAAAATAAAATAAAATAAAAACAAAAATAAAGACTAAATTTAAAGGAAAAGGGTTCGAAACAAAACTTTACAGTGATGGAGGTAATGATGGTAAGAGAGGCGGTAGTTGCACAACTTGAGCATCAAAATACCTATGAATATGTCTGATGTCCCGACTCTAGTGTCTTTATTCCTTTGCCATGTTCCTCACTACCCTACATTTTTTAGCCAAAGTATCTGTCAGAGTTTTGGTTTCATCAGATATTGCCATCAGTATTTTCTTCCATCTTGATTCTTCTTCTTCGTCCTCCTCCTCTGACTCCTCGCTAGTTAAATCCCCTTCTTGTTATTGCTGAGAGCTCAAACTCGCTTGACTGGTCCTGATCTTGACCAATTTTTTGGCACTAATATCCTAAATTTCCATATTATAAGACTTTAGGATTTCAGCTCGCCACAGATGATGATGGTTTATGAATTCAGGACAGTAGACCAGAATCAGTTGCACTGAACTCGATAATAATCAACTATGGCTGAAAAAAAGGAACCCATTTCTAAGTTATTGCTCCTTTTATGTAAATTAGAAATAATTGTGCTAAAGACGTGGGTGGTTGTTCAAATTGGGATGATGTTGTCTATGCACCACAATAGGAAAAGTCGTCATCGAACACTTGTTAGTTTCTATCTTGTCAAAAATAGTTTGAAACATGAATTTGTTTAGTAGCAAATGTTTGTGGCTTATGATGATGTTGTTACGTGCATTCTTAGTGTCGAAGTTCTCTAACCTAGTTAATTTAGTCCAATAGGGGGTGACATAAAAATCATGCTAATCCACTACGGATGATTTGGGGAACCCACAAATTTCTTACAAAATATCATAATTAAGCTCATAAGGTTGTTCCCATACCTAAACCACAATTCCTTAGGTTTATTGGATTCAAATTAAAGGGAGGTAAAGAATTCTATGGTTAGTTCTTTGTAAAATCGATATTGAAAATGAATAAACTATCCCCATTGAATTCTCTCTACTAGGTTCTCGACCTTGTCTCTCAATTCTAGTCTATCTAAAGTCCCAAAATAAAAGTACTTGGGAACCATAATTTGGTTATTGCCAAAGGAGTGAAAGCGATTAGCTTACTCATCGAAGAAGATCGGGAAAGGTGCTTCGTAAGTCGCTACCCTATCTCTTTTGCTGTGGCTCGATACTTAGGTTTTCCCCTTGAATTGGGTTCGTTTAATAGTCTGATTGATACATGGCCTTGTTAGGAATGAGAGTGTACAAGAGTTGTGAGAGTAAGGTAGTTGAGTGTAGGTAGAGGGAAGTGAGAGCCTTTGAATATCTTATGTGTAGAAAGCGAGAGTATAAATGAAAGTGATGGAAGAAATAATGTTAGAATTGAATATATAGGTGATGGAAGGGCAATTTTGTACGAAAAAAGACTAAAAAAAGTGCATGTAATGCCTTGCTGTAGGCCACAATCATAGCCCTCAATGATTTCATCAATTTTTGATTGTTTTGTCATTCATCCTTATACACACCCCCTGAGATCCTTTCCTAATTTCTTTTTAACACTATCACCTCATTGAGGACAAGTGGCTTGCATGCAAACTTGAAAAGTGTCATTGTATGACGTAGACACCCTACGTTAGTTAATAATGTAAGCTAATGTAGAAACATCTTCTTCATTGTTTCTACTCTGATTCATCCCTCTCATCACCGAGAACTCAATTCTCCCTCACAGCTTTCAACTTCTGCCTAAGTTTTGTCTATTATCACCTTGTATTTGAGATGATCTTACATGCATAGAAGCCTAGGTTACTTGATAATTGAGGAGGCAATTGAGCTGATCAAGTAAGTGAAATACTGATCTATTGTGATATATGTTAATAGTACATGATGATGAATGAATTGGGGATGGATTGATTGTAATATTGGCGTACATGAGTAGTAAAAAAAGATGTATGAATGGTAGTTTTTGTAATGTTTTTGCATGCATGAAAACAATAGTTCATGAGATGTTAAATGAATGACTTTGAGCTAGAATTTAAGATGAAATTGATGAGGAATTGAGGTATAATTAATGGACTATTATGAAGGTGTTTTTAATCTAGTATGAAGTTGTTTTAAATTTGGATAATTGCGGATGTAAGGGTATGTGTAAGAAGTGATTTTTTAAGGATATAAATGAAAAGAATTTAGAGAGGCTAATGTAGCTAAAATGGAAGTTATATTGACATGAATTGAGCTAGCTTTTAAGGAAACGTAATATGGAAAAAATGCAAGTGTTATTGTGTTTTAAAGTAAGTGAAATTTCATAGATAATTGAGGGAAATTGTATAGTGCACATTTGGGGCACTCATCCCAGGATCATAGGAAGGTCCTCCACAGTCGTGAGCAATGCTTTGAAATGAAAAACTTCTATTTTGTGTAATTGTTGAACCACATAAGGATAAGTCACTTTAAATTGGTGTATTTGGACTTGATTGAGGCTTAAAGTGAACCTAAATTGTTGCTTGATTCATTGGCTAAGGGGTTTGATAAGTTTAGGTTGTTAATTGATGTAATAACTTAAGGAACGAATTGTCTTGATATAAATGTATTGAAATCTAGAAATTATGAGTTGTTAAAAGAATTAAGATGTTCTTACGAATGCAAATATTATTTAAAGGATATGAGTAATGTGTATTAGATATAAATGAATGAACATTAGAGAACATGAATTAATTGTGAGGGAGAATTGGATAATTATATGAACGTATATGATTGATGAATAAATCAAGCTTACTTAAGGTATAAATTTAATTACAAAATGGTAATATACAAGCTATAAAGTTTGAATGATCAAAAAGCGTATAAGTACAGTTAAGATCTTTGTATATTAATATTACTGGGAAGGTCAATTGAACATGCATTGAAACTTGATATATATACATGTGAATGATTGAATAATCATATGATTGACAAATTAATGATGTGTGAAATATGTGTGTAATGCATGAAGATAGATACACAAGTTGATCGTCAACATCCAGACATTGTTAGATCATCAAGGCAATAACTTATCTGGAGCATATTGTGAGTTAACCTAGATGTGTAAACTCAATTATATAGGTTTCTGTCTGATCTGTATTCTGAATATGAAATGTGAGAACAATTGAATGTGAAATGCTGGAAGGAATATGAAACGCGTGAACAATTGAATGTGAATTGTCGGACTTAGATCCGATGAATTTGACACATATGACAGAAGCACATAAGAATGAAAGGTAATGAAACATGGCATAAGGAATGATGCATTATATTGAAATGCATGATTAGATAAAGGAGTTATGACCAGAGTGACTAACATGAAAAAGAGCTTTAAGTTCAAGATTGTGCACAAAAAGCCACAGGCTTAGTTATTAATGAGCTTGGTATCCACAACAGATACAGAATAGTATATAGGGGTTCAGACATAACAAAACAAAACAAAATGGAGTCACATGTGCATTTGAATATACATCCTTATATGTATCATATGATTAAATTGAAATGAATTATTGAATTGTTTAAAATACAATTGAAAAGTAAATGAGGATGTGTTGTGATATGAAATGTTAGTTTACCTGATATACTTATGAAAGTATGATAAACTTGATGTACTTGATAAGGTATGTTGAAATGTGATGTGATATTCAATATTGGATGATATGTAATACTTGTTAAATTGGGGTATGACTTGTCTCTATGTATCTTACTTGAGTGAATACATCAATGATGGTCCACTCACTGAGTTTGCAAACTCATCAAAATTGTAATGTTGATTTCCAAGTTTAGAGGAGATCTAGTGAGACTAATTGTAGTTGTCACATCTCACTACTATAGAGTATATACCTGGACATCTAAAGGATATTCAAGTACAAATCCTAAGACAACGGTATGTTAAAGCAAATATAATCATGGCATCCTAAAGAATACACAATACTTAAAAACCTTAACTCTTCATTTCATTCATAAAATTTTACAAAGTAGTCAATAAAACCAATATTTACATCCTTTATACATAAGATCTACATGACATATGCAAACTACTTAAAAAATAATTACAACTCCTCAAATGCCAGCCGATAGACCTTTGAGCCATATCTTAGTCCAAAATGTGCTTCTAAAGGATCTTAAAAATCTAGGTCTCCTGTCTCATACTTAAAAAATCCAAGTTGCATTTTTTGATGAGTTTTGTGAACTCAATGAGTGAACCATCATTAATGATCTCACTTTAGGCAAATGCATAAATGTCATACAACTAATCAATTTCAAAACATTTTCCATCACAATAAGACATGATGAATGTTATGCACTTCACATACATTCTTTTAGAACTTGCACAACTCAATCAATCACATTATTATAACATATCACTTTAACATCACAACTTCATAAAGATTTCACGAGCATATATTTCATATTCACAAATATATAAATGCAGATGAATATGAGACTCTAGATTCATTAATATTTGTTGTGATCAAGTTCCTTTCAGATATATATACAAATACAAATCCTAGCCCATTGGGCTCAGTCAGATACAGAAGTCACGGAGCAAAACTCTATGTGGAGAATTCTGAGCTTAAAGCTCTTTTAGACTAGTTACTCTGATCACAACGCCTTTATCTGAACGTGCATTTTATGAAATGCATCAAATAACAGAATATGTTCACATATGATGCACAGACAGAATCTTATATCCATCGGACCTCTGTCCGACATTCAACTTTCAGTGAGTATTCAGACAATCAATCATAGTTTAGTATCAAATAGATGTCATTCAAATTTCAGATGCAAATAGAACATTACTAATACATTCCCGAATATCAAACTCCTGGGATGTTTAAAGTCTAGAATTCATATACATATCAAAAATAGATCAATAATTGTAAGTTAAACAAAATCAATCAATCCTAGGAAGACCATCTAGCTTGACTCACAAATGCTCCCTTTAGCTTATTGCCTTAAAATCCCGGCAATGTCCGAAAGCAGTTGCTCAACGTGCTCCTTTATAAGCAATCACATACATTTATATATTACTTATGTGCATTTTCATATGAATAATCTGTCATAAGTACATTATAAATGTATCATGTATGATGCATGTTCAACGACAAATTATGGGGTGTGTTTCCTTAATACACTTGATTACCTTCAATTTATCACTCATACATATACCACTCTTTTTCCTAGGATTATGCATTCCCACATTTCCTAGTTCTTATTCAGTCAATCTCATTACATTGATGAGTACATCTTTATATCATTATCAACTCATATTTTACACACATAATTGGACTTTATATCTGAAATTTTAGCAAGCTACATCTAAACATTCACCAAAATTTTCCAACAACATATACTTATTCATTCACCCAATTTTCAGTCATAAATACCCTATGTTCTTCAATGCTTATTCATCCATACCTTATACACATTTATCATGTTTATAAGATCATATTTGCATTAAAGAACTCATTTATTCCTTAAACCTATCAAAATTTCCAAATTTGAACTCATTCTTATGAAAACAGTCCATTGTTCTAAGGTATGACTTAAATTAATTACATAAACTTATGAAGATATCTTCTAGAAAAAATGTTTCACAGAAGCATTAATAAGACATCAAAAATCTTTTTTCATGTTTTATACTTTAACCTATTTTAGCTCTAAGGTCCCCAAAAATAAGGAATAATATAAGGTTCCTATAGGCAGTATTAGGAAAACAAGCATAACTCAAGCTCTAGTCACTATTTTATCAATCCACTTTCACAGAGGTCAAGCTAAGACCTATATCTACAACTTTCATTGTTTCATTTCTTCAAATTCATGCCCTATAGATATGTAAAATAGGCTGAAAGAGGAAGATAAAATTGAAACCACAATTTTGACCTACAACTCTAGTCTTCCAAATTTTTTTGTAAGACAGATTTTCGGGTCAGTTTTGTATGACCATTATGACCTAGAACATAAGGTATTTAGGCAACAAATTCTCATAAAAAAATGTTTCAAAATGTCTTAAGTTTATAATTACATCAAAATCATGCATCTTGGTTCAGTATTATGCAAGTTTTAACCAAATTATTTAGACTGTTCTCATAACACAACAATACACAGTTTTCAACTTCAAGCAACAGTTCTAGACTTTTAAGAACAAAATTCAAATTTGATTCATTCATGGAAAATGTATCCATATGTCTCTAGTTTAATCTATATCAAAATACATCTAATTTGGATATTCACAAATCAAGTTATGTCCAAAATACATATGTATGTTCGGAAAGAACACTGCATATATCATACTCCAGCACACTTCATTGGCAAAACCCTATTATTTCTCTATCATTTCTCTATCCTTTCAAGTTGAAGGTTCAACTAAACCTAAATTACCAGGTCAGAATTCTCTATTCATATTGACAAAGTTATGAATGATCATCACTCAAAGCTAGAACCTAATTCGCACTTTTCTATTTTACATTTTTTGTATTTCATTACTCTTTATATAACTCCAATTACCACAATCTTTCATCACAGTTTCTGCACATTTTCATTTGCTTGTATCACCAAAAATGTTCTTCTTTCAACACCACTCATGCATGCATTGATTTACAAACATTAAAACATCATCAAAATGTCATTTACACTACCCATACAACTTTAAGCATCATTGACTTTATTTAGAAAAATTCTAGCAGTTGAGAGTGGTTAGAAGAGATTTCGATGGATGGACAAGAATAGAGAGATAACATATGTTATGAAGTGGTTTCTTTGCAAGGCGTCACATTGATGAATTAACCAAAAACCAATACACAAAAATTAGCAAAGATGGTGTTTCGGCAATGGCAAAGCAAGAAGGAAGGTTTAGGTGATTTTAGTGAAACCAAAGAAAGGAGATGTAGAAACAAATATCCTAAATGGTTAGGTGGCTTCATTATGCAATGCCATGTGTCACCATTGCATGTATAACATGTGTCCTCCATGTAAGGTTACCAAATGTCACTTAGCTATTAGCCCACATGTCATAAATTAATTTGTCTCTTTGTCACTTCATAATTAGTCCATTTATCAATCAATTATTAATCCAATTGTCAAACTTCCATTTGTCTCTTATTTCTATATTTTTTTAGTCCAAAATACTCCAAAATTTTAATAAATTTCCAAACTATCCAAAATGTCACCAAAAATGCGAAATAAATTCTAATAGACACCAATTAAAATTTTAAGACAATTAATCCATAATCCATACTTTAATCACATTAAAATCACTTATACCTAGAAAATGTCAACGAATATATGTACAAATACTTTTATGAGTGAAAACATTATTCATTTGTATGTGTATGCCATATAATGCATGAAATGCACCGCTAAATTCTCAATAAACTCTCATTATGGTGTCCTAGGTTTCTAACCCTAATCATGGGATAATGGAATGTTACAATAGTATAGCTATTATAATTGGACATAAGTTAGTGGTTGGGATTAGCTGTATTTGCAGATGTCTCTAGTTATTATATGTCAAGAATAGCATTTGTCACATATTGTCAAATGTATATGTGAACTCTAAAGTGTAATGACAACTGTGATTTAATATGATTGTGAATGAAATGATTTAAAATGAATGTTTGAAATGCTTTTGATATGTGATGCCTTAAAATGTGGTAATGCAATTGTCTTAACATGCCATCCAAGTAGAGAATGTTCTCGAATAATCATCGATGCAATCGCGCATATGCTCTATGAGAGTGGTATGTTACAATTTCAGTTTCTAGTCATAATAAAGCTAGTTTTCATCTAAATTTTAGTAACAATGGTTGTTGTATTAGTTTGAATGGAATGATTTATGCTATGGGTACATTATCTAATGGAAAATACATATTAGATATATCCAATCCAATTTTAAATATCAATGACAATAAAAGACAAAAATGAGATAATGCAAAATCATATTACTTATTACATTGTCATTTTGGCCATATAAGTTAGAGATGCATGGATAAACTAAACAAGTGTGGTGGTTTAGGGTCATTTGATTATGAATTATATAACACATGTGAATCTTGCTTATTAGGCAAGATGACAAAGTTACCCTTTAAGGGAAAGGGTGAACAAACTACTGGGCTATTAGACTTAATATATTCAGATGTATGTGGTTTGATGTCCATACATTCCAAAGGTGGTTTCATATACTTCATTATCTTCATCGATGTTTATTCACGATATGGGCATTATATATAATGACATACAAAAATGAGGCCTTTGAAAAGTTCAAAGAATTTATAAATGAAATAGAAATAGCTAGGTAGAACTATTAATACACTTCTATCATATCAAGGTTGTGAATACTTAAGCCAAGAATTTCTAAGTTACCTTAGAGATAATGAGATAATATCCTAGTGGAATCCACCTTACACGTCAAAATGCAATGGTGTGGCAGAAAGGAGAAACTGAACCTTGTTAGATATGGTGAGGTCAATGATGGGCATAGCATATTCACCAAAATCCTTTCGGGAACATGCACTCAAGACTACTGTTTATGTGTTAAATAGAGTCCCTTCAAATTTAATTGATGTTACTCTATATGAGATATAGACTAACAAGAAACCTTATCTTTTTCATATGAAAGTTTAGGGTTGTCCAGCTTATGTGAAGTGAATTTAGTCAGATAAGCTGGAAACTAAATCTAACAAATATCTATATGTAGGATGTCCTAAAGAAATGATAGGATATCAGTTCTACAAAATTTTGAATAAAAGATGTTTGTTTCAAAGCATGCTGTGATTTTAGAGAAAGAATTTCTTCTAAAAAAGATAGTGAGACCAAAATTGAACTTATGGGAGTTCAAGATGCTTAAGCAGATGTAGATAAACTACTTGAACCCGAGACTGACGTTGATAATGATGAAACAATAGTTCAATCTTCTAATACATAAGAAGTTCATAGGTCAAGTAGGATATTTCACGCTCTAGAGAGATATAGATTTCTCATAAGTGAACATAATGACATATTGTTCATAGATGACAATGAGCCTATGTAACATCCCATTATCTATGGGAAGGTTAGTATAGTGAATATGAGTGATGAATGAGACCCTAGAAAGGCATTTTCATGCTTATGCATAAAATGATATACACATACACGTAAGTAGTGACACTTTCTACACATGAAATTAAGTGTACATGCATACATGAATAATTGTGGGTATAATTGGATTCGATTGTGATTTTTGGAAAATTGTGAATTTTTGAGAATTTTGAATGTTTCTATATTTAAAATATTATTGGTTTGTAGAATTGTGAGATTTATGAACTTTGGTGAACTTAGGATTTATTTTGTAATTTATAGAGTCTCATGGAAAATAGGAAAAAGAAAAGAAGAAAATCAAATGAAGATTTAGAGATAGTTGGATTGTAAAGATGAGAGTCAAGGGGAGTTAGTTCAAAAGAAACTAAGTTAGAACTTAGACCTTAGGAAAGTGACAAGTGTAGAGTTGCTTTTATTATGTATTAGAAGTTTGAGTAATTCGAGAGTTAAAGGTTGGTACTTTTCCTAAGTTCTTCCCTTGCTATCATCGTCTTCAAATTTCTTCCCATACGTAGAGTTTTCCATCAAACTCCTTTTGAGAGTTAACTCTGATTTTTCTGCATATCCCTCTCCATTTCCTATAGTGCTAAGTGTTTCTTTTGCCTTAAGAAAAACCAGAAGTTGGTTATTGTTTACAGAGGAGTACGTGATTTGTATGAAATTAGGCCTTTGGGGATAGTTCGAGATCTTGGAGTTTTTCAACAAGTAAGTAGTGAATAAATTCTTTAGAATTGGAGATTTATGAAATAAATTTGATGAGTTACTATCATCTGCATGAACATGTCATTTTCATATAATTATATTCTTAAACACTGTGTTTAGGGAATGAAAATTTGGGGATATGGTGTTATTTGGATTTTGACGGATTATTAGTGGTCAGGTGTTGTAGAAATGATTCTTAGAGTTGAAATATCAATGAGATGATGTATAAGATTAAGGTGGAGAGTTATATATAGAAAGGTGATATGCTCTGTTTCTTCACTGAGCACGTATGAATATATAGGTGTTTATACGAGAGTTGACGAAAACTTAGAGATGTTCAGGAGCATAGACGTTTCGTCTGTAAAGACATATCGTCTATGTTTTATCATCTGTGGTTGACTTCTCTTCGTCTTAAGCTGACCACATATCGTCTATGTTTTATCGTCTGTGGTTGACTATTCTATTGTCTGTGTTGACCAACTAGCGTCTGTAATTTTTATCGTCTGTGGTTGACTATTCTATCGTCTGTGTTGACCACCTAGCTTCTGTAATTTTTATCATCTGTGGTTGACTATTCTATTATCTGTGTTGACCACCTAGCGTCTATATTGCTTATCATCTGTGGTTGACTATTCTATCGTCTGTGTTGACCACCTAGCATCTGTATTGCTTATTGTCTGTGGTTGACTATTCTATCGTCTGTGTTGACCACTTAGCATTTGTAATTTTTATAGTTTGTGGTTGACTATTCTATCATCTATGTTGACCACCAAGCGTCTGTATTCCTTATCATCTGAGGTTGACTTTCCTTCATCTATATTGACCACCTATCATCTATGTTTTGCTTCCGTCTGTGTTTCACTTTGTCTGCCCTTGAGATTTCGTCTGCCTTTAGACACTTTATCTGTCTTTTGGCGTATCGTCTGTCTTTTACTTCCGTTTGTCTTTAGCCATCGTCTGTGTTTTGAATATTCGTCTGCTTCTGCTTTGTTTACCTTCTACCTATAGGACCAAATTATATCAATTGCACTCTTTCATTTAACGTGAATAGTAGACTCGAAAGTCAGAGTTTGGAGGAAAAAATATGAAATGGCTTATTAGGTTATGAAATTGGATTTAAATGGTTTGTTGAGGTATAAACCCTACGAACAATGCTAGTTAAGGGAGTTTTGATATTTGATTGTTTCTGGTCATTAACTTAATGGAAGGATGCTCGGGGATTGTCATGAACATGCATTGTACATAATTCATTATATGTGCATTAATGAACAGGCATAATTGTGATATATGTGTGTGTTATTTTGTTATAGAGGAACAGTTGGAACGTCAATTTCTAGACGTTGCCGGCACTTCCAGGTGTTAGCTTCGGGAGCAACTAGTGAGTAGCCTAGATGGTTTCTCTCAATTATTGTTTGCTTAAGTTATGTTGTGAACAATAAATGAATGGGAAATGAATGTGTTTGAGTGTGGATTCCGGACAGATGGTCCGGCGAAAATGAATGGGGATTGAGATATTGAAGTGCTAATTGTATGTGAAAGTGAAGACCTATGTTCCATATAATGTGATTGATTGGGTTACATGCATTCCATGTATGAATGCATAATCAGATAATGGAAGTAGTGACTAGAGTAGCGAACGATTAGAGCTTAAAGCTCAACGAGTGAAAATGAGCCTCGAGCTCACAAGTGTTTTAGAGCCTAAAGCTCAATGTGTAACGAGCCCTGTATCCTCATCGGATAAGGGAAAGCTATTAATGAGACAATCCAAGCACTCGGTCACAACAACATAATAATTGGAAAAAGGGTCTCACGATCATTTCATATGCATTTGGTTATGTATGTTCGATTGATTGAAATGCATAATTTGGCTATGCTTAAGTGGAAATGTGAAACGTGATCAGATATGCAACTATGTGACTATATGTTATTTGAAATGATGTGTTGCATGAATTAAGTGGACCATCGATGATGGTTACCTCATTGAGTTCACAAAACTCACAAAAATTGCAACATTGTCTTTTCAGGACCGAGAGACGACTTTAGCCATTGAAACGGTCTACCAGCCATGTGGATAGTGCTGTGGCAAGAGGAGTCATGGTTCAAAGGTCGGTTAGCTGGGACTTTTGGATGGATTAGATAGATATGTATATTTTCCTCATTCATATAGTACTATTGTATTAGGTCTTGATGATGTACTTATGGAAATTGTTGAAAGGTACAATCTAGACCTTCGATTTTGCGAAATGAAATGAGGAAAAATGTTAGGTTTTAATGAATAATGATATGATGCCATGCGAAGTTAATGTAGTGATCGATTGTAGCTCACCTTTATTATAGGATATGTATCGGAATGACCTCCGAGCGTCCCAGTGTGCACCCTACGGTAAGGGGTTGCTACAGCCCACCTACTTATGAAGCAGTTCTTAAGAGTTCAAAATTTGAAAAGTGGCTTCAAGCCGTGAAATCATAAATGGATCCCATATATGAAAACCAAGTATGGAATTTGGTTGACCCAATAGAAGGGTTTTCCATGGGGTGGAATTTCAAGAAGAAAATCGACATGGAGGGTAATGTAGTTATATATAAAGCTAGGCTTATAGCTAAAGGTTATCATCAACCTAAAGGACTACCAATTGAGAGAAAGGGGAACTTTATCTAACTTTAATGAAAACCTAAGCAATTATGAATTACTAGATTACTAGTTCTAGATGATCCTAGGGTTGATTACTCTCGCTTGAGTTATAACCACTAGCCCTAATTTATAAACCCTAATCTAAATTATTGAATTACAATCTCTTGATTAACAATCTATCCATACCTAAATTAGATCTAAAGTTGTCCAAAAAACTATCGAAATCTTATGCAAGATCTCTCTTTTCATAAATTACCGATTTGATTTAATTCTCATTCTATTAAATTACCTAACTCTCATTAGCCTAATTTAATAATATTTCACTTGGTTTACCCTCTCAGTTTATCACCGAATTAAGTAAGTGTGAAATTGAAATCACAATTAATCCAGTAAGAAACAAACAATCGAATTTCATTAAACCAAAAATAAAATAACCCAAAGGTGAGCTTAGACAAACCTCGACATTCAAAAAATTCTATCATCAATGGCTATCCCAATTCTATACAATCATAAAATTGAAATTAAACCAGAAATAAAATAGGAATAGATGAAGGAGACAACAACGACGGGCAACCTCATGTTCCAGGAAGTACTTCATATAGGCTTCTTCTCTACGTCTCTCTTCCTTCTTCTCTTTCTCACTCTCTTGATGAAGTCTCTAGGGTTTGTAAATTTGAGGCTAATGCAAAAGCTCCTTAATCTCCATTGTCTTGTTCTTTAATTATCTTTTATGTTTTGAGCAGCCCTGGGGTTTTTTCGCGATCGAAAAAGTCAAAAAAAATCTCTCGAAACTTGACATTTTCACTGCACGTTTGCCCGATGTAGGCCAAGATCGTGACCCTACAGGCCATGATCATGGGAAGTATCTTAGGCTTTTTTCACGATTGTGGCCCATATTCCATGATCGTGGGCTGGCTCCAACGCTTCTGTCATAATCGTGGCCTATCGTGCCATGATCGTGGGCTATTGTTTCAGCCCGAGTGTCTCCAAACTTCTCTATTTTTTGATGACCTTGAGTTTAGTTCAATAATGATATTCATGGGATATTTAAATGAAAATATGTACAATGATTATTTGTGATCAACTTACAGTGTAAATGATGTGGGAAATTGTGGAATAAGTGCATATGATGAATGTGTGTATATGATATGTTCTGCTTTGGTATAAATGATCAATCATAGAATATGGGTTGTTTGTGGTTTATATTGAGCTGAAATGGAAGTAGTAATTAATAAGAAATAATGAGGACATAAGCTAGAAATGATAGACTAAGAAAAAGAGGTGAACTAGGATGAAAATGATGATGATGTGTGTTGGAGTATGTTAGATGGAGGGTTTCACTGGCATCTGTATTTTGGCCATATATTGATCTCTAGATATGTAAAGGGATTATTTTTAATTTATATTAAACTAGATACATATGGCTACAATTTTCATGAAGGAGTTGCATTTCAACTCTGTCTTTAACGGTCTTGAAATTTGAATTAAAGTTGAGAACTGTGTGCTATCATGGTATGAGAATAGTCTGTAGTAATTTGGATATAACTTACAAAATGCTGCACCAAAATGCATGAATTTGTTGTCATTAGAAACTCAATACATATAGGAATATTTTTAAAAAATGGTGTCTCCAAAATACCTCATTTTCTATGCCAAAATGGTCATACAATACTGACCTAAAAATAGAGTTGGAAAAGCTGGAAAATGAGAACGACTTTTACATGAAATATGTTTCTTTTATGTGATGTGTGAGGCAACAATTAATAAGATGCTTTCCTATGATGCATTTAGTATTGAATGAAGCTTGAAATGAATCTAGTGTGATGCTTGAATAAGTTATTAAATGTGTGATTTGCTTAAGGTGATAATTGAGGTTATAATTAAGGAAATAGATTGAGATTCATATGATTAAGTAAATAGATAGATTTCAGGGAAAGAGGCATAAATTTGTATGTGGATGTTAGATTAAGTTCATTTAAGTATACTCTTAAAGAGGACTTCAAATTCTACAAGTTCTATGAAGACTCCAAAGAAAGATTTTGCTATCTAAAAGGTCAAATTTTCACATTTTTGTAAGTGTCCAGTAAATGTCTACCCAATGGACATGATATCCCTCCAAATAGACATAAGTGAAGTTGGAAAGCTAGAAAACCTAAGAATATCTACCCAGTGGGCATGAAGTCTGCTTGGTAGACATTTGCTAGCCTTTTGGACTAAAATTGCTCTGAAAGACAGTATATATAGGTATAGGTCCACCCTACGAACATAAGGTCCACCTAACGGACATAGATTCGATGAAATTATGAGAATGAAAATATGAAATGAATGAAAGTGATCTTATGAATGCTAATGAAATTCAAAGGAGATGATGATGAGTATTTAAGTAAAGATGAATGAAAAATTGGATATAATGTGATCTTATAATGCTAGAATAACTTTAGTGAATGATTAAGTGATGAACTTAGAATAATCTTGTATAATTAAGGTGTAAACCTAAGTTTAAATTAAGCATATATGAGTTATGAAGTATGAATGATTTCAAGATATGAATTAAGGAAATATACCCGATATAGTCAATATGAACATGCATTATACATTACACATATATACATGTGTATAATTGAATGTTTATGTAATGTTCAATTAGTAATGTGTGTATAGTGTGTATTGCATGAAGTTGATGCAGATGTTTCCGGATCATAAAAGCTAATGCTAATCTAGAGTGTACTGTGAGTCGGCCTAGATGGTCTCACCTTCATTGTTTGTTCTATTTTAAAATTCTACACTGAATTATGTCTTTTATTTTAAATTTTTTTATTAAACTATGTGATGTGAATGTGTTGATTCTGGACAATAAATGTTCGAGGAGTTTGATGCATGTAAACATCATTGGAAGTGCTCTTTAAATGTGAATTTGACTGAATGAGTGATTTTCAACTTAAATGTTGAATACTGGACCAAGGTCTGATGACAAATATGAATGAGAATGTGAACGTGAATGCGAAAGTGTAAAATTGAGCACAATTAATTGACTGAATACCTGTGATGCATGTCATTATGTAAATGCCTGATAACATAAAGGCTGCTGTGACCAGAGTAGCCACCAAAAAAAGAGTTTAAAGCTTAGAAAACAAAAAAGAGCTCAAAGCTCAGAATGTGGTAAGAGCCTCTGGCTCACTATATAAAATGAGTCATGTATCTCGAATGGATAAGGACTAGTTATTAATAAGCCCAGTATCCACAATGGATACGGGACAGTTATAGGCACTCAATCACAACAATAACAATTGGAAGTGAGTCTCATGAGCATTGCATATATTGTTGATATGTATGATTTAAATGATTGAAAAAAATAGTTTGCATAATTTCTAAATGTGAAATATGAATTAAGCGAATATGAAGTGTATGTGATTCAGTGAAATGATGTGAATTACGTGATCACATGAATTGATGTGTTATGTGAACTAAGTGAGCCCTTAAGGATGGTCCACTCACTGAGTTCACAAAACTCACCTCAATTTGCAACATATTTTTCAAGCTTAGAGGAAACACCCAGTTAGACCAAGTGGTGTCTAACCACTACTTTTTAGTAAGAGATAGAGGTCGGGATTAGTTGGCATCTACATATATTTTCTGTAAATTTAGTATTAAATATTGTATTCTGCAAGCTTCAATTATTGTAAAATTGAATTATGTTCATAATAACAGTTATGATGAAATACATTTTGTTTTTGTAATGAGCTCAAAAGATTATTGAAATTCCAACAATGTGTTTAATGTTTGATCTAATGTGAGTTTGTAATGTCATTTGTAATTGGTGATGTTTTAAAAAAAGGGTCAAAATTGAATACTAGTTTTCTGTAAAATGCGTGTGATGTTTTAAAAAAAATTGTATTAAGTTTGATTGACCTTCATAATGCACCACCCTTGTAGAATGTATTCTCAAATACTATCTGTGTGTTTGGGTATATTCCCTATGGGAATGGGGTGCTATACTGAGACACTAACAAACACATCAAGGTGCCTCAAAAACATAATATTTAAGCTTAAAGACTTATACTAACCTATAAAAACACTTAAACACCCAAACTAACACAATTCTAACCTAAACATATACTAAACAATTAAGCTAACACTTAAATGTATAAGAAATAACCCTAAAACATGATGCAATTCACACTTATCAACATCCCCATAGATAAACGTTTGCACCTCATGACTTAAACTTCATGAAATAAGTTTAACTTTAATCACAATCATTCGAGTGATTTCAATTCATTAACATGCAAAATCTGCTTCTAGGGGCTTTGAACTAAATATACAGATTAATCCAGATCTAATTGTAAATTTATTTACCCTTTTCATTGCAAACACATATTAATAACTCTTTGGTCATTCAAACTCTGTAACTACTCCTAAGTACATTTTCATGAAAATTCAAGTTATTACAAGTTTGGTAGGTTTTTATTAGAAAACAAATATTTATTTATTTATTTAAACATTAAACAAGGACCTAGTCTTTTACTCGGAGGCAAACATTGGTGATGAATATCGGTTTAGTTACTCGACTAAGTCAATTTTTTTATTAACTATTTGGTTGGAATGTCATTATAGCTTTTTTTACGCGGAGGCACATATTTGTGTTGCATGTCGATTCAGTTACTCAGCTATATCATGTTCTCAACTAACTACTGGCTCTATTCATAACCCGAAGGTTAGCGGAATAGTTATTTATTTAGCAACATGTTTTATTCCCCACCTTGTTGTTTTAGTTACTCATTTCCATGAAAAATACTAGTAGAGATACTTAAGTTGAAAGGCCTCAAATTACGAATGAATGTCCCAATTTAGAGGGTGACAAACTTGCATTAAATCCTAATTAAGTTGTATATTTATCCAAAAACCTCAATTCACTCATTTTGTGAACTAATGATTCTTCACATCCTAATAGACTATGTTCAAAATTAAATCAATTCCAATCCATCTAGGCTATTGACACATCCACACAATTCAGAAAATGCAACCTAACTATCATACAATATGCAAAATCACATTCAAAGCAAAAAATGTAACCCTCCCTACACTTGAACAACACATTGTCCTCAATGTGAGAAGGGAACAACAAAACACATAAGGAAAGAAGAAACATAAATTAAAGTAAAAAAAATAAAAATAAGAACCAATGTTTTTTAAAAAAGAATGAGGGTCAAACAAAGTCTCATGGAGATGGAGGTGGTGATGGTGTTAGAGGTGGCAATTGAATACTCCGAACCTTAAAATATCGATAAATCTGATGGATATCTTGGATCTGATGTTGTTGAGTTTGGGCCATCTCTTTCATCATTCTAGAATTCTCTGCAAGTGTATAAGTAATTACCTTTTTGTTTTGGGAGATTATATCTAGGACTTTCATCCAACTTTATTTTTCTGTTTCTCCTTCCTCCTTAGACTCTTCACTCATTGAGTCCTCTTTTGCCAGCTTAGGTGGTGCTGTACTCAAACTCACCTAACTTTCCCTAATCTTAACATGAATCTTTTGGCTGATATCATGAAGTTCCATGTTATGGGACTTAAAGATCTTAGCCAGCCATAAATGGTGATGAATTAGGAAGTTTGGGAGATGGATTGTTAACCCACTACAGCCTATGCCATAATATGCAGTAATGGTAGAAACTAGGTACCCCATACCTAAATTGTTGCTCGTATTGTGCATAGTTGTAATGATAGCATTGAGCACATGGGTGGAGGAGCACACTGGAATGTTGTGATCGTTGCACCACAACATAAAGAGTTCCTTCGTTGATCACTTGTTGGTTTATGATTTATCAAAAACAGCTAATTGACACATGAATTTGAGCGATAACAAATGTTCATGAGTTCTTATGATATTGTTGTGGGAATTTTTAGCATCGAATTACTCTATCCCAGTAAGCTTAATACAATAGCGAGAAGGGTAAAAATCACCATGCTGATCGATAATGGAGGATTTGGGGAACCCATACATATCGAACATGATTTCGATGTTTAGTTCATAAGCTCATCGTCATAACTTAAACCATATCTCTTTTCGGCTCCTACGTTAATAGGTAAGGGAAGTTAAAAATTATAAAGTCAGCTCCTGGTAAACAAGAAATTGAAAATTTATGAATTTGTCCCACTGAACCCTTTCAACTAAGTTCTCTACCTTATTGTGCAGTTATAACCTATCCAGTGTTTCAAAATCAAAATATATAGGGACTACAATTTGTTTAGCATTTAGGGATTGAAAATGAATACCTTCCTCCTCTGTGTAGATCAGGGAGGTGCTTCGAAATCTGCTGCTCTGTTCCTTCTCCCTCATCTTGAGACTTAGTTTCATCCCGATGATCAATCATGCCTAGTTGATTACTTAATTCACAATATATTGGCTTGTGAGTGATTTTTGAAAGTTACCAAAGAGAAGTGAGAGTTTTGTAAGGTTAAAGCTTAAAGAGATAAAGTGAAAATGAAAGCGAGGGAAAAGTGAAGTTAGAAATGAATATAAAGGGGGTTAGAGGGTAAAATGGTAAAATTTTACTTTAAAAAATGCGCATCTCCATTTTGCCATCATGGCCTGCAATTTTCCACCAATTTTTTTCCACTTTTAGAAGTCACTTCTTAATACTTTGTGGCCTTTCACCTCTCTTTTCTTACTTTATCGATCATTAAATTGAAGGTAAAGTCTTCTCCCTTCCCGATTTTATTTGGAAACTAATCAACCTAACTACGAAATTCAAACTATCTAAAACAACAAAGAAAATAACATTAATTTAATCTTCCACGGGTTGCCTCCCATGTAGTTCTTCTTTTAATGTTAGTAGCTCCACACTATTCTTTGCCCGTACTGGTTTAAATGAATGGAGCAATGGTAGTGTTGTTACCGATCTCACAATTTGCACATGACCTATCATGCCATAGATTCCACCTTCCGTGTGATTCTCCTTTCCTTTCCTTTTTCTATGCAATCACTTCTTTCTGAATGCATTCCCAAGATCCTTGATATCTTGCCATTGTTCTCAAGGTTAGGGTTCCTTGATATTAGTTGGAGGTAGAGAAGATTTGTGGTCTTTCTTTGACACTTTGAAGGTTATTTGTTGCTTTCCTACCCTCAGAGTTAGCTCACCCCCGTCAACATTAATGATTGAGTGAGCAGTGGTTAGGAACAATCATCCAAGAACCATAAAATTTTCCACATTTACTCTAATATCCAATATATAGAAGTCTGTGGGAAAGATAAATTTCTCGATTCTTATTTACACATCCTTAATAATCCCCTTCGATTGGTGCACAGTTCTATTGTCCGTCTTCGCTAACATCTTTCTGGGTTCCAACTATCCTCACCCTAACTTTTGACTAAAGGTATAGGGCATCATATTAATGCTTGCTCCAAAATTTGTGAATGCCCTGTCTATATTGATTCCAATGATATTGAAGGGAATATAAAATCCCATAGGTCCTCTTTCTTTTGTGCTATGTCAGGGTTTTCTTCCAGTATGACTCCTTATCCTTCTTTTTGACTAATTCCTTTAATGTGGGCCTTGAGATGTTCCACTATGTCCTCAACCTTATTTGATTGATCCTCCATCAAATTTCTAGTTGCCCTACTTGATATTGACTTTCGCTGATCTATAATAGGATATGGAATTCCAAGTCGATGTTCTTTGATTGGTTTAATTACGATTTCACTTAGAAGGAATTCCATGATTTCTTGTCATTCTCCTTTATCTCCATCTTCCTTCACCTGTTTACGTTCCTTTTCTTGGGTCTGAATATTGGCCATAATTCTTTCCTTTAGATTAGACTCGGTATTTCTTAGAAGGGTTCCTGCATTTCGAGTATATAGTGCCTCTGCTAATTGACCCACTTGGACTTCCAAATTGTGTTGAGCCATGATTTTTTTTTACTTGCTCAAATTTTCTTGCAAGCCTCCTATATGCATCTTCCATGACCTCAATTTTATCTAAGATCTTATCCAACTTGGATCCCATTGAGCTTGACTTATCTCGTTGGAAGCTAGATTGTCCTTGAGGTTTGAACTATCCTCCATCGTTGTCTGTCCAAAAGAAGTTAGGGTGATTCTTCTACCCAGGGTTATAGGTGTTAGAATAGGGATTATTTCTCCCTCCTCGTCTATATTGAGCTCCTATATAATTCACTTGCTTTGGATCACTTTCCTTCATCAAGTAACAATACACTGTATCATGGTCCATCGATTGACAGAGTTCACACTTAAGTTGCACAACTTTAACTGGAGCTGAGGGTGAAGCCTTTATATTGTTGAGTTGCTGAGTCAAGTTATAAATTTTCACTTGCATTTATGTCATTTGCTCGATAGCCATTATTCCTTTTTGCTCCCTAAAGGTAGTAGTTTTTCTACTCCGCTCGTTCATCCACGGGCAGCTATTGCTCACCATCTCCTCTATTAGCTCTTTCATTTCATCAACTATCTTTCTAATCAGTGATCCTCCTAAAGCTGTGTCAATCATGCATCTCATATGTGGGGTTACTCCATTATAGAATCTTTGTAACAAGAATTCCATGGGTAAGTTGTAGTGTGGGCACTTTTGCTGCAAATCCTTGTATCTTCCCCACACTTTGTAGATCAATTCCTTATCACTATGATCTTAATGGTCTTAGTCAGGGGAAAATATTTGTCTAAGAAAGCACAAACTAGCTAATCCCATATTGTGACATTGGCTAGGTT
The DNA here is from genome assembly GCA_027563595.1 of Erythroxylum suave. NCBI lineage: Eukaryota > Viridiplantae > Streptophyta > Magnoliopsida > Malpighiales > Erythroxylaceae > Erythroxylum > Erythroxylum suave. The sequence continues at coordinate 35,173,437 of JAOSBN010000008.1, read as the reverse complement.
AAGGGAATGATACCAAGCCTTTGCTTTATCTTTAAGGGTAAAAGGGAAAAGCCTAACTCTGACCTCATCTTCTAACATCTGATGGTACTGAAAGGTATCACAGATTTCAAAAAAGTTCACTATATATGCGTTGGGATCTTCATTTGTTAGTCCATAAATTGCACATTCTGTTGAAGCATGTTTAGGAGGGCTGGTTTAATTTCAAATGATACTGCTTAAATGGTGGCCTAACTACTCCTTGGTTAGCTGCATTGAACCTTGGTCTCTTGAAGTCCATAAGGGTCCGTTGTTGACATCCTTGGTTCGCTCCATGGTCCATATTCTGTTCCTTGGCCATTGTTGATTTCATGATATCTCCTTCTCGCTGAGATTTTCTAATGGTTAGTTGTAGTTGTATGATGTCTAAATTTGCAATTTTAGCTGCGCAACTCAAACCTATTATGACCCTTGTGTTCATGCAAGAGCATGGTTTACAAAATAGAAAAGAAAGAATGAAAATAAAAAAAATTAAAAACTAACTAAACGCCTTAAACTATATAACTAAACTAATCGCCTCCCTAATAATGGTGCCAAAAACTTGATTGCAAATTTTTTATATGAAAAAGTTTTAATAACTAACCTCGACATTCTGCAAGTGTACAAATCGTTTATATAGTACCTAAGGTGCTGATCCCATGAGAAGGGTTAATCTAATCCGAAAATCTAAGGCCCAAACAATTCACATTAATTAGAAATAATCAAAACCAAAAAAAGAAATTATTTCAATTATGCAATTCAAATCCAAGAATCGATTATGATAATGTCAACAAAATAGCAGATGCAACAACCAATCAAGAATAAAACTAAAGGACTACCAATTGAGAGAAAGGGAACTTTATCTAACTTTAATGAAAACCTAACCGATTATGAATTAATGAATTATTGGTTCTAGATGGTCTTAGGGTTAATTACTCTCGCTCGAGTTATAACCATTAACCATAATTTATAAACCCTAACAAGATTGTAGATTTGGAATCTCTCAATTAACAATCTATCCAACACCTAAATTAGATCTGAGGTTATCTAAAAAACTATCAAAAACCTCTGCAAGATCTCTCCTTGCACAAATTACCTATTCAATTTAATTCTCGTTCTATTAAATTGCCTAACTCTCATTAGCCCAATTTAATAATATTTCACTGGGTTCACTCTTTCAGTTTATCACCGAATTATGCAAGTGCAGAATTTAAATCATAATTAATTTAGTTAAACATAAACAATTGAATTTCATTAAACCAAAGATAAAATAACCCAAAGGTGAGTTTAGACAAATCTCAACGTTCAAACAATTTTATCATCAACGGCTACCCAATTCTATACAATCACAAAATTGAAATTAAATTGGAAAAAGAATTAGAATGGATGAAGGAGGCAGCAACGATGGGAAACCTGCTATTATGGGAAGTACTTCGTGTAGGCTTCTTCTTCACTTCTCTCTTCCTTCTTCTCTTTCTCACTCTCTTGATGAACTGTCTAGGGTTTGTAAATTGAAGGCTGATGCAAAAGCTTATTAATCTCCTTTGTCTTGTTCTTTAAATATCTTTTATATTCAGAGCAGGCCTAGATTTTTTCCAAAGTTGAAAAGGTCTGAAAATTCTCTTGAAACATGAAATTTTCTTTTGTTTGCATGTCTACCTAATGTAGGCCATGATTGTGGCCCTGTATGCCATAATCGTAGGCCATATCGAACCCTTTCGTCACGATCATGGCAATCAGGCCATGATTGTGGGTATTATCTATGGGCCACGATTGTGGGTATTATCTATGGGCCACAATTGTGGGCTTGCTACAATGCTTCTGTCATGATCGTGGCTTATCGTGCCACGATTGTGGGTTATTGTTTTAGCCCGAATGTCTCCGAAACTTCTTCGTTCTTTAATGTTGACCCTAAGACACTAACAAACACATCAAGGTACCTCAAAAACATAATATTTAAGCTCAAAGACTTGTACTAATCCATAAAAACACTTAAGCACCCAAACTAACAAAATTCTAACCTAAACACATACTAAACAACTAAGTTGACACTTAAATGAATAACGAATTAAGCCCTAAAACATGATGCAATTCACACTTATCATATAGTGCAAGCAAAGGAACCAATGTCTTAATAGAAATCCAGACATGTACTCAGGTGTTTCCATTTGATTAGAGAAATAATTGGTAGAAATGATGTCAAGATAGAGAGAGTACCTACTGATCAAAATATTGTTGATCCTTTGACTAAGCTAATTCCGCAAAAGAGATATGAATCTCTTGTACTCACCCATGGAATTAAATAAAAAGATGATACGAATTAGTGCAACTGGAAGGTTGTTACAGAAGTGCTTTAAAGGCAATCACCTTTAGTAGGTATTGTACAAATCTTTTTGATTAATAAAAAGGATTCTTTTTGTTAATTTGATGTTTATGTTCTTTATGAATTGATAGTGATCTTAAATCGAATTATTAAAGTTCTTGTTACATTACATAACATGAAGGAAATCATGATGAGATCATGATAATCAGATTCATATCATATGTAATTATCTTAGTGTCTAAATTATCCCTAGTCATGGGATTAATGACATGGGAGATTATTAATCCAGACATACTAGCACATGTTATACTCCTTGATTAGATCAAGTGGTGGATTTCATAAGCTGTAAGCATGAGTAGTTTAGAGTTATCATTTAGATATTTGCTAAAAGTAGTAAGTACATTGGATGATCTGCCATGAGACAATCATATGGATAATCTATTCTAGTGTCAATGATAGTTCATCATACAAATGGTGTAAATATCCTTAGACTTGAGGTGCTCAAGGATATCTTAGATACTAATCCTATACTTAGACCCATTTTTCATTGCCTCTTATAGGTTGTTTATAGGGTGGTGATTGGGTACAACTTGAGGTATTTAAAGGTAATTAAGTAGCCAATAAAAGATTCAAATCTCCTTATAGAAGGAGATGATACCCACGACCTCTTGTCAAGGTCATTACTCGGGAAGCTCTGGCTAGAGTGGAAATGTCTTGAAGATATTCTTTAGTGATATGTCCAATTAAGTAATAAGCCTCAGGGGTAAGAACTAACTTCACTTGGGCTAAATGTGATGTAGTCGGTCTAGCGGGATTTGACACTTTAACCATACACTGAACCAAGTGGGGTATAGATGGTGAAAGGATGAATTGCACGGGAACATTGTCTGTGGAAGGGTTTTTAGTTAAAGCACTTACTTTTCAGTCAATTAGGGGTCATGATGTGTTGTTAGATACCACTCATGACTTGCTTAAACTAAGTGTTGATTTAAGTGACCCACATAATCAGGAACCTAATGGGTCATACACATTGAAGATGCAAAGAATGAGTAAAATGGTTTTTTGTGGGGATCCATGATATGAGAGATGCACGACTAAGCTACACAAGTGTGGTAGTTTAGGGTCATTTGAATGTGAATCATATGACAAATGTGAATCTTGCTTATTAGGTAGGATGACAAAATTACCTCTTAATAAGAAAGATGACAAAATTACCCTTTAAAGAAGGTGTGGAAATTTCATGCTAAATTAAGTTGGATTAAAAGCCAATTAATTCCCACTAACTCTTCATTGATGTTGGGGTTAGAGGAAGGCCAAAAGGTGTAAGAAACATCAATTTTTGTGCAAGTGTTGTGGGAAAACAAAAGACCTTTTGGTGAATTGTTCATAATCTTCTCTCACTTTCTATAAACACTCTCTCAAAGAATATGTCACAAAACTAGCACTTTTTCTGTGTTCTAGCCATTCTTCCTAAGAAGTTTCAAGGTTCATTCTTCATATGGATATCATTAGAGGCATCCACCTTTGGTTGTTATGGTTTTACGACAACTCGAAGAGGTGAAGACAACAAAGAATAAAGGAGATTATAAGGTAGACATCTTAAGTTCATATTTTGTTAAAGTTACATCTAATGGCACTTGAAAGTTCTTGGCTTTTTGGTTTTTGTTTAATATTTTCACTGTTGTTTTCTACTTTGGATGTATGTGAAACAAGATCAAAACCCAACACATGTCTATAACTTCATTTAGCTATGATTCCTTAGATTTCCTTATGGAGATAGGGAATAGAATTGGGGTTTGGTACTTTTTATCATAGGCAATTTATACCTTGCCAGCAGAGAGCCTTCCTTATTCTCTTTCATCTCTACCTTCCTTTTATTCCTAAATAAATTTGGCTTTCATTGCTTTAAAATGGGGTAGGGGATTTTATGTTGACGCTTCTGGGTTGTTTGTAATTCTGGCTCACTTTGAAAAACATATTTGTCAACCTTATTCATGTCCTTCCCTACATTGTCTTAAGCTTGGTGTGATTCCTCCTCGGTCGCTTGTTTAATGACCATGACTCATTCTTTCATATTGGACTCGATGTTATGGACCTTCAAGTTACGTATCAAGGATGCGTGATTCTTTGTAACTTAATCGCCTTCAAGCCTCTTATTTGCATCCTCCATAATTCTAATTTTGTCAACTTTGGATTCCATTGAACTCAGATTGTCTTGCTAGAAACCTCGTGATCCTTCAGGTCTAAACTGTCCTCAAATATTGTTTGACCATGAGAAGATATGCCCATCTTTCAAATGTTTGTTATAATACAAACAAATAGTATGATTCTTTATATAAGGAACTGATCTCCTATGAGAATAAACTGAATCATCAGATCTCGTTGAAGATATGGAATTATTAGGAGTTCTTGAACTTCTTTATGTCTATCTATAAAAATAAGTAAAGAAATAAATCATAATCAAATTGATAACCTTATATTAAAATAAATTGTTCTTCTAACTTAACTTAATATTGACCATAATTGGTAACTTCATATAAAAAATAAAGTTATTTATAGAAAATAAATTTTAATCAAAAGATATGACCATAGTTAATGAAGCCAAATCTTCTTATTAACATATTTATTGACTTATAACGAGCTAATTGCACCTAATAGATGACACAACTTTATCTTATTTTTGAACCTTATAATATATGCTAATCTATCCACTTATATCTAGTTCTTGCCTACTAAGTTAAGCATACCCATAAATTTGATAAAATTTTAACCTTTATCCTTAAATAATTTAATTAATTACGATGAAAGTGAACAATCTTAGCTTATATATATATTGATAAAAAGTAAGAACCCAAAATAGTTCTACACTCTATATTGATATGATAGAAAACTCTACACACCCTATCTCTACCAAAGTTTACAACATATTTTTTATCACTAAAACACTTTTTACAGCAAAACCTTATTGGTTTGGAAAAAAAATAACATATTGATTTAACTTGTTTTTTCTTTTGTGCATTCTCAACCCCAACTAATTAAACCTAATGTATATGAAAGCTGAAAATAACCAAAATTTTATACTTACCTATAACTATTCGTTAAGATTTAGACAACTAAATATAGTAGGTGAAGTGCTTGATGGATTTGTAAACATTGTGTTTATGAGATATGAAGTCAAGAAATTAATTGGTAAATAACTTTTTAATTTGTATGGCATTCTAAAAGATGAAAATAATTAAGACTTTTATAATATAAATTTCAAAGTTTGAAGTGCCATTAATAATTCAAATTCAATATAAATTGTAAGGTCTTTTATCTGCAAATAATTAAGATTTCATAATTCAAATTCCAAAAAAACCTAAACAAAGTAATTAGTATAATTATAGAAACTCCCAATCAGCCAATCATAAATCAAACACCTCATTATGTCTATAAATAACTTAATACTTGATGATGAAGTTAGGATCATGTTAGTGGCGATGGTGACAGAGTTAGAATGGTGTGTGGTAAGAGCTAGCGACAAAGACAAAGTTGGAGGCTTCTGTTGCAAGCTAGTGATGACAAACAAATCTTGGCTAGCTAATGACGATGAGAGCAACAACTTAGAGTGGCAATAATGATAGTGACATTTTACTTATGAGTTGTGAGTTATGGCTTCTGCTATGTTGTGGAAGAGAGTAAGGTTGAAAGTAGAGATGAGCAAGAGATAAATGGAAGGGAGGGATTTGACTGCTAAGGTTAGGACTTAGAAAATTTAACTTTTTTTGGTGTAGTCTTATACTTTTTAAAATTCATAATTTCGTCAGGTATTAGAATACCAATTTATACCGAACAATATCTATCAAGAAGACTAGAACCAGCTAATACTATGATCTGGTACGATACTATAGATTACAATATCATTTTTTTACTGATACGAAATGATAATCTATACACTGACACATTTTAACTAATATCTATGAGTTTAATATGTTGAGTCATACTTAGGGTTTCTTGATGTGTGAGAATTCGAGTTTCATGATGAGATTTTGGTCTTCTAAGATGGAGAGATCTTTGCTTATGCCACATTGACAACTGAATGATATATATTCTAAAAATATGTAACACACTACTACCTTAGAGCATATGCCCAAACATATAGAGGACATTTAAGAACATACCCTATGAAAATGGCATGTTAAAGTAATCATATTAACTTATTATAGCAACATACAAAACATAAGTATTTCCACAGATCAAAACTCCTCTTTTCATTCAAAAAATGAAACTTACATTGTCTTTACAATTCATAATCCATGTTTATACATAATATAACATGTAGGAGTTTAAAGTTCTATATAAAAAGTTCAACATGAAAGGAGAAGTTAAACAAAAATATTCTATCTAGATTCTGTAGGTATTAGTTGACCAGACCTTTGAGCCATTCTTGTTTCCAAAATTAACAGTACTAGACTTCTATTACAGCTCTTTAGAAGATAGGTCTCCCTTGTAACTGAAAATCAACATTGCAATTTTCATGAGTTTATGAACTCAGTGAGTGAATCATCATTGATTTGCTCACTTAAGTCAGAACACAAATTTCACAAGTATAAACCAAATTCACCGTTGTATTTCCCAATTCAGGAGAGGTATCACATCATTCAATATTGAATACCAGATCATAATATACATCATATTTCAATAGTACATCATAAACTACAAACATTTTATATAGTCTTTTCAGAATAATCCAATCATTTATCTCAATAATTCATATCATCAACATGTACACAAACAGTGCATATCGCTATATCAATATAATTCAGTAACTCTTCGCAATCATTCATATGATACACGTAAGAATATATATAGATGCAAATGCACATGTGACTCTACTTTTATCTTACTTTATTGTGACCAAGCACTTATTTATTGCTTCATATCTGTTATGGGTGCTGGGCTCATTTAATATTCTGTCCCATACCCATTGTGAATACCAGGATCATTAATAACTGAGACTGTGGCTCTTTATGCACATTTTTTAGCTTTAAGCTCTTTTTCACTCTGATCACTTCGGTCACAACTCCTTTTCTGATCATACATAACAAATTGCTGGAATGCATCAATTCACATAATATGCTATCAATAACTTTCATTCAATATAGATAGTTATTTATCCCATTCATTGGATCTAAGTCCAGCATTCAACATTCAGTTAAGTACACATTTTGTAGCACCCCTTACCGCAGGGTACACACCGGGACGCCCGCAGGTCATTCCGATACATATTCTACGATAAGGGTGAACTACGATCAATCACAACTAACTCCTCACATGTCATCATAATAAAACATTAGTATAAAAATCATAATAATTTGAAACTAAAACTTTCCTCTTTTCATTTCATCAAAACCAGAAATGTATATATATGTCTTCTTGTACTGTCTACACATTAACACCAAAATCCTACTACAACATACTACATGAAATAGGAAAGATACATCAAGCTATCTAGATCATCCCAAAAATCCCAGCTGACCGACCTGTGTGCCATGACCTCTCTCGCCAACCCGATCTAGTCGGCTAGAAAAGTCCTTCTGGAGCTAGGCGTCTACTCTTGGTCCTGAAAAATATGTTGCAATATTGGGTGAGTTTGCGAACTCAGTGAGGTAATCATCATCGATGGTCCACTCAATTCATGCAACACTTAAGCATAATACAGACATTTAATAATTTCACGCAAATCATAAGTTTCATATGGTTTCACAATTAACACTTTCTTTTTTACATAAATATAAGGCGTTTTGCCTTTCACTCAATCAAATGAACCAAATGCATATGTGACACTTTTCCAATTTATTACGGTGTTGTGACCGAGCGCCTAAACTATCCCAATGTGGGCACATTAATCTTTGAGCCTGAGGCTCTAAATCACTGTGGGGCTTAAAGCCCGAATAAAAATGTTGAGCTTATAGCTCTCGGTGGCTGCTCAGGTCA
>JAOSBN010000008.1:35146446-35165023 GCA_027563595.1 Erythroxylum suave | reverse complement strand
CCCACTCTCACTCATAAACACTTTCAATCATAGTAATAAAATCAACAATAATTTCAATAGCCATTTGGGCCCTTTCACAAATATAAAACGCTTTATTTGTTTGGAATACAATTTTATACAAAAAGTTACGAAATAACAATTCAATACAAACTAAGGAAATACAATATAGACGCAAACTGATCCCGACCTCTATCCTTCGCTTATGTAATAGGTATACTCCCGTTGGCCTAATAGGGTATTCTTCTGATCCTGAAAAATATTTGCAAATTTTAGGAGAGTTTTGCGAACTCAATGAGTGAACATCATCGATAGCTCACCCAGTCACATAACATATAAATCACGTTATTGCACATCTCACATTATTTCACATTTCACATGCAAAACACTTAATCATTCATATTATGTATATGCAATGCTCATTAGACTCACTTTCCACTTCTTACTTTGTTGTGACCAAGTGCCCTTTTACTAGCTCATATCTCTTGTGGATATCGAGCTATATCGATTAATGTCCCATATCCTTTAGTGGATACGAGGTACATGCACAACTGAGCCAAAGGCTCTTATCACATTCTAAGCTTTAAGCTCTTTTACTGGCAAGTCTGGTCACAACTCCATTATGTTTCATGCATTCATGAAGTGGAATGCATCAATCACATTTGCATATTCTCATTCAATCACTTTCCCATATCATCGGACCTTAATCCGGCATTCAACATGAAGTTGAGAATTCGCACTTTCATTCATATGCAAATGCACTTTCAGAACACATTTATCAATCAATTACGTACACTTAGTTCATCCAATTCACATTCAATGAGCACTTCAATATTTCACTCATACAACACATTCATCGGGCCTTCTGTCTGTAATCAACAATCAAGACGCATTCATATCGACATTCAGTAGTCAATTAATACAAAAATCAAACCAAACACAACAAACAATGAAATGAGACCATCTAGGTCTACTCACTGTACGGTCCAGATTATCATTTGCTTCCAATTTCTGGGAACGCATGAATGCGAACACTTGACCTGCGCAACCCATTTATGAAAGACACCCATTTCACACTCATCAATAATTGTACACATATAAGCATTTATTTATGCACAATTGTATGGGTGGACTATGTACAATGCATGCTCAATGACAAACTCGGGTACTGTAACAAACTTCACATCTTATACACATTTCCACTTCATAACTTAAATCACTCATTAGTTCTTTGAATTATAATCTCAATCCTTTGGTACCTTGATATTAATAACTCATTCACTACTTTACCGATATAATCCTATATATTCCAGTCATCAATCGAAAGAAAATCACTATGTATGGTACACTAATTCTCCTCACTCATTTTCCAGCAAATAAGAATATCACTGTTCTTAACCATTTAGTAGTGAACTAACGATGCATGCTTCATTTCATGCAAAAACTACATAATCATAACAAGCTTACTTGTTTTAAGCTCCAATCTCTACAAAATCACATAACCCTAATCTCTCATGCACCCACGTACATCAACTTGAAGGTTGACAAGGAGGCTCGATCTTTCTTGGAATGAAAGAAAGGAATATCCAAGTAGAAGTGGGGACAAACAAAGAAAAGTAAGGTTTAGCTTCGGGTGAATATTTTATGAAAAGCTCTAGTTCGGGGGGATTCTAAAGAAAGAAGTTTCAAGAAGGATAAAGACAAGGACAGTAGCTCGTCTTTTATAGGCAATAACGATCTTAACTAGCTATGATACCTATCCAATTCTTATCCACTTATCCACTTTCCTTTATCCAAACTCACTTAAGTATAATTTATACTTAAGTTTATAACTCAGTAATACCACTGCAATCACAAGTCATAACCTCTTACTCACTTTCAGATTTTTCCTATAGCACATCATTTCGGGTCAACTTTACGTTTTCTTCTTGACCCCAACACTTAAGTCATTTTGCAACACTTTTCTCTAGAAACTTATTCCTCTATGTCTTATGTCTCCATTGACACCAAAATATTCAATTTGGTTCTGTCCTCAATCATATTAAACCTTTTTCTATTGGGGCAACTAGCATAACTTTCGCTATAGGTATCAAATCAAGATCCTTGTTAGCTAGTTTGAGAGAGGACTTATAGGTCTATAAGTTTCTTGAAGACCTTAGGAACGAATTCTATCATCTGAAGGGTCAAAGATGGACTAGACGATACAAAATGAACAGTATTCAAAAGAAGAAGTCTCGGTCACTTGGGCAGAAAGTAGACGAATGCAATAAGCAAAAGAAGCAATAAGCAGACAAATGCAAAAGCAAATGAATGTCAGAAGCAAACGAAGCAATAAGGTAGACGAATGCAAAAGCAGACGAAGCAATAAGGCAGATGAATGAAAAAGCAGATGAAGCAATAAGGCATACAAAATTTGTCAGAAAGTAGATGAAACAGAAAGGAAGATGAAATTCATCAGAAGGTAGATGAAACAAAAAGGCAGACGAAATTCGTCAGAAAGTAGACGAAGCAAAAAGCCAAACAAAATGGAAAAAGATAGACGAAATGTCGTAGATGGTCAACCTAAGACAAAGCAAAAATTCAACTTAAAACGATATGACGTCATCACAAACGATGTGACGTCATCACAGATGATATGTTTTCCTTGTTTCTGTGTTTTCCTTGCATCTGTGTTTTGATGTCATCACAGACGATTCCTTGTGTCGTAGATGGTCAACCTAAGACAAAGCAAAAAATCAACTTAAAACGATATGACGTCATCACAAACGATGTGACGTCATCACAAATGATATGTTTTCCTTGTTTCTGTGTTTTCCTTGCGTCTGTGTTTTGATGTCATCACAGACGATTCCTTGTATTTGTGTTTTCCTTGCGTCTGTAATTTTCTTGCGTCTGTGTTTTTCTTGCGTCTGTGTTTTGATGACGTCATCACAGATGATACTTGTATACCCTGAACATATCCCCTTTATTAACACCATAACTTTCTAGTCCAACATCTATGACTCCCATACTAAATATTCTCAGTAAACTTCTTCAACACATTCTTCTTCACTAAGTCCAACACTTAGATTTTATTTCTAGTCTTCCTACTCCATTTCATTCTAATAATTTGCTATAACCACAATTCTCATTCTATCCCATTACTATTCACTATACCCGAAATGTCAATGAGTGCATGTACAATTATTTTCATGTGTGCAAAGACTCAAATTCACATGCATGTATACTGACATTTCGTTGAGCTTGAAATGTGAATTTTCCTCTATCTCTCTCATTGCCATTCTCCCCATTATTAAAATCGAGGTTATAACCCTTAGTATGGGGATAGGATGCTACAAGATGCCCCACCGTTTACTTTAAGTATGATATTTTTCATTGAGGTTAACACTATTTATGATCATAACATTTCGATAGTAGGTACCAGATGTGACTCACATATATGTGTTGATATGCAAGATCTCAGGGATAGTACACTGTTCAAGAAGGGAGAGATGGACCTATGTGTAAGAAATGGAGCAAGAGTTGTTATACTAGCCATGGGGACATATGTTTTATATCTTCCTAGTGGGCTAGAGTTAGTTTTGGAAAATTGCTATTATATAACCAATATGACAAAAAACATTATATCTGTTTCATGACTTAATAAAGTGGGATTTCACTTAACTTTTCCAGAAAATGGTTGTTTAATTAAGTTGAATGAAATGTTGTATGGTACTACTACATTGTGCAATGGAATTTATATATTAGATATATGTAATCCAATTTTAAATATCAACAACAATAAAAGAAAAAAATGAGATAACTTAAAATCATCTTACTTGTGGCATTGTTGACTTGGTCATATAAATGAGAAATGCATGATTAAGTTATAAAAGAAAGGTAGCCTAGGGTCAGTTGATTATGAATCATATGAAACATATGAATCTTGCTTGATAGGAAAGATGACTAAATTACATTTTAAAGGAGTGAACAAATGAATGGGTTATTAGACCTAATACATTTTGATGTCCATTCATACCAGAGGTGGTTTTGTATATTTTATTGCTTTTATTGATGATTATTCACGACATGGGCATGTGTATCTAATGAGATACAAGTCTGAAGCACTTGAAATATTCAAACAATTTAGACATGAAGTAAAGAAATAGCTTAGTAGAAGTATTAAGACACTTCAATCAAATCGAGGTGATGAATACTTAAACGATGAATTTCTAACTTATCTCGTAGATAATTGGATAGTACCTCAGTGGACTCCACCTTACACACCGCAACATAATGGTGTGGATGAAAGGAGAAACCAAAACTTATTGGACATGGTAAGGTTTATGATGGGCTTAGCAGACTTACTAAAATCCTTTTAGCGTTATACACTCGAGACTGCTATTTATGTGACAAACAAAGTCTCTTCAGAACCAATTAAAGTTACTCCATGTGAGATATGGACTAACAAAAGGCCCTATCTTTCACATATGAAAGTCTGGGGTTATCTGACTTATGTGAAGCGGATTCAATCAGACAATGATAAATGTCTATTGATAGGATATCCTAAGGAAACAATTAGATATCAGTTCTATAATGCTTTAGATCAAAACGTGTTTGTCTCAAAGCAAGCTATTTTTCAGAGAAAAAGTTTCTTCTAAGAGAAGACAGTGGGAGCAAAGTTGAACATAATTAAGTTCATGATGCCTAAACAAGCACAGATCAACTACCTAAACCCAAAATTGTTATTCATGGAGATGAGACAACAGTTAAACCTTCTGACATACAAAATGTTCATAGGTCAAGTAGGATACACATTGTTCTAGATAGTTATAGATTTCTTATAAGCGAACAAAATGACATATTGTTCATAGAGGGCGACGAGTCTACAACCTATGAAGAGGCTTTGAAGAGTTCAGAATCTAAAAAATGGCTTCAAGCCATGAAATCCGAAATGGATTCCATGTATAAAAACCAAGTATGGACTTTGGTTAACCTACCAAAAGGGTTAAAACCCATACGGTGCAAGTGGATTTTCAAGAAGAAAATTGAAATGGAAGGTAATTTGATTACCTATAAAGCGAGGCTAGTAGCTAAAGGATATCGTCAAAGATAAGGAGTTAACTATGACGAGACATTTAGCCCCGTAGCCATGCCTAAATCCATTATAATACTCCTAGCCATTATTTCTCATTATGATTATAAAATATGGTAAATGGATGTGAAGATGGCTTTCCTGAATGGAAACCTAGTTGAGGATGTGTATATGATACAACCTAAGGGCTTCATATCCAAAGATGACAAAAGAGTATGCAAACTTCAGAAATCTATCTATGGAATGAAGCAAGCATTTAAGAGTTGAAACATCTGATTTGATGAGACAATCAAAGAGTTTGGTTTCTCACAAAATCCTGATGAACCTTGTGTGTACAAAAAGATTAGTGGGAGTGCTATCATATTCCTTGTGTCATATATGGATGACATATTACTAATAGGAAATGATATATCAGGTTTGCAATTAGTAAAAGCTTTCATGTCCCATAATTTTTCCATAAAAGATCTTGGAGAAGCAACTTATATATAGGGCATAAAGATTTATAGAGATAGATCAAGGAAGTTGCTAGCTCTTTCACAGTCAACATACATAGATAAAGTGCTAAATAGGTTTAGCATGGAGTAGTCTAAGGGAGGGTTTCTTCCCAAGACTCTTGGGATAAAACTCTCAAAATCTATATGTCCTAAGATGCAAAATGAGAGGACTCATGAGTATGATACCATCTGCTTCGGTAGTAAGATCAATCATATATGATATGTTATGTACAAGACTTGATATATCATATGCTCTAAGTGTTATGGGTAGATATCAACCAGATCCTCGTGAGGGTCACTAAGTGGCTGTCAAGAAGACCCTAAAGTACTTAAGAAGAACTAAGGATATATTCTTGATATATGGAAATGGAGATCTCGTAGTGAGCGGGCATAGGGATGATAGTTTTAAATCTGACCAAGATGACTCCAAATCCCAGTCAGGTTATGTTTTCACACTGAATGGTGGAGCAGTCAGTTGGAAGAATTCCAAAAAAGAGACAATTGCAGATGTGACGACTAAATCAGAGTACATTGCAGCTGCAGAAGTGACGAAAGAAGTTTTTTGGATCAAGAAGTTTGTTAAGGAACTTGGAGTGGATCTGAGCATAGTAGACCCAATACTATTGTACTGTGATAATAATGGGACTATTGTTCAAGCCAAAGAACCAAGGTCTCACCAAAGGTCTAAGCACATACTTACAAGATATCACCTTATCAGGGAGATAATTGATAGAGATGATGTGAAGATAGAGAATGGCCACAGATCAGAACATTGTTGATCCTTTGATTAAGCCACTTCCTTAAATAAAATTTGATTATTGTGTACTCGCCTATGGTATTAGATACAAAGGTGATTGGCTTTAGTGTCAGTGGGAGATTATTAGAGCAGCTCTTTAAAGGCGATCACCTTTAGCTGTTTTATACAAACTTTATTTTGATTAATAAAGTGAAGAGCATTAATATGATATTCATTTATATATGAATTGATATTTATCTTGAATCGAATTAATGAAGTCTATGATTCAAAACATAGCATGAAGGAAATCATAATGAGATTATGATAATGAGATTCCTTTCATGTGTAATTATTTTAGTATCTAAATAATCCCTAGTCATAGGCTTAATAAGACAAGACATTATTAATCTAGACAGACTAGCACATGTTATACTCCTTGATTTGATTAAGCAATAGATCTCACAAACTGTAAGCATGAGATGTTTAGAGTTAATATATGGATGCTTACTACGAGTAATAAGTACATCGGATGACCTGCAATGAGATTATCATATGGATGATCTATTAAATGTCAATGATTATTCTCATCATAGTAATGGTGTAAATATCCTTAGACTTGAGGTACTCAAGGATATCTTGGATTCCAATCCTATACTTTGACATCATTCCTTGTTACCTCAAGACAAAGTCGCTCTTAGGGTGGTGATTGGGTATAGCTATTGGTATTCGAAGGTAATTAGGTAGCCAACAAAGGATTCACCACTCCTTATAGAAGGAGATGATACTTATGGCCTCTTATCGGGGTCACTGATTAGGAGTCTCTGGCCAGAGCAGTTATGTGTCATGAAGAAGAGAATCTTCAATGAAACATAAAGTAATGAGATCCCAGGACAAGACCTAACATCACTTGGACTAGACATCACGTAGTCAATCTAGTGGGAGTTGACACATAGCTCATACTCCAAACCAAATGAGGTATAATATGGTGAAAAGACGAATTGCATGGTAATTGTCTATGAAAAGGTTCATAAGTTGGATAATAAACTATCAAAGAGTTTGTGCATTAATCCACTTATATTTCGGTAAATAAGCACCATGAAATCCTTCATGATTTGACTGAATTAAGAGTTAATTCAAGTACCTAAAATAACAGTGAACCTAAGGACCACTTGTATAAAAGATCGAATGAAAAACATAGTGTGTATGGCTAATTTTAAGTAGATCATAATTGTGGCTCATAGGCCACAATCATGGCCGAAGGCGAGCCTATATTTTAAATAGGCCACAATTGTGACTCATTGGCCATGATCTTGACAGAGGGCACGAAGATCTTACCACTTCTTACACATGAGGTCTTACCACTTCTTACACACTCCAGTAGAGCATAAGGTCTTACCACTTCTTACACACCCCAGTGAGAGCATAAGGGCTCTAGAAGAGTTCTAGAGTGAGAGAGAAGTATTAAGAGTCTTATTCTTGCAATTTATGCATGAATCAAATGCATGCAACAAGAGTCTTGATCTATCTTCTATCATATTAGGCATCTACTAGAACTCATCTAGTTTGGTGCTCAAATCACCCTTATACATTGTTTCTTATTGATCTTTTCATGTTCTTGGGTGATCAAGGAAGGGTTTGGTGTTTGCAACAACCCAAGCAAGGAGAATAAACAAGAAAAGAGGAGAAACAAAAAGTAAAAAGTTTATATTTTATGATCTTTATATATATGCCTAAGCATGCATATTTGATTTTGTTTTTACAAGGTTTTCATGGTGTTAGAATTTAGATTTCGACACTTTTGTTGCGTTCTCATAGATGTGATGCATATAAATATGGCATTCCCAACATAGGCATGCCTATTTACCTATGACTAAGACTTGGTGATTTTAAAAACAAATAATTTCAAGTTTCAGAATCACATGCAAAAGATGTAGTGAATAGCATGTGTCTTTATTCCACTTTCCTCAAATTGAACATATGCATGCACATCAAGTCAAACTTAACATACCTTATGAGTATAAACATTTGCAATAATGTACCATTAAATATGTTATATATTTACACATTACATATAATTACACAAATTTCCAATTCACAAACAATCGTATTCAATTCACATCGCATAAACCATTTAAAGCACATTTTTATTCGTAAGGACACATTCATCCTTTAATACACCATACATTTCAACATTAGACACATTATTCATTAACCACACATTCTTTAAGTAATTACCTCAATTAACAATCCATAAGTAAGTTAACTTTTACTCAATTAATCTAACATAATCTAGTTTCATTTTTAAACCTTAATCAAGTTTAAATACACAACATTAAAGTGGTTTGTTCTCATATGGTTTAACAATTACATAAATCAGAATTTCCGATGTAAATACCCTATCCACGATCATGGGGATAAAAGCTATTACATCTGCCATGGTCGTGGGATGGGTGCCACAATTGTGGCCTACCCTTTTTCCAGCACTTTTCCAGATTCTCATTCCTTGATACCAAATTCAATCACCTTTATAATAGTTCATATATCATACCTCAATTATACACTACTTGTACTTCAATTCCTCATCAAAATCATCTTTAATTCTACCTTATCCATGTTTCAATCCCTTATCAAATTCATGTCCAACCCAATTCAAAACGAATTCATTAGACAACTCACAACTTATTATCTTACATACATCAAACCAAAACAAAATTTTCCAAATAGGAATTATATTTCTAGCACTCAATTATCAACATCATAACACATATTTCATGCCAATTAAATTATCATAAAACTTGTATTAGTACATGCTATCAAGTTTAGAATTCCCTTATCTATTTAACTTCAAATTTTAACTCCAAAGAACAAACCAATCTAGCCCTTCCAAGTAACCAACACACATCTAAAATCAAGGTGCAAATATAAGAAAACAGTATAAAAGATAACGTAATCTACTTCCTTGATGTAGTATCTAGCAAGGATTTTAAGTGTTGATAATCCAAATTAAAGCAAAAATCCAGAAGTAGAGAGTGTAGGAGAGAGTTTCGGTGGAGAGGAGTCAAGTGAAGAGAGAAGGTTGAAACATCAAGAATAAAGGATGATTCGCAACCTACCTAACTTTTTGGATGCTAGTTGTTCTTGATTTAATCAAGCCACAAGTCAAACATGAAGGTAACCTACTTGTCCTTCAATGAAGCCATCTACTTTTTTTTCATGTGTGGCTGCCAAATGTCACAATTCAACTAGGCTGCTTGTCACTCATCTAATGTTGTCAAATGTCATTTAAAGTATAGGCTTAGTCATACTAATTTTCATGTACCAACTTATCTTACCACTAGACATTTTCCTAATCCAAAGGTCCATTTTAATACCTCAATTATCTAATGGTATTAATTAATTCCAACTCACTAAGTATGATCCATTAACCAAAATTCAAGATCAGGCTAAAATTCAAAACATATACAATTCACGATCATATCACAATATCTAATACTTACAGTTTCATGAATATCAACTAGGGTATAATTTGGGGCCTTACACCTTACACCTTATGTTAGATTTTTGAATAAAATTAGCGATCATATCTTTCAAACTAGTAGTTATCTCCTCTCTTTGTAACACCCCACTCCCATAGGGCATATTCCTAAATATTCCATCGGTATCCGAGAACATACTCTATGAGAGTGGTGCGCTAGAACGACCAGTTAATCGTACTCATTGCAAAAACTTTCATGCCTCATACCCATATTTTGGAAAACTAATAATCAAAAAGCCCATTTTTAATCATGAACATTTCCAATTACAATCACAATTGTCACAATGATATACACATTGTAGAGTTTCAATAATCATTTAGGCCCTCTTTAATATCAAAACACTTTCTGTCATAAATTCATTACATAATTAAAAAAAATTCACATAAAAAGAAACAATAATTGCAGAATACAATCTTTAAGATAAAAGAAACAGAAAAATGCATGCAGACGCCAAGTGATCCAGACCTCTATCTCTTACTCAAAAGTAGTGATTAGACCCCAGTTGACTTAACTGGGTGTCTCCTTTGAGCCTAAAAAATATGTTGCAAATTGGGGTGAGTTTTGCGAACTCAGTGAGTGGACCATCCTTGATGGCTCACTCAATCACATAAGATATACAATTCATGTAATCACATAATTCACATCACTTCATTAATTTGTCATATAGCATCAATAACAAACTCTAATCATCAACTTTCATATTTTTTTGTTTTCAATAAGTTTGATTTCACATTTCAATTGCAATCGTTCAATTCATGTAATTCATATGTATATGCAATGTTTATGAGACTTAAATTCACTTAATACATTGTTATGACCGAGTGCCCATATCACCATCCTGTATCCATTGTGGATATCGGGCTCTATCATTTTATCCCTATCCATTATGGATGCTGGGCTCTATCATTATGTCCCGTATCTGTTGAGGATACCAGACTCTATCATTCAAATTGAGCCATAGGCTCTTACCACAAATGTCTGAGCTTTAAGCTCTTTTTTGGTGGCTTCTTTGGTCATAACTGCCTTTATATTTCATGCATTTATGAAATAAATGCATTTCACAGTTTTAATCACCATATTTAGTCCATTGCATTCTCATTTACTTTCTTATTCACATTGGTGATCGAACTTGTTCCGGCATTCAACATACATAATGAGAAACATTTATTTAATCTAATTCACTTTCAAGGAACACTTCCAATGTTTTATTTATGCATCAAACGCCTTGAACATTTATTGTCTGGAATCAACACATTCACGTCACTTAATTCAATACAAGATTTTAAAACAGAATAAACAATGAAAGTAAGACCATCTAGGTCGACTCACGGTACACTCCAGATTAGCGTTTGCTTCTATGATCCGGAAACAACTGGATGCTAATGTTCTATCCTATATAGCAACATTATGCAATACACATATTGCATGCACATTATTAATTGCACAATCACATAAACATTCAATTATACACATATGTGTATGTGTAAGGTATAATGCATGCTCAAATTGACAATCCTGGGTATATTTCCTTTATTCACATCTCATAATCAATTAACATTTTTCTGTCGTTCTTTAATATCTAAAGCACTTTGCTTGCTTTACTCATCTCATTTCTTATCAACTAGGGTCATTCAAGACCTTATTTAAATCTAATTACATCATATGGAAGCACGCTAGTATTGACTTGTTCATTCAACAATCAAAGGACAACTCTTTACCTCCATAAGTCTGGCCACGATCGTGATAGAAACATTTTGGTGCTGGCCATATCATGCTGTAAGGGCTACGATCATGACATAAACTATTTTCGTAAAGTCACGATCGTGCTGTAAAGGCCATGATCTTGCCCTACAAATTTCCTCCTCTATTGATCCTAATTCAATACATATCATAACACCAATTTCGTACCAATTTTCCCATTATTCACTACCTCTAATTATTACACACTAATTCAAATACCAATTTAATTGAATTCCCTTATCAAGCTCTATTCAATTGATTAGGCATCTTCAATTACACATTCTCATTCATGAAATCTAACATCACATTTATAGCACCAAGCAATTTATCCACTAAGTTATATCCTCATTTTTAAGTCAAAATTAAGCCCAAAAGTATCATAATTATATACTACATCCTTAATTGGTCCAACTGTTGCATAATCACCATATTACCATTAAAAAATCATTACCCACGATCGTGACATCCCTTGCCACGATCGTGACAGAAACAAATCTCCTACTATATTGCAGTTTTCCAATCTTTCTCAAGACAGATCTTTAGGTCAGTTTTGTATGACCAGTATGACTAGAAACTGAGGCAACGCCTTCTTCTAATAAAATGTTCCTATATGTCTTAAGTTTCTAATGACACCACATTTATGCATTTTGGTTCAATATTATGCAAATTATATCCAAAATACTATAGACTGTTCTCATTACATGTCAGCACACAATTCTCAACTTCAAGCCAAATCTCTAAACCCTTAAGGACAGAATTCAAATTTGATTCCTTCATGAAAATTGTAGCCATATGTCTCTAGTTTAATTAAATTAAATCTCCTCCCATTTGGATTTCTAAAATTCAGTAAAAACACTCCATCTAGCATATTTTAGCACACATTTAACTTCATTTTCATCCTAGTTCATCCCTTTTTCTTAATCTAACATTCTAGCTGAATTACTTATCATTCCCCCACCATTCTTAACTAATCTCTATCACAGCCAAGGAAAATCCACATTAATTCACATTGAAAATAAAACTTGAGACATCCATCTTTCTATCAAATTTTCTGCCTTTTTTCTACATCATGCTAGGGATCATTTCTATCTCAAAAATCATCCCTATTACACTTCATGGTCTATTATTCATCATATACACAAAAATATGGCATAAATGTACCCATTCTTCATCCACATTACCAATACATTTAACTATACTATCATGATCATTTCACCTCTTAATCTATCATTGAAACCATGTCTATCAAGCAAGCCATAAAGAATAAAATGCTACTTACTTGATTTGCTCATAGCTTGTTCATTCACCATGAAACCCTAGCTTTCCAAGCACCATTCGTTCATCACCATTTTAGTGAGGAAAGGTTGGGCTTTCATCAACAAAGTGAAGGCACAACTATATGGAGTGGCAAGCTAAACATTGATGGGTAAAGAGAAGAGACTGTCATGTAGAGAAGAAAGAAGAGATGAAGAAGGTGAAAGCATTTCGTGAGAGAGAGAGAGAGAGAGAGAGAGGAAAGACAATAAAAATGTCCATTCATCAATGAAAATATCGTGAATAAAGGTGCGGCAAGGCAAGTGACACATGTCACTTGCCATATGTCAACACCTTAAGGTTTCTAATAGGTCCTCTTTATTAACTAGTCCATTTGTCTCCAATTTCTACTCCAATTGTCCCAATTTTCAATGACACTTGTCATTAAATCCTAATGTCACTTTTCAATAATTTCTACTACTATTTGATATTTATTTCTACTACCATTTAATAACTGTCCTACCACTTGGCATTTTTCCTAGTCCAAAAATTAGTCATAATTCCAAAAAATTATCAAATTTTTCTAAAAATTATAAATTAATAATTAATACACCAAATCAATTTTCAGAATAAAATATTCACTATCCACATCATAATCACATTAAATAAATCATTTATACCCAGAAAATATCAAATGAGTGCATAAAAATTTATTGTGATGTGTGCAATGATCAAATTCACGTGTATGCATGTTATATTATGCATGAGCATGAAATGTATTTCTCTATTATCTCATTGCTAGTTCTCATATACGGTATTTCTAGTTCTAACCCTAATATAGGAACGGGATGTTACACTCCTTCTTAAAATGTATCCTCATTCATGAAATCAATCGTCATCTCTTCTGTACTCTGAGACGTTAGGGAGCCCAAATAGTATAAGGTATTATGCTCACCATATCCAAGTTAAGAAAATCTCACCCCGAATTCACATTGCCTAGCTATATACTTGGCAAGGGATTTTATTTTTTTATCTATAGCACTTTCATATTGTTGCTCTTGTTGTGCATATTTATTTAGAGCATAGTCATGTTATCCATATATGTAAGGTTTGCTCCACTTTGAATTATACATATTCTTGTATGATGCACCTTGAGTTTGGTTATACATACTTGGTTGTTACCACATATAGGTTTGTGTTTAGTTTGTATACAATGTTGTTAAACTTAATTGTTGCTTTTGTGGCTTCTTAGGCATTTTTCAAAATCAAACAAACAAACAACACTTTTTCTTTTTCTATTGCTTCTAGGATTATATAGTCATAATTAGAGAGTGAATTGATAAGAAGAATCTATGGCAACTTGAGCATGCACTTTTACTCTTGTGATTGGTCAATATGCATTATCTTTAGAATATTAGTGACTAGTGGTAAACACAAGCTAGAGATTTTGAGCCTTTATAAACTGACACATCCATAATAGTCTCATTGTTTTTTATTTATGTTCAACCTTCATAAGATGTACATGCTGACTTTGCTTTGATTTTCTATTCATTACCACATATTTATCATATGAATCCCTTTACGAATTTTGGAACTGCTTCCAAGATCTATTGTCCAGATGCCCGCATCATCAGATACCTGATGAGTGGTTGGTGCAGTATTTTTATGATGGGTTGAGAAATCAAGATAAGGGTATGTTAGATGCGGCCTCAGGAGGTCCTTTGATTGATCTTATAGCTACGAAAGCATGGGATTTAATCAAGAAGATGGCTTTGAATCATCAACAGTACAGTGTTAGGGAGACCAGAGGAGTGCATAAGTTGGGCGCCACAACAGCCCAATCCAAAAGAATGGAGAGTTTATAGTCAAAAGTTGACTATTTAGAGAGTAGAGTGAGCTCACAATTATCCTTCATCACTGCAGGACTGAAGAATCTGAATGTGCATCACCCGACATCTTCTATGGATCTCACTGCACCCAGTTGTGACACTTGTGGGTCGGTAATGCACGTATCCAGTGTTTGTCCCAAATGATATGAAGAGGTGTCTGCAGTGTAGGCGAACAAATCAGAAATGGGATCCTTACTCTAACACCTTTAACGAGGATGGAAGGCAAATCCTAGGTTCAATTAGAGAAATGAAGAGGGAAGGGCACCAAACATATTCCAACAAGGGGGAGGAGCTGGTACTTCCACTAACCAGTTCCCCAACCAATAGCAAGCCCTAACCATCCCACCCAAGGAGGACACTAGCCAACTGTTGCATAACATGATGACTTTGATGAAGGAGGAAAGGACTTCTAATAATAATCAGTTCAATACCATAGCTTCCTTAATTCAGCAAGACTCATCAAAGAATGCTGCTCGGTTCAATGCTTTAGAGAAGAGAATGGAGCAATGGGAAACAAAGACTGAAAATATCAACTCCTTTCTCACCCAATTGTCCAACAACATGAGTGAGAGTCAAGCGAGAAGTAGTGGAGCTATTCCTTCAAACACTGTTACCAACCCAAAAAATTTAAACACAATAGCTCTTCGAAGTGGGAAGCAAATGAAATTTTGAAATCAGATGAGGAAGTAGTTGAAGCAGAGATTGAATATAATGAGTTGCCTTCCATACCACAAGAGAAGAAGAATTCTAAAAGCGCAAAAGAGAAAGCATTATTGGCTGGAAAGAAGTCCACAATTTTGAATGACAAGGGAACAAGTTTTGAGAACAACAATGAACAAGACACAGTAAGGAAGCAAGATGAGTCAAACAAGCATGGAGCTAGTAAAGTCGATGGTAAGGAGGTAAACCTTAAAGACCTTCCTTTTCCTAATTCATATTTGATGAGCAAACGAATGACTAACATTAAGCATGAGAAA
This sequence comes from Erythroxylum suave, assembly GCA_027563595.1. Lineage (NCBI taxonomy): Eukaryota > Viridiplantae > Streptophyta > Magnoliopsida > Malpighiales > Erythroxylaceae > Erythroxylum > Erythroxylum suave. The sequence goes on along the minus strand of JAOSBN010000008.1, from coordinate 35,149,326 downwards.
GCTATAATTGGCTTATTTGGTAAAGTTGAAGTCAATATTCCTTTTCTTGATCTTGTGAAACGTGTTCTTGCTTATACCAAGTACCTAAAAGACCTGTATACCAATAAGAGAAAGTTTAGGCCAAATGAGAGAGTCCAAGTAAGCTTGAATGTGTCTGCCTTATTCAAGCCTCAAATCCCTGTAAAATGCCAAGACCCTGGATCTTTCACTATTCCTTGCACTATAGGATTAGTTACCATAAAGGGAGCCTTGGTAGATCTAGGAGCAGCCATTAATGTTATGCCTAAATCTATTTATCAATCATTGGGAGTCAAGAAACTTTAGCCTACATATGTAGTTCTCCAATTGGCTGATAGGTCTATTAGGCATCCTGTACGCATTATAGAGGATATTTGGGTCCGACTAATTTTTACGTACTTGATATGTCTTCTGAAGTTGTGTAGGATACTTCATTAATTCTTAGTCAACCCTTCTTAAGGACTGCTAGTACCATGATTAGCATGAAACAAGGTACAATCACCATGGAGGTAGGAGATCAACAGGTGAGTTTTAACATGTATAAAGCAATGAAACATCCATACGAAGATTACTCACTCTTAGGTGTTAACATGGTTGATATTGTTGTTGATAATGTTTACCTTGCATTAGAAGTGCAACAGGGTTCCTTTAATTCTGAATTGTGTTCACTTGATTCTACTATCAGTGATGATCCCCGTTGGGAAAGGTTTTTTGTGAATGTTTCAGATGATTCTGGCATCGTGAAGGGTCACCTCGACGTGGAAATTGATGAAGTCATTTCATTGCAACAAGAATCTCAGACTGAAGTGATTGCGTGGAGCCTCGCTCACCTTTGGTTGAAAATCAGGGAAGAAAACTTTTCTCCCTTGAACTTCATCAATTAATACCTTCTGTTGTTCAACCACCTACAATTGAATTGAAACCCCTACCACCCACTTTAAAGTATGCTTTCATTGAGTAAGATGAGTGATTACCTATCATAATTGACAGTTCCCTGTCTAGCAGTGAAGAAGATAAACTCCTTACCGTTTTGAGAGAGCATAAGAGGGCTATAGGGTGGACTTTAGCAGACATACCTGGGATTAGTCTAGTTATTTGCACATATAGGATTCCTATAAGTGAGGGTTCTAAACTAGTAAGAGAGCCCCTAAGGAGATTAAACCTACTTGTCTTAGATGTGGTTAAGAAAGAAATAACCAAACTTTTGAGTGTTGGGATCATCTATCCTATATCTGATAGTGAGTAGGTTAGTCTGATCCATATAGTACCTAAAAAGAGTGGGGGTCACTGTGGTTAAAATTGATAGGGATGAGCTAATTCCTACAAAAGTGCAAAATTATTGGCGTGTGTGCATAGACTATAGGAGATTAAATGATGCCACACGAAAAGATCATTACCCTCTTCCCTTTGTTGATCAGATGCTAGAGTGACTTACAAGCAAATCTCACTACAGTTTTCTTGATGGTTTCTCTGGGTATTTTCAAGTACCTATTGCACCAGAAGACCAAGATAAAACCACGTTTACGTGTCCTTTTGGTACCTTCGCTTATCGAAGGATGCCTTTTGGATTATGCAATGCCCCAGGGACTTTCCAGCGTTGTATGATGGTTATTTTCTGTGAATTTTTAGAAGAATACATGGAAGTATTTATAGAAGTTTTCACTGTGTATAGTGGTTCTTTTGATAATTGCCTTGCTAGTCTTGAAAAAGTTTTGAAATGATGAATTGAGAAGAATTTGATTTTGAACTTCAAAAAATGTCATTTCATGGTTAATGAGGGCATAGTGTTAGGTCATTTAATTTCTAGCAAGGGAATTAAAGCTGATAAAGCTAAGGTTAAGGTAATATCTTCGTTGCCTTATCCTATCTGTGTAAAAGACATCAGATCATTTTTGGGTCATGCAAGATTTTATAGACATTTTATTAAAAATTTTAGCAAATTACATTACCTCTTTCAAGGCATTTACAAAAAGATGTTAAATTTTATTTTGATGATTCATGTAGGAATGCTTTTAATGAGTTAAAATCTCAACTTATTTCTCCTCCTATTTTTGTTACCCCTGATTGGAACTTACCTTTTGAGCTTTCATGTGATGCTTCTAATTGTGCCATAGGAGCTATGATAGGCCAAAAGGAGGAGAAAATATCAAGAGCAATTGCCTATGCCTGAAAGATGCTGGATGCAGCTCAAATCAATTACACAATAATAGAAAAAGAGATGTTTTTAGTAGTTTTTGCGTTAGAGAAGTTTAGGGCTTATTTGTTGAATTCTCATGTAATTGTGTGCACTGATTATGCAGCTGTTCGGCACCTTCTCAAGAAACCATAATCTAAGCCAAGATTGATAACATGGGCATTACTCCTTCAAGAATTCGATGTCGAGATAAAGGACCAGCCAGGAGCAGCAAATCATGTAGCCGACCACTTGAGTAGGCTACCAGAGGATAGTAAGGAAGTAGACTCTTTCGAGCTTACTTATGATTCTTTTTCTGATGCAATTTTATGTGCTTTGTTTTTAAAAGACCCTTGGTACGCACATATTGTAAACTACCTTATGACCGAACTCACCTTACCTTTTATGTCCAACTCATAGGCGCAAAAACTTAGGAGCGAGGCAAAGCATTACATTTGGGATGCTCCTCAGCTATGGCGAATGTGTAGTGATCAAGTCATAAGGCGATGAGTACCTAATGAAAAATGTGATGCCATTATTTCAGCCTGTCATTCTATGGTTTGTGAGGGACATTTCAGTGCAAGGAGAACATCTAGAAAAATTCTAGATTTTGGTTTTTATTGGCCAACCCTTTTTAAAGATTCTTTTACATTTTGTCAGTCTTGTGACAAGTGTCAACGTTTTGGGGG
>JAOSBN010000008.1:35133745-35146346 GCA_027563595.1 Erythroxylum suave | reverse complement strand
TTCTTGATCACTCTCAAAATCCCTCTTGAAGGTTAAGAAAAATTGAAACCTAACTTAGCCCTCTTCTTTCTTTCCAACAACACTTTCTCTCCCTTCTTTCTTCAATTTCGTTTTCTCCCTCTTCCAAATGCAAAACAAGTCTTCTTTCTCCCTTTTATACTTTTAATGATTGCACAATGTCCATTTTTCCCCTCCTTTAATGCTTTAAGGTTTTTAAGCTTAAGTGATCTTCCCAAAATACCCCTTATGTAAACTTACGACCTTAAACTTTAATTCCCTTAACCTATATCATATTATCTTAGTCACATTAACATGCTGATTAACTCCAAGATAAAATAATCTAGCAAGACCCCAAAATAAAACTAATCATGCTTATTTATCAAGAAAATAAAATAAAATAAAATAATTCGAGGGCCAACACTATTTCTGTTGGTTGCTTCTCTTGGAATCAAGGAAAGTTCTAACTAACAATACTACCATATGCTAGTTGGACAATACCAAAAACCATTTAGCTAATAGTATGTACAAAACCACTTGTATGAAAATGAAGGAAAGAATAACAAAATGTGAAAACGTAAAGAACACGGAAAGAAAACTGGAAGTTGTGTCCTGTAGTTGCTTGCCCACCTAGCCTAGTATGCCCAATCCCATTAGTGTGTTTTTGGGTATTTTATCACCTGCCCTTCGAGTCAGAGCTTCAGTTGAAAACAAACAACTCCGATCTTGCTAATGAGACCCAAAAACACGCGTACGTATAGTGCCTTTGTAAACAAATCGGTAAGCTGGTCTTTTGTATTCACATGTTTTAACTACAGGAACCCTAAGTTCATGCAATCTCGAACCAGATGGAGATCTATCTCAAGTTGTTTCATCCTTTTATGAAAGACTGGATTTTTTTAGATGTAGATGGCGGCTTGATTATCACAATATAAAGGTATGGGTTCTTGACCTTTAAACTAAAAAGTTTGGAGCAATTGTGTTGTCCACTTTAATTCGCAAGTGGTTGAGGCTAAAATTCTATACTCTGATTCAGCTGACAAGCGACTTTCCTTTGTTTGTTTCTTCATTTTCCAGGAGATTGGTGACTTCCCAAGGAACACATAAAAGCCCATTAAGAATCGTCTAGAGAAGACACAACTTTCCCAATCAGAGTCAGAATAACCTATAAGGTGAGGGTTTTCTTCTGTTGCGTAAAAAATTTCCTAGATTATGGGTTCCCTTAAGATATTTTAGCACTCGTTTAGTAGCTTCCTTATGTGGTAGTCTAAGGTTGCTCATAATAGCTAAGTTGTTATGTCATATATGTAATATCAAGCTTAGTGAAGCCTAAATATTGTAATCTTCCCACTAATCTTCTGTACATCTCTGGTTTGTCTAGTAATCACCTTCTTCAATGATTAACTTGTTTCCAAGGACTATTGGAGTTGCACAGGTTGTGCAATCCAACAAATTGGTTTCTTGCAAGATATCTCTGATGTATTTGCCTTGAGTAAGTATCATCTCATCCCCTGCTCTTACTATTTCATTCCCAGGAAGAATTTTGCATATCCTAAGTCTTTAATAGTGAATTCTACATTCAATGTCTTCTTAACTGATTCTATTTGTTCTTTATTGGCACCTGTCATCAAAACATCATCTGTATAGATGATTAATGTCATAAAATTATCCCCTATGCCCTTAGTGTATAGACAGTGATCTGATTCTGATCTTGTGAATCCTATAGAGTATAGTTTTATGGATGATTTCTTGTTTCACTACCTATCAATCTGTTTTAAGCCATAGATGGATTTAATTAACCTGCACACCTGCCCTTTCTTAGCTTTAGTGTAACCTTGTGAGGGCAATATATATAGCTTTTCTTCTAAACATCCATGAAGAAAAGCATCATTGATGTCACATTAGTGGATTAGCCACTGCCTAAAGGCAGCAATGGCCAAGAACTTCCATATAGTTACAACCTTTGCTATTGGAGAGAAAACCTCTGAGTAGTCGGTTCCCTTTCTTTGGCTTAAGCCTTTAGCTACAAGCCTAGATTTTAGTTTATCTACTATGTCATCTGGGTTGTACTTCACTTTATACACCCATTTTGAGGCTATAGCCTCCTTCCCTTTAGGTAGCTCTATAAGTTCCCAGGTTCCATTCTTCTCTAAGGCAGATAGTTACACATTCATAGACTATACCCACCTTTCATCCCTACTAGCAGTATCATAAGATAAAGGTTTTAAAACTCCAGAGACATTACCTATAGAGTTACCTATAGATATTGTTATATTTGATGTTCAACACCCTTAACCTTTCTTCATTTGTTCCTACTGGAGAACAAACTTGCAATGCTACATTGTCACCATCAAGAGAGTGAATGGATTGATGTGTTGTGGTCTGATGAACAAAGTCTTGCAGATATTTGGGGTCGGTGTGTATTCTGTTACTTTTCCTTTATGTGGGAACAATAGGTAGTGTGTTTTGGTCTAGTAGGTTGTTAACTAAGGGATGGTCAGGTGGCTTAGAACTTTGTTGATTAAATGGTACTTGTTTTGAATTGTTGTCACCTTGCTCAGTCGGTTGTGCAGCTGTCATGGTTAGTGTTTGTGTAGGATATTCTATGCCTGCATCAGTTAAGTTACCTATGAATAAAGGTTCTAGGTTTTATATAGTGTTAGTAACATTCTTTGCTAAAGGGAAGTCATTCTCATGGAACATAACATCCCTTAACACAAACACTGCTTTAGTATCCAAATCCATGACTCTATAGGCCTTATAATCTAGCATATATCTAAGAAAAATGCACTTTCTGACCTAGGATCCAACTTTGTTCTGTTTGGTGTTTTGTCTAAGGCAAAACAAAGGCAACCAAAGATTTTCAAGTATTTATGATTGGATTTTCTTCTGTGCAATTTCTCAAAAGGGTTCATCCAACCTAGGACTTTGGTTTAATAATGCCTCTCCCCAATAACCTCTAGGTAATTTGGCTGTAAAAAGTAAGGCTCTAGTGATCTGTAGTAAATGTCTGTGCTTAACTTCCACTACACCATTCTTTTGTGGTGTATAACGGCTACTTTTTTTGTGTTAATTCCTATTGTTGTGAAAGTTTTGTTACATTCCTGATTGATGAACTCCCTTCCATTATCAGTCTATATTTTCAATATTCTAGTGTCAAACTATCTCTCCGTGTTTTTAGGAAATTGCACTATGGTTTGTTGTGTCTAGTATTTGTGTCTCAGTATAATGGTCCAGGTGGCTCTGGTTAAATCATCCATAATGGTAAGGAAGTAGTGCGAACCACCCATAGTTGAGCCATTGTAAGGTCGTTATAATTCTATGAGGATGATTTCAAAAGGTCTATGTGTATGTATTTCATGCTTAGGAAAAAGGTTTTCTATGTTGTTTAACCAAAGGGCACACCTGACATTCGTGTTTGATAGGGATAAAAACATTTATTTCATTAATGTGCTGCAATTTCTCCTTAGATACATGCCCTAGTCTAGAATGCCATATATCAAAAGTCACAGAAACATTAAAAGCAACACTCTTAGTCTTGTAGAACTCTAAAGGGGGACCTTTTAGGCTATTACGGGGTATGTAGGAGAGTCATTGTGTCTAGCTCATATAATCCATTTACTGCCTTGACAATAGCTATAATATCATTAGTCTAAAGGTCTTGCAAAAATAACTTGTTAGATAGGAAAACAGCAACAATTTCATTTTGAGTAGTGAGTTTATTAACAAACAATAGATTCTTGAAGAAATTAGGTGTATGTAGGATTTCATTGAAAGAAATTCTATCCCCTATATGTCTCTGGCCAATATGAGCAACCTCTTGCTTAGTCCCATTAGGTAGAGTTACAAGATCATAAGCATTATTAACCACATATTTGGTGCAAAGATTAAGGTCTGTTGTCATGTGTGTAGATGTAGATTAAGGTCTATTTTCATGTGTGTAGATGCAACAGAATCAACAAGCCAAGAATTAGCACAACTGAATGTTGTTTTCACAGAATGTGTAACATTACTTGCATAGTTTTGATACCCTGAATATTTTACCTCCCCAATAGTCTTGCCTTTAATAGCCTTACTTATCTCTTTCTGAATGCAAGTAGCAAGACTAAAGATATCTATCCATTTTATGGTTTTTCCTCATTTTTCTCTTGTATGGTATCTGCAGGACTGTCAGCTATTTGGGCCATGTTTGCCTTCCCTTTCTACCTTTGTGCAGTAAGCTCTTTGTACCAATTAGGGACTCCATGAATTTTGAAGCAAGTCTCCAAGGTATGCCCATTCTTCTTGCATTTTTCACTGTACTTATCCTCCTTCTTGAAATAAGGCCCTTTGTTAGAATTGTTATTATTTGGCCCACCTTTCTTCATGTTATTAGACTGTTTAGCTAGCATTGCCTTATTAGGAGTGTTGTCCATAGTAGAATTCACTACTCTTTGTCTTTTAACAGTTTGTAGCATAGAAAAGGCTTTATTCATTGTAAGTAGTGGCTTCATTAACGTAATTTGGTTAACAACATACTCAAACTCATCATTAAGACCCATTAAAAATTGCACAAGTCTGTGAGCATTTTCCTTAACAGTGATGGTCCTTGAAGCATCATAAGTACACATAGGAATAGGACTTAAATTGGACAAATTATCCAACAATTTTTAAGTTTAATGTAATAAGTAGAAACTATAAAGGTGCCCTATTTAAGTGAACTTATTTCCCTCTCTAATTGGTATAACGATGGCTCATTAGCTTCACCAAATCTCTCTTGAAATTCTTCCCAAAGTTCTCTAAAAGAGATAGAAAGGCATCACCTAGTTCTTTAATCATGGCGTTGAGGATCCATGATTTCACCATGTTGTCTGCTCTCTTCCATTTTGTTAATAAAGTTGGATCTTTTATAGGCATGATGCAGGTTCCATCTATGAAGGATAGCTTGTCCTTAGAACATAAAGTTATAGTCATGGACTTAGTTTAAGTGATGTAGTTGCTGCTGTTAAAGGGTGTGGTGACAAGTACGACACCATGGTTTTTAGTGTTGTTAATAGAGTATGGTTCATATTCATTTGTTGTTGGCATATTTATGGCACTAGAGCCACTATTGTTAACTGTATTAAGCATTGTAGGTTAAGGTAGAGGAATAAAAAATGTTGCTCTGATACCATGATAAAAATGGTAGATAAAACAGAGAAAGGTAGAAATTTTCTTATATGCCAATATTGCATTTACAGGACCTTATTTATACTCCCCTAACTCTATTTCTATTGGCTGCTTCTCCTAGAATCAAGGAAAGTTCTAACTAACAATACTAACATTGGTTAAAGCTGTACAATATCGAAAACCATTTAGCTAATACTATGTATAAAACCATTTGTATGAAAATGAAGGAAAGAAATAACAAAATGTGAACATGTAAAGAAAACGGAAAGAAAGCCTAAAGTTATGACCTATAGTTGCTTGCCCACCTAGCCCAGCATGCCCAATCCAATTAGTGTGTTTTAGGGTATTTGAACAAACTCCAGCACCTAGTCGAAGGCTCATTACTTGGCACATTAGTTAGTTGAACGTCTAACAAATGCAAAACCAATTAATTTTTCCAAAAGTATCATAAACCAAGCTAATCAAAACAAAAATATGTACAAATTAGATCTCTATAGAAATCAAATTTAAAAAGGTTTCTAAGTCATCAAAATTTTGTTTTAAGGATTAAGAATTTTTTAAATATAACTTTAATTTTGCATGATTTTATATGTTTTAAAGGAAAAGAGAGGTAAATTACGGGACCTGATTGGGCCAGAGCATCCAAGCCATCCATCTGCATGGAACCTACACAAATAGATGACTTGGATGCTCTAGCCCAGAGTTGAGCCAGAGTAAGAGGACCAGGAGATTTGACTACGTAAATTACACGGCAAGATTCACGCTTCACATATTTGTTCTTAAAACTAATTTGGTATACGACCATCCTGAGGTGTCGTATAATCATAGATAGATGAATATTTTGCGTGTCTTATCAAGTGTCATTGAAGGCATGTTAAAGATTCCAGCAAGTCGCTTAAATTAGGTACCAGAGTCTGGAAAAACTTCTATAGTGGTATTATGTCAAACACAATTAGAAAGTACTTCGTCGATTTATGTTACAACTTACAACTACCCCAAATCACACGGACCATTTTCTTCATAAGAAGATACAAATTACTAATTATACAGTAATTGCTATTGCATAAGAATATTTAATAGTGACGAACGAAGGAGTTGGTGAGTCAATGGATAACTAAATTTCTCCAAGTCAATGGATAACTGAGCCGGTAAATTAAAATCATAATTATTTTTATCAATTAAAGGTCTGTGTGAATATCAAAAGGCAGAATTTGATTTGATTTGACTCGACTCCATAAAATTAAAATGAAACCTTGAACGGTAAAGAAATAATATATAGCTCATTGTGAAAAATGAAAATTACCATTAAACATAAATAAATAAATGATCAGGAGACGGCTTCCCAAGCCGAAGCCGCAATGAGAGGTCGGCTATGCCAGCCGAGAGTCAAACATCCTTCGTCCTCCTGGACGCTGTAACCCTCCGCAGAGAACAGCGTCAACAGCATACTGGCTTGCTTAAACGCATTTGAACCCAAATGTAAAGCCTTGAACCCAGCTCCACTAAGCCGCTCTCTCCACTTAGCCAGCGGCTCGTGTCTTTCCACACGAGCCGACCCCTCGCAGCTCACCACATTGCATATTTCTCTGTGTATGTACATCTCCGCCAACGCTTTCCCTGGCTGTAAAGCGCAAGCCTCCAGCGAATCCACCATCGTTGAATAGTAGTATAGTGACTCCGTGAAGCGGTCCATGAACTCGGATTGGTTGTGGTTCGCTTCTTGCTCAACAACCGTCATGATCTTCGGCTTCAGGTTCTTGATCCAACTCAGAACCGTATCGATACTATCCCCGTCGGGTCCCAGTAATTTGTGGAGCTGCATGATTGAGTTGACTGCCACAGCTTCCTTGGGGTTCACTTGGAGCATCCACGGCTTCACATCCTGAAGCCGCGAAGCCGGCACTCCACGAAATGCAAACCGGACATGGACCCATCGCGCCAACTCGGCAAGTCGGACACCTATCTCTCGAAGTGAGTCGCGGCCGTCGGGAGATGGCGGACCAATGCCGGTTAACCTTAACAGCGGCGGTCCACCAGGACGTAGAGCCAAAGCCTGTATAAGCGCCGGCCATTGTAGACCGTGCATTAAGTTAAAGTCCACCACGTGGACGCAATCTTGACCGTCGAAAGCCTCCAGTATAGCTTGATTGGCTGTGAAATGAGCGAACTTGAGGTAAGGACAGGCTTCGTAGAAGTGATGGTACAGAATCTCAGTCTCATTGGCAAAACCAGAACAACTGCCACCGGCTGGAGAAAGAATCCGGCGGCTCAACGCATCGATGAAATAACCGGCAACTTTTCCGATTCCGCATCCAGTGTTGACACGGATCAACAAGGCCTGCATATCCTCGATTAGGGAGGCAGCTAATGAGTGGTCGCCTTGCTGAATAGACTCCGCACATGTCATCAAAGTGTGAACAAGCCTTATGCCGGAATCTTCCTCCACCGCCGCCACAACCATGACCTGATTATGATGATTATGATGAATATTTACGTTTTGGAGCTGCTGGTTCTGAGGAGTAGAATTGTGATCAAACAACGAGGAGCTGTCAGAGGGAACGAGATCGGAGAGATCGGAGGGAAGAGAAGGGAGGGACTGCTGAGATTGGTTGAACTCGGAGAGAAGAGAATCGACCCAGGAGGAGAGGTCGGAAGGATTGTAGAGGACGGCTTCGGAGGGCAGCAGGTGGTAGGGGGAGTTGAGCATGGCGGTTTCGAGACGTTCAAGGCGTTGAGCTACTTGGGGGAGATCGGAGGAGCGGACCTTGTAGCCGGCGTCGGCCAAAAGGCCATCGATCTCAGGAGGTTTGATGGAGGAGGAAGAGGTAACATTTGGGTTTTTGGCTGACGTGGCCGAGTCGTACGGTAGCATAGTTGTTGATACTAATAATTAGCAGCACCAGCAGAGGAAGAAGAAGAAGAAGAAGAGGTCGGAACTATATGTGTATGCGTTGGAGTACCACTTTTTCGCTGCTTACGGCGGACTCTGATTAGATGGAAGAAGTAGACATAAGGTCGTATGGTATAGTATATGGTGTAGTATAGTATAGTGTGAAAAAAGTGGTGGGGACTACATGTAAGCGAGTGACTGAGTGACCGAAGAGAGAGAGGTGAAGTTGGGGCTTTTCTTTTCACTAAAAAGAAAAAACAGAAGTGTATGATTGGATAGGTAGAGGGAGAAATTATCACACACTGATTGCAAATCTACTCTCTCAGTTGTGTCATGTCATTGATTATTTTGAATTTGTCCATCACGCATGTTTCAGGTCTTTCTATATTTCCTACTTCTTTGTTATTACCACCGTGAACCTTTTCTAATTATAATTTTACTGGACTGACATTTCTAACATCCTTTCCAGTACTTAGATGTTCTAGCAGTAAACAGCTTTCATTTCGTTCGAAACAGAATCTGAAGCCTGGAGCTCCTGATTTGTTTATTTTGGTAGCTGATGATATATGGAAATGAAGGGAGGGTGGAATTTATAATTAAAATAATACGAAATTGACTTCACCATTCTTTGAAAATGAAACCTAACAGTAGAAAATCTCCTTTCCTAATTTTTTAAATATTATTTTTATACTCGTGTGCTTTGTTGATAAAGCGTTATACGTGGAGTATATTTTAGGCTGCTGAATCATTCAAAGAAACCTAACCAAGGCAAAATCTGTTTTAATGCAAAACCAGATCGTCTCCGCCGCTGGGTAGCTTTAATAAAAGAGAAGGATACGCTGTCTCCATTAAAGAAACAGTAGTAAAGGCGCAGCACAGTGCTGAATATTCGTTAAAATAACATCATCGGGTCGCTCTTTTCTTTTCTTTTCTTATTTTCTAATGATAACTTATTCAAAATAAAATTATCCGCTCAACATCTGTTGAAGTTGTGACGGATTAAGATATGCTTATCACCAGTTTCTATAATTGAGACATTTATTATATTATTCTATATAATCATTCCCATCTCGATTACACACACACCATATATATATATATCCACGGACCACCCAAGCGAGTGGGTATCGATATTACGTGCAAAGATATAGAAAAAGATCTAAAAGGCTACTTTAATGCTCAAAGTAGACACCGATTTCAAACAGATGCTACTCTCTCTCCCTCTCTCTCGACATTTTGATTTATCAGAGCAAATGGGGCCGTATTGGAGACACAGGTCCATGTATAATTCTAGCACCTGTGAGTTTTTGTGGTCCTCGAGACGCAATTCCTTGCTTGAGCATTAATTTAGGTGCAGCCTAACAACCCAGAAACCCAGGGTTCTTTAGTTAACTCCAATTAACAATATTAGGTGTTAATTCTAGTTAGCCAATACAAAATTAACAAGAAGAGTAATTAAATGCCAACTCATCAATCTCATCCTTCTCTCTCTAAAATCCCATCTCTTAGGAAGTGAATGAAAGTTGGGTAAGATTTTTAGGCTTTGAAGGTGGAACTGAAAAGAGTTGTTTTCGTTTTTTTACTTTTGGAGGAAAACAGGCAGCAGCGTCGTGAAAATGAAAGTGGGAGGTAATGACGTTGTCCATAACAATATTATTGAACTTGGGACCATTTTAAAAGCCCAAAAGTTCAAGTTTCGGTTCTCATTAATCAAATGTAAGATTTGAAGTTGGAAAAGCTTTAAAAAAAAGGGGAAAAAAATGATACTAGTTCCGTAGTTCGTAGTATTGTGAGGAGATAACACGGGGCAATTGGGACCAATTGAAAGGCCCAAAAAAGCTCGATTATAAATATGGAAAAGGAAGTGTAACAGTCGAGGACCCAGATTTGTCACGGTAGGGATGGTGATGCGTGGGACAGCGAGAGAGAGAATCCCCATAACAAGAGAGAGAGCGAGGGAAATTGGGGACCATGAGATTAGATTCTGAATTAGGCAAAGAACATGCCGTGTTTGGCACAGTCCTGCAAGCGTTGTGTGTCCATTCCGTTCTTTAGCTGACACCAACACCTCCACCCTCTCTTCTATGTTCATCTGATGTAAGAAGATACATTTCTTGGTCATAACTTTTTGCATCCTGCGAAATTATCCAACACTAGTTACTAAAAATATTTATTTTGCTAGAATCTCATATAATTATGGTCAAATAAGTTTTTCAAATCAATATGGATTAAAAGGCTACTAGTATTTCGAAAATATGTTTAAAATTTTATCGTCTTGTATTAGTTTAGCCCATTCATATTACAAAAAGTAATTACAAATGCTTCTAACTTAGGCCAAGGATCTTAAGAGGATTCAAACATTAATCTCAAGTTTTAACCTTGTGAACACTGAAGCCTAATAAGTAAATATGTCTTAACATGCAATAGCACAGTAAGAACAATAATAAAAACAATAATAACTTATTAAAAATCTTATTATTATAGTAGTAGTAGTAGTGGTAGTAGTATACCAACTGAGCAAAGCCTTTTAATTAATTAAAGTTCTGTCTATTGTTATTTTGAGATGAGTTTTATTACTAAACTACTGTTAGAAACATTATCACCTAAATATGTTGTAAAATGAATTTTAAATTCTAAGAAAAGAATAACATATTTCATAAAAGGAAAGTAGTTCATATTAGAAGAGAATAAAAAATTAAAAGCTTTTTTCCAAAATATTAAAAACACTATTTTAATTCAAGTAAAATTTAAGTTTATATTGTTCTAAATAAATAGTTAAAAGTATGATTTTATAATAGAAATGAAATTTATGGTAAAGTAGTAAATCTAACTGTAAAATCAAATATATAGAACAATGGATTTCATAAGACATGATGCTCGCAAATGTTACACACTAGGATCCTATAGTATAAAACTTAGTTTCCAATATCCAGTTTAGTAGTAATAGTAGGAGGAGGAGGAGAAGTAGTTAGAGTAGTCGTAATTAGTAGTAATGGTGAAAGTAGTAGTAGTAATAGTAGTAGTGGTGGTAATAGTAGTGATAGTAGTAGTAGTAGTATAGATAGTAATAATAGTAGTAGTATTACTACTAGTGGTAGTAGTAGTGATAGTAGTAGTGGTATAGGTAGTAGTAGTAGTCAATGCCTACCCTGGGTGCGTAAATCTAACTGTAAAATCAAATATATAGAACAATGGACTTCATAAGACACGATAGTTGCAAATGTTACACACTAGGATCCTATAGTATAAAACTTAGTTTCTAATATCTAGCTTAGTAGTAATAGCAGTAGTAGTAACAGTAGTAGTAGGAGGGGGAGGAGGAGGAGGAGGAGGAGGGGGAGGAGGGGGAGGAGGAGGTAGTTAGCAGTAGTGGTAGTAGTAGTGATATCGGTAGTAGTAGTAGTAGCAATAACAACAGTAGTAGTTAGTAGTAGTATTAGTAGTAGTGGTGGTAGTTGTAGTGATAGTAGTAGTAGTATAGGTAGTAGTTAGTGCTAGCCCTAGGCAGGCATAAAAAAGGCCCTCGGAAGTGATCCTTTATTTTTTTTTTGAAAAATAGTGATCCTTTATTTTTACACTGAGTCTTCTGGTGTTAGTTGGAAAAATACCGCCGCCATTCTCGCATTTTCTTGTAGTGTTAAGTTTTGTTGAAAGGAAATGTTGAACTTTAGTTCATTAATCCATTCAACAAAACAAATACGCCGCTATTCACCGACGGAATTTTCAATTTCTTCGGTAAAATAGTCACATTTGCGACGGAAAGAGACAACCGTCGGTATAGAAATTTGGAATAATATTTGCGACGGAATATAGCGACGCCATGAAATAATCGTCGGTAAAAAATGCGCCAAATGTTCGCGCAATTTATTACCTACGGGCGAACATCGATGGACAATTTACAATCGGTATATTTACGGACGGACACAATCTTTTCGTCGGCAAATTAGGACTTCTGAACGACTAAAATTGTAATACCGACGGAAGAGAAACTACCGTCGCAAAATACAACTATAACCAACAAGTTCACCGACGGAACACGTGAGTCCGTCGGTGCATTTGTAAACATATCACCGACGAAAGGATTCATTCCGTCGGTAAAGGCCACTCAACACATGCTTTACCGATGGAAGAGATCAGTTCGTCGGTGAGTTGATAGCAACATCACCGACGGAAGGGCTGATTTCGTCGGTAAATGGTCAAGTCAGCAGTTTGGATTCTTCCAGAAGGCATGTTTACCGACGGAATTGACTTTTTCGTCGGTATTTGAGTTTATCCCGCTTAAATGTGGCGCTCATTTATCGACGGAACACTCAGTTCCGTCGGTAACTGTCGGCATGCCGCCAACGTTTCGTTGGCTTAACCCTAATTTACCGACGAAACTGAGTATTCCGTCGGTAAATTCGCGTCCTTATAAGCCCGCCGACCCCCCCTCCCCTCTCCTTCAACCCTCTCACTTGTCTTCTCTCTATGCAATTTTGCTCTGATTTTTTTGAAGTTTTCGGCTCCTTTTCTGTAATTTGAGGTAAACTTTATTATTATTGTGTTATTTTTATATGAAATGCATGC
>JAOSBN010000008.1:35095630-35113224 GCA_027563595.1 Erythroxylum suave | reverse complement strand
CTCTATAGAGCTAGCACTTCATACTTAACCCTCTTTGTAAGATTTACAGAGTTCTCTCAACATGTTATGTGGATACTATTAGAGGTCGGACATTTGTGCGACTACGGTAGTTAAGACATATCAGTTTTTAAAACTATTCGATGGATACGATAATATAAAGATCAAGCTTTTGAATAAGGTACGAATTAAGTTTCTGCTTTATTATGCTTTGTGTTAATCATTTTATAGAATTAAAGAGGTCTTGGTTATTGGGAAATCAAAGTTACGAAAAAATTTTGTGATTATTCTGATGCGGTTGGGATCAGATTCCAACCCGGTTTCCCAACAGTGACATGTTAGAACACAAGAAGCAACATAATACCATATTGGTACCTTATTTTGAGTTTTTAACTTAAAATGTACTAACGTTGGTCAAATTTAACTCAAATCTTTCCAAATTTATTTCTTTTTCATTGCAAGATTAAAATAAGACAACAAACAAACTATAAATCAGTTTAAGTATCAAACCATATAAAAAAAATTCACCTTATAATCATAATAATTTAGAAAATCATCCCAAAAATATAGTGCAATTGGCACTTACCGAGGTTTTAATGGTGGTCACTTGAGTTTTAGTTAGGCTTAACCAACACAAGTTTGGTTATATGATAGGCACCAAATAGTAAGTATTGAACATTTAGGTTTCTACTTTATTTAGACCTATGTTTGGACTCAAAAGTTAATGAAAATTAGGGAGAGGAAATATAATATGTTTAAAAAGTTAAAATGGTAGACAAAAAATGAATTCACTCGTCAAGAATAATATTCACTTTTTATAATTTGTAGGTGTGTGAGATTGCAAAATTTTTCGTTGTTTTTTTAGAAACAAGATATTTCATAATATAAAAAAGAAATGACTATAAAAAATGATAATTCTTTCTTCTTTATTAACCTATATCCTCCCATTGAGCCTAGCTCAACTCCTGAAGCTTTGAGGCAAACTTATAAGAAAATTCAAGCATTTGAGTGACGAGGATACATCTTCTTTTGATAATTAGAGCAACATTGGCCCTAGATATTGTCTATTTCAGAATATGAGCAGCATGTTCCCTACAAAAATAAAATTCAAAGTCTATGTATATCACTAATCAAGAACTCAAATTCCATTGCTGAGCTTAAGATCATATATTAAAGACCAAAACGAAAGCTTTTCGGGTCTCAAACATCACTGTCAACCACAAACAGATCGCGTAAACAATTAATCAAATTCAATTGATCAGTTGGTAATTGAGAAAAATCACTAAAAATCGCAAGGTAGGCCCAGTTAGTTAAGTACTCATATCCCAAGCCTAATCCTCGGCCCCCCATTTATAATTATAAACATGTAATAGTTCTAACGCAAGTATTACTTTAAATTTACAAGCATCCTGTGGCTTAAGAAATTTAACTTTTTATTATTTGTCGAATGCGAACTGTCTACTTATGGACATATTATTATCACATTACAGACCTTATTCCCACCCTTTAATAAAGCTTGAACCCCAAACCTCAATTCGGCTACTCCACTCGCATTTGTGTCTGCGGACGTTTACATTGATTGAAGGTGGCTCACATTGTAAGGCCAGAAGAGAAGGCGATTCCTGCCATATTAACCCCCTTAATCCAACACGCAGGCAGTGGGACCTGACACCACTCACTTCGTCCCACATCGTACGACAACCAGATTATGTCCCATGCATTTTCAAACGTAGACAATAAAGCTATCCTAATCATCCTACGGTTAACCACCTCTAAGCACCCCATCATCACTTGATACGGTTTCCTCATTCCCTCCATCATTTTAGTTGGCAATTTTGATATGTATTCCCAGTTCCTTCCGTTTAAGCTCAAGCTCCATAATTCTATACCTTCTAGCTTTCGTACCCCTTTGTCCATGCTATCGACGCCGTTGGATTTCAGTATCACCATGTGCCCATCACCGTACACGTATAACCGATCAATCACGTTTCCCCAATTAAATCCCACGGTCAGTTGCTGCCCGTTATCTTGTCCTGTGTAGAATCTCGGCCGTAGAATCACGGGTGCATCTCGTTCTGATCCCAAGGCTATCACCAGACTTTCACGAGGTCCGTTTACCACGTTGAGGAAAATAAGGTTGCCGTCTTTATGATTCACACGTGGCAGCTCGTCTGAAGTTTCTATTGCTTCCAAAGACCGCCAATTGTCAGTTTCCGAAGCGTACAAAAACACAACCGGGCGGTTGTCGACCAACTCGGCGAAGAAAAACCGGAAATGATCCGATCCGGAAACTAGTTTCATTCCAGATCTCCGCCAAGACGACGTGCCACGTGGACCCAGTGGGCTTGGCGGAATTTTTTTAACCACCTTCGTGGCTGAATTAACGGCAATGACTTCCTGTCGGGAGTTTGAGGCGAAGAGGAAGAAGTTGCCGTCTGCCGCCAGAAAATAAACGCTCTCCCCAGGAAAAATGACTCTTTTCAGTAACCTGGTGAGTCCAACCATGTTGAACCACCGAGTTGACTGATCAGAGACGCAAAGAAGGGTAGCGTCGTGTCGCCACCGTTTCCTGTAAACAAATAGCCAAGTGGTGGAAGTCGATTGCAAGTTGTATTCGCGCACGAAATTTTGATCTGAAATCACGTTTGTTATGGACTTGTTAAGTGACCCCAGAAGTCTAATTTCAGGTAAAGGTAAACGGAGGAGTATTTTCTGCATGAGTTCTGAAGGAAGGAGGCAAAACCCAATTGGATTTGTTGTCAAAGTGCGATGATCTTCCATTAGAGGCTTAGACTTTTGAGAGGCATAGAGTTGGTGAGATCATAAATTTATACTATCTACTACTTTCTTGGTTATAGTCAGTGTGGTTATATGTATAGAGAGGGGGAGAGAGAGAGAGAGAGAGAGAGAGATCAGAGAGCGTGATTCGTTGGATTGTGTGGGCATTCGTGTGTTGAAGTAAACATGTTTAACTTACTGGAATTAGAAGACAAATAATCCAACAAAGCATCCATGCGCAGGGTCACATCGTCATAGTCAGAAAATGGACGGTTAGCGACATTAAATTTGTTTATCCACAAAGGTTGCCGTACCGATTAAGTTGATGCCCTAAAAAACAAGGAAAAGGTCAACTACTCCCGGATGCAGTAACTAAGTGTGCAAGCCTCGTAGGAGTGACATAACATATGGAGCGGAAAAGGTGAAGCCCAAATGACCCCTATTTATGACAGCTTTAACACACAACTGACAATCAATTACCTGCTTCCCGTGCTTAATGACTGCATTCTCTTGTATTGTCCGTGTCATATCTAAGGTTTTAATCTGAAACCAGTGCAAGTAGTTACCAAAACGACAACATTCAGGACGTAAGTACCTTCACGGACTACTCCTTAAAACCATTCACATACTAAATGTAATTAAATACATGAGAATTAGGCGTTTTTTCTTGCAAATCTATCTATATATATACATATATATGAGACCTTTCTGGTCAGGAAAGGCCAGTTGCATTTACACAAGATGATGTGGGATCTTAGTCACCTATTTGTTTAATGTGATAACTAGTGGGTGCTCTTAGGAGGACCTGGAAGATTTAAATACAGAAAACAAAAAGGCACATTTTAATTGAAGATAAGTGGGCTAGCTTTGAAGATTGTTATGGGCCCATGTTGGATGCTAGCCCATATAATATGATTTTTTTTCCCCATATAAAAAGAGAGATGTTGCCTGGACCGTAGTCTTAGATATTTTTATTTTTCATTAGTTTCTTTTCTCTGCGACAGAAATTAACAAGCATCAATGTCTATCCCTCTTTCTCTTCACAATCAAATAAGACCACCCTTATCTACAGACAATCCCTCCCTTACAATCCCCAACACATTCTCCTCCACCGATTTCACCACCATTCCTTTGAGCAAACAGAACAGCATGAACCAACCGCATTCACACCCATGTCTTGTTTCTCTTGAAAGCTGCTCCTCCATGTCTGAGCTGAAGCAAATTCATTGCCAAATGCTAAGAAATGACCTCTTCTTTGATCCCTTTTCTGCCAGCAAAATCGTGGCTTTTTGCGCTCTCCACGACTCTGGATGCCTCAATTATGCTCGTCTAGTCTTCTCTCAAATCCTAAATCCTACAACCTATACATGTAACTCCATGATTCGAGGCTACACTAACAATAACTTCCACCAACAAGCACTTCTTTTCTACCAAGAAATGATAGTCCAAGATTTGCTGCCCGACAGATTCACATTTCCCTCATTGTTCAAGTCCTGTGGGGATCTACTAGAGGGCAAACAACTACATTGTCACTCCACGAAATTGGGTTTTGTTTCAGATGTTTATATTCAGAACACTTTGATGAACATGTACTCCAACTGTGGATGCTTGCTGTCAGCTAAAAACGTCTTTGATAAGATGGTGGATAAGAGTGTGGTTTCGTGGGCCACAATCATTGGCGCTCATGCACATTGGAATCGAACAGTTGAAGCCGTGAAGCTTTTCGAGCAAATGGGGAGTGAAAATGTGAAGCCTAACGAGGTAACCTTGGTCAACGTCTTAACTGCTTGTGGCAAGGCAAGAGATTTGGCAATGGTCAAGAGAATTCACAGCTGCATTGAAGAAAATGGTTTTGGGTTCTATCCCATCATCAACGCAGCTCTCGTTGACGTTTATTGCAAGTGTGGTTGTGTATCTACTGCAAGAGAGTTATTCGACAAGATTCAGGATAAAAATTTGTTTTGTTGGAACATCATGATCAATGGACATGTAGAGGACAGTGACTTTGAGGAGGCTTTGGTACTATTTCGCAAGATGCAAGCCAAGGGTGTCATAGGCGACAAGGTGACAATGGTGAGCTTGTTGCTTGCTTGCACACACCTAGGAGCTCTTGATCTTGGTAAGTGGTTACATGCCTATATTATGAAACAGAAGATCGAGGTGGATGTTGCCCTAGGAACAGCTCTAGTGGATATGTATGCCAAATGCGGAAGCATAGAAACTGCGTTGAAGGTTTTTCATGAGCTGCCTGAGAAAGATGTTATGGCTTGGACTGCCTCAATCGTTGGCCTCGCAATGTGCGGGCAAGGAGAGAAGGCTTTGGAGTACTTTCAGGAGATGCAGATCAGAGGCGTAAAACCAGATGCAGTTACGTTTGTAGGAATTCTGGCTGCTTGTAGTCATGCTGGACTTGTAGATGAAGGGATGGCTGGCTTCAATTCGATGTCAGCCGTATATGGCATCAAGCCTAGCATCGAACATTACGGTGGATTGGTTGACATACTAGGCCGAGCTGGTCGCATTTCTCAAGCAGAGGAACTGATTGCTAGCATGCCAATGGCACCAGATCAGTTTGTTCTAGGGGGTCTTCTTGGTGCCTGTAGAATCCATGGAAACCTTGAGGTTGCAGAGAGAGCAGCTAAACAGCTTCTAGAGCTGAATCCAGATAATTGCGGCATGTATATCCTTCTCTCAAACATATATAAATCATTAAACAAGTGGGACAACGCTAAAAGAATAAGGGAGTTGATGGAAGCTAAAGGCATAAAAAAGCCTCCAGGTTGCAGCCTGATAGAAGTGGATGGAATTGTCCACGAGTTTGTAAAAGGTAATTCATTCCACCCACAATCCAAGGAAATATACCATATCTTAGAAGACATGATAGACCGAATAAAGCAAGCTGGTTATGTGCCCAACATGTCCGAGGTGCTATTTGACATGGATGAAGAGGAAAAGGAGACAGCACTTAGCGTACACAGTGAGAAGCTGGCAATTGCTTACGGCCTGTTGAATACAAGTCCCGGAACCCCCATCCGCGTCATTAAAAACCTTCGTATATGTAGTGATTGCCACGCTGCGGCTAAGGTTATCTCCAAAGTTTACAACAGGGAGATAATTGTGCGAGACAGAAACCGATTTCACCTTTTTATGGATGGATCTTGTTCATGCAGGGATTACTGGTGATATAAAAAATACTGTTTGTATCAAAAGATTCAAAATTTCTAATCCTACCACATTACATTTGCCCATGTCAATGACTTCTTAGTTGGAACCATCTGCTAATTTGGTTAAAGCAAGCAAATGCTCAAGTTATAAAATCTTACACGCTGCATTTGGTTAAAAGTTAACCATACTAATGGAACCAACCTCGACAATATAACAGAATTTTGTTTCTGCTAATCAAGAAACGTAGATAGATAGTACGATCCAATAAATTCCATCATTTCATGGCAATTCACTGGACAGAACCCTGGCCTGCTTATACCAAAACAAAGGATTTCAAAACGTGTAACCACAAAGAGTGTCTTTTACCAAAAAATTTCCACAGAGATTACGTAGCCTTCCAGAATTGTAGTTTAGATAGCACTTTTATGAAGACAATGGTATCATGACTAGTTCATAAAAAGTGTCATGATTCTGGATGGAGTAACTCAGTGAACTAGAGAAAAATTGAAACTATGCGGAGCTCTTTCTTTGGTGTAACTAACCCTAAACCAAAAAGGAAAGCCATCATAACACCGCCATTACCAATTATATTAGTGTCATCGTTAACAAAATTCTTTGATTGTGAACAACAAAAATTTATCATTTTGCAGAACAATTGCGTATGACCGTTAAAACTGCTGGAGCATAAATAACCATCACAAATGGATGGAATGCAGCTAAGGAGTCTACCATGAGCAAGTTCTACGTCATTTTCTAAATAAATTACTGAACAATCAAGAAGGCTCAATCAAGTATACCATGTTAATAGGGATTGGCAAGTACTTGCGGTTCCGTTCTACTTGAATGAACACTCCTCGTTTTCATTTTTAAGTGTCTGGGGGATCTGACGATTGAAACGGAGGGAGAGGAGAGCCAAGCAAGTTATCCCTCGGTGACAACTTTTTTCAAGCACCAGTATACTTACTGTTCAAAGAGTTGTGCTAGTAGTCTTCGATCAATAAGAGTTAAGACTATCCCGAACAACATTCGAAAGGGATAATTTGAGGATGGATGTTTAATTTCACATGGTAAACTTGCGACAAAGAGAATATCTTGAATTGACTTAAATCAAAGAAGGAAGTTCTATAATTGTGACGATGTCTTTTGAATGAATTACCAACTTGTTTCCACAAACAACACACAATTTTAAGGTAAATAATAATGTTGGAGTCTCAATTTTAGAATGTATTATATCAATTTTAAACAATAACAGGAGCTAGTATGTTGGATTAAAACAAATGGGCAATGTTTTAGTGAGTTTTTCAATTCAGGTACTTAACTAATGTGATTAAATAGCCAAATTAACTAATAAGTAGAATGTTACATGGGCGTTAATGGGAGTTTTATCAGTAAGACAGTATTTCTCTATAATTTATCTGACGAATGAAATTTAAATAGGTGAAGCACCAAGTAAATAATTCTTTTTGGTTGAGGCACTATCTTAATAAAAAGTGATAAATTTCAGGCACTAACCAAACTCTTATCCCCTTACCAAACTGACTCGATCTCAATCTTGGCTAAGGCAAAACAGGTCAACACTTTCCACATAGTAAGACACTGCTAAACAGCTGGTCATCAGGAGTTGAATCATTATGGTGCATTCGGGTATGATAGGGAGTGAAGGCAATCTTTTCTGAACATCTTATCCATAAATGATCTAAACTTGCCAAAAGCAAGGATAATCGTTCCAAATACTACAGTGAGTGTTTTGAACCATCATGAAAGTTAAACAAACTAAAGTATATATGTTAAACATACTAATTAGACAAAAGCACTAGCAAGTTTACCAGAACATGGTTCTCAATCCTCATCACCATGATCAATCTTTTCCTTAAGTTGGTCTTCTTCATCACAGTCATTTCCAGTCCCTGTCTGCTTGGGAATGGAATCACGCTCGGATGAGGCAACAACAGCTTTACTAACTGACTGCTGATAAAGAACTCCACCTGACAGGGTGAAAAGGAGGCAAAGCAAACCGAATGGACTAGCGTGTTTATCCCAAATCAGCACATTTATCACTATTGTAAGAAACTTATTTACCACACCAGTCACAGTGTAGGCAGTTGCAGATATAGCCTTCCTTGCCGCAAAGCCAAAGAAACTAATAAGCAAGCCAAACACACAGGATAAGGACACAGCAAAGCATGCGTCAAATTCAAACCAATTACCAGTTTTTGACGCCAAAGCCGCAAACAGATCACTGTATTCTCCTGTGAGTATCCAGAACACAGGGGCAATCATCAATGACAGCAAATTGTTGTACAACACAAGACCCCATGTGTTCAATCCAATAGTTGATACAATGTGTTTGATATAAACCATCTCAGTAACAATGGTCACTAGATACGCTAAAGCCCAAGAATATGCGGTCAAAGTAAAAGCAGAATCAGTGGCCACGTACCCAACAGCACCATTCAAAATGACAACCAACGAGACAAAGGTAAGCTTTGAAGGAATAGGTTGTTTTCTAAATACGGTGTCAGCGATGGCAACCAAAAGGGGCGTCAAAGATCTGAACATTATGAAGGTATCGACATTGGCATGCCGCAAAAGATTGGTATTGGTAAAGATTGCCAGGTAAAAGACAATTGCAGCGGGCAAAAACTTCTTGGCAGTTTCATAAGTGAAGGCGTCATGATACAAAAATCCCAGCTTACCCAAAACCCAGACACCCAATGCAGAGGTCAAGTACTGCAATGCAGTCAAAAGGGCAGGATAGCTGAATTTGGTAATGGCATATTTGTTGATAACAGCAAGTAAACTTGAACATAGAGCATAACCCACCACCAGACTACTAGTGGCTAACTGCTTCGAAGACTCAACTCGAACCGAAGCCATACTAGCCCCCTCTCCCAGCGTCCCTACAAATGATGGTCTAACAAACACACAGCACTACAGATATAAAGCAGATCCTTAAAATTCCAGAGAGACAATGTAAAGAATGGCGGGCTTAAAGGAGTCACCTGTGTCAGTATCTAGAGAAAAAGATCTAGCAAACAGCTTCACAGGAAAAAATCTGAGAAATTGGAATCCAATAACCAGGTCTGATCTACGAGTGGTAATGAAAAGAAAGCAAAATCTTATCAAACCCCAACAAATTAGGACCACTGAGAAAAAGAGTACAACTGACTCAATTAAATTGTGGATCAAAAAGGACGAGAAAAGACGAGAACGAGATCGGATAGGGCACGCAAAGAAAAAAACAAAGCCCTTTCAAATGGTGTGATATAGGCAAGGAGGAAGAGAGAGAGAGAGAGAGCAAACGAAAACCAATTGACCCGGAATGAATATAAGGGGAAACTGAGACAGTGGAGGCAAGAAATAGGATGGGATCTAATTAAGCTGATTTTGTTTCTTTAATAATTCATTTTCTTGTAGCAAGCGACGCGAAGGGAAGGGGAGGGTTTATCGGTCACTTCTTGTCATTGGCTGAGGAGCAGATCGCGTAGGATTCTAATGTTTGTTTACAGTTTACTCCACGTAGGTCGGTGCCATGGCCTTTTCCTTGACAACTGTAGGATTATATTTCTAACGTTTGTTTACCGTTTACTCCAGACTAACCCTCTTTTTTTTTCCTAATAACCCTCGTGAAGTTCCTTGCCTGTTCAACGGTTAAAATGCAAAGATTGTGTCCTGTTCAATTTGTCTTCGTCAATTATATAATCGTTAAATGGACAGATTGTGTCCCGATATGATCCAGCAAATCCACATTTAATATAAACTATTGAAACATTCTAATACGTAAAATCCATAAATTTGGTAAAACATAAAAGATAGATGGAATTGGTTTTTCTAATATATTTTTAACCCTTTTTATCTCCAATCATTTTTAACGTTATCCTTTTATTATTTTAAAGCATTTGCTTGTACATCTTTATATTATACTTACAAGAGTAAAACAATAAAATTTTTTGAAAATTAAAATTGAATTAATCAAGAGGGCATTAGCCTGCTAAATACAAGGTTCATTTACAAGAAACAATAAATAGTTAACCATTGCACAATTAAGAACCAAAAGTTGGAAGCTAATTATACATAATCCAATGGAATCATCTTAGCTTAACCCCTTTCAAAGTATATGCTTGCATTGCATGACTTTGGAGCTAAACTATGCTTTATAGCTATTCCAAGAGTGAGAATGATTTTAGCACCTCTGAGTTTTATCATCATGCAAATTATTTCAAAGATAGTATACAATAGCACTTGTTCCTCCTAACTTTCACCCTTAAACATCTCTTGATTCCCCTCCTTTCATATATTATAAACCATAACATCCCTTATGCATTCCCTACTAGTTGACGCTCCTCTGAATAATTTCATTCTAACTTCGGTATTGTAGTTAGTCAAGAGATAGAAAGGAGCTAAAGTGCTCCAATTATCAAACAATTAGTTTGCATTCACTAATCCACTTGACAAGCTTCTCTAGAATCCTATAGCTCTTAGGCCCCGTTTGGTTGGTGGGAAAGTAAAGTAAATTTAGAATATGATTCTTCGGAAAATAAATCTATGAAAAGTAAAAATATTTACATGTTTGGATACTTATAAGAATTCTAATAAGAAGGTTGGTTAGATTCTTATTATAGTGTTTGGTATGCAACAATATTTCATGAAATATAATTTAATTTTGACCTCTGTGCTTCCAATTATATCCCTACAAACCGAATAAAAAGTGAAATCGTTAAATAATGTTTATTTGTAATATAAGTTATATTATTAAATGCTAATTTTTTATTTATCATAATCTAATCATATAATACTGTTATATCATAAATATAGTATTGAAAAATACTAAAAAAGCTCAACCGAATACAAAGATAAATCTTAAAATTCAAATCAAATATCAAAATTTTTTCTAACATTGAAAAATACAAATAGTGCATTATTTCAACTAGGCAATCTCAAAATGAAAATGAAAATGTCAAATATCTTCTGAACATCCTAAATTTAATAAAATTGAAAATCTTAAAAACTAATTACTCTTTAAATCTGCCTTAGATATTCTTCTTTGTCAATATGTTGAAGAGTGAAAAATAATCCATATGATTTGGATTATTTACAAGTTTTATTCCAACTCTAATACGTTCAACTTGTGTTAAGACTTTCAGTTTGCTAAGTTCTTCATCTATTTTTTGCCTATTCTCAGATTCCTTCTGATTCGGCCCAACAATAGATTCGACAACTCTATGCTGGTTTATGCCTTATAGCCAATCACTTTGGTTGTAGTTTAGTGACTATTTGAAGGCATTCTTTATCTTGTACATGTTTAGATATATATGATGTAGTCCATGAAACAATTGTACATTACAAATGAAATTATAATGAGATTATAATTATGAGATTCATATTGCATTTATGTATTATTCCTAAATATTCCTAATCATTGTGCTATTAGATTGGACATTAATAGAACATAAAATGACTAGCATACGCTTTGTTTTTCCTTACGAAGGAAGCAGTCAATCTCATAGGCTAAAGTATAGATATACTTAAACAAACATCTGGTTGCTTGTTAGAGAACAAGTTCACTGAACATACTCGATATGAGAAATCCATTTGGAACATTACTTGTATGTTTATGGAATTCTCATTGTGATGATTGTATAAGTGATCATTTGACTTGAGGTCATCAAAGCTATCTTTTATAAGGATTGTTATATTTTGATACTACTTATGATTTATGTAACCATGGGTCATTTTATCGGTAGTCATTAGACATAGTATGAACTATATGGAGATAGTTGAGTGTTCAAGATAGGATTCATCACCTTAAAGTAATTAGGTAGAATGTTCCATTGTTCTCAATTAATATTGATTCGGGAAATCCTTGGCCAAGGTGGAATGACATTTGTAAATAGTTTACAAATATCATTAATTGAAACAATAACTAATGCCAAAGAACTAATATGATTAGACTTAAAATAGAGTAGAGATTACATCCATACTCTATGTCTAATTGGAACATGGGTTGATGAAAGGATTGAATTATAAGGAAAAATCATGCACGGAAAGGTTAGTCAAAACTACTTTGAGATTCCCAAATATTTAGGTTATCATTATGTATTGCTAGACGTCAATCTTGTTCTATGATTATAAATTGTTTAATTGGAGAATTAAAGATAAATTAAAAAGAGTTTTAATTTATCTAGTTCTAATTATGAATTAGAATTAGAATTAGAATTTATAATAATTGCCAACATGGAAACCTAGTGGGTCTCACGTATAGAATGAGTTAAAGATAGCAAAGTTAATTTGATCAAGTTGGACTTGATTGTAAAGTTTGAAAAACTTGATGATTAAATATGAGATATTTAATAAATAAAGATCAATATGAGATATTGAATCTTATATGGGCATAATTGGTATTTAATTAGAATTATTTGTAATTCTAATTAAATTTTAATTGAAAATAGAATTTAATTTCAATTAAATTACTAAAATGTCCAAAGCATATTATAAATAGGCTTAAGCTCTATGGTGTTAGCACTTCTTGCTTAAGCCTTTCTGTAAGAGTTACAGAGTTGTCTTAACTCCTTCTGTGGATATTGTTAGAGGCCGGACATTTATGTGGCTACGGTGATTGATTAAGACAGATCGGTTTCGAGAACGGTTCGAGGGATACGACAAGATTATTACCAAGTTTTGGAATAAGGTACAAATTAAGTTTCTACTTTATTATGATTAGTGTTAATCATTTTATATAATTAAAGAGATCTTGGTTTTGGGAAATCAAAAGTTGCAAAAAAGTTTCGTGATTATTTAGCTATGGTCAAGATCGGATCCTTACCTGATATCCCAACACTTTAGCCATTAGCTCGTTAGATTTCTCCAAACCTTCAGTAAGCTTTTCAATGATACGTTCCAAACATGAAACTAATCTATTAGCACTCCTCTTCCTTTTACGGTGTGTTTTCTTTGAACTTCCTTCACCTTAGATTGGTTGATCTCTTTAAGGCTCAACATCCTCCTCCTTAGATTCTTCAGTCTCTTCATCCAAGTTCTCTTCTCTGTTTATATTTTCTATCATATCTACAGGTGCTTCAGTATTTTTTCCTATAGCTCGATCTTGTCCCCAAATAATAGGTAGCTTATCATAGTAGGGAAATGATCTATTCCTCATAAATGAATTATCCAAATGACTTTACAACAATCACAGTATCAATTATTATAAAAATATTGATAAAACATTAATATAAAAAATAGTGCTAAAAAATTATAACATCATTCATTATATAAATCATGTGAAAAATATTTTTAAAAAACTAAGTAATCTAATTTGTACTAACCTTTAGATATGCACTCCACACATCAGCGCCTATAATAGCATATTTTTTTTCATCATCCCAACCAAAACCACTTGTTCCACTATTTCTTACATCATAAATAGCATGATATCATTTTGTCAATAATTTACAATGAGATTCTTTTAAACCATGCCCTGGTAATTTTTGATTTAATATCCTTTCTAGTTCTTTCTAATATCCTTTCCTTAATCCACAATCATTTTCACCATCAAATTTTCCACTTTCTTTCAGTTCAAACATGGTCTCCACTAACTTTTCATCCTCAATAGTAGTCCAAACATGGTTACTACCTTTGCCTCTGCGAGATCTAATATTATGTCCCATACCTGACAAAATTAAATTTATTTTGTTATAAACAATGTTAAATGCAGTAAAAATTGTATGCATTTAATTCATAAATAATAATATATAAGACAATAAGTTATATATGTCCTTTTAGTAGCAGCACTGCATCATATCATCAAAATTATGTTCAATGTTAAAAATGATCACACCATACACAACAAGAAACCATACAACTTTTTAAAAGAAAGAACAATTCAATATTAATTAACATTAAGAAAATGGAAAATAATCCAATAAATTTTAATAATGCATGTCTTTAACAAAAATATTAAACTACCTAAAGCTACTAAGAATAAAGACCCTAAAAATATGAAAGCCTATATTTTTATCCAATATGTAACACCCCACTCTCATCTGATGCGTACACATACGCCCGTTAGACGTCTATACAAGTGCCTGACGGAAATGACATGCTAACTTTATCACTTTCACATATCGAATGGTATCATAAATTAAGACATAAATATCATAATTTCTAAAAACCAAAATTTCCTCATTTCATTTCATAAGCCATGATTTACAATGTAGCATTACATCCAACTTTCACATTTATACAATGACAACCTATCAAAGTTCAAAGCTCTATCTACAAAGTATGCTACATACATGAAGAATTAACAAAAAGATTAACGAAATCCTTCAATCCCAGTTGACTGACCTTTGAGCCATGTCTTCTGTCCAAAAGATATACTAGATCTCTTCTAAGCGGTCTTAGAAGCTAAGTCGTCACTCTCATACCTGAAAATTCAATGTTGCAATTTTAATGAGTTTTGCGAGCTCAGTTGAGTATCCATCCTTGATGGTTCACTTATATCACACATATC
This sequence comes from Erythroxylum suave, assembly GCA_027563595.1. Taxonomy (NCBI): domain Eukaryota; kingdom Viridiplantae; phylum Streptophyta; class Magnoliopsida; order Malpighiales; family Erythroxylaceae; genus Erythroxylum; species Erythroxylum suave. The sequence goes on along the minus strand of JAOSBN010000008.1, from coordinate 35,098,775 downwards.
ACATCAATACATACAAACACATAATTAACAACATTTAATCTCATGTATCAACATAAAACACTTTGTACATATATGTTCACATTTTTCATTCAATTCAATTCTATATTTCAATTGCAATCATTCAAATCATATAATTCATGTGTGTATGCAATGTTCATGAGAATCATAATTGTTTATTTTATTATTGTGACTGAGTGCCTTCTTTATTGTGACTGAGTGCCTTCTTCACATTCTTTCTTATTCACATTTTCATTAGACTTTTAGTCCGGCATTTAACATTGAAGTTGAGAACAAGTAGTTAGTCATATTCACATTTAAGTAGCACTTTCAATATTGTCCTGAATATAGAACTCCTCGGACAATCAATTGTTTGGAACTAACACAATCACATTCACAAAATAATTCAATACGGAATGTAAACAAATAATAATTCAATGTGAGACCATCTTATGTTACTCACAATTGCTCCCTCTAGCTTATTGCCTTGAATTCCGAACAATATCTGGAAGCAGTCAGTCAACATGCTCTTTTATATGCAATCATATACATTTATATGTCACTCATGTGCATTTTCATATAAATAATTAGTCATAAATACATTTATAAATTTATCATATAATTTGCATGTTTAATGACAATTTTTTTGGGTATGTTTCTTTAATACAGTTTATGGAACAATTTACAACTCCTTCTAAGCATTCTTTACTTCAAAATACACTTTACTCACCTTAACCCTTTCATTCAACATCATCTAAATTCAATGAAAAAATTGATTGCAATAAACTCTTAGACCTCTACTCAGTTAATTTAACATCGCCTATGTCATTCATAATGCAACAAACAATCTTATCACATATTTAACCAACTTTTCCTAGATTTTCTTAGGCAGATTTCGGGTCCGATTTGTATGGTCATTTTAATCTAGAAATTGACACTTTGAGACAATAATTTCTTCTAATCAAATGTTCTTCTATGTCTTAAGTTTCAAAAGAAACAAAAATAATTCAATTTGGTTTATTCTTCCATGATTTATGCTCAAAATACCATAGATTGTGCACGTTCAAAATTTTGGGTAGTGCATGTTTGAAAATTAGTGCACTCCAATTTGTAAAACTCATATATCTCAATTCTGATATCTAAAAATTGCAAGCTTTATACCAATAGAAATATAAGAGAATAAGATACAACTTTTATGAAGAAAACTTTGTCTGATTCCACCTACATCAATACAATTTATTCGATAAAAACAGGACATGATTTCAATCAAGGGTATTGCTACAGCCTATGTCAGAACTCAAATTCAAGCTAAATTTCTAGACCTGTAAGTACAGAATTCAATTTCAATTCTTTCATGAAAATTATAGCCATTTTTTCTAGTTGACTTTAAATCAAAATCCATCCAATTTGGATATTCACATATCAAGTTATGGCCAAAATACTAATGTCTGTCCAATAAAAACAATCTAGCTAACAAATTCCAACACACTTCATCATCATTTTCATCCTAGTTCATCTCTTTCATCATTTTCATCCTAGTTCATCTCTTTTGCTTAGTCTATCTTTTCGAGCTTAATACACCATCATTTCCTCTTCATTCATAACTCCTTTTCAAATCAATATTATAAACACACAAATCAAAATCCATGATTGATCAAAAACACAAAAAACATAACATATTCTTATTCACTTTCAACTCCAAATTTTTGCACTTATTCATCTCAAATTCTCATTTTTTATTTCACTTCTAAATATCATCTTAATTCATCTAAATTCAATACATCAACATATTTCAAACTTCCCTTTTCAAATTCAAACATCCCATAACTCATTATCATAATTGATTCATTTATCAAACAATTCATGAATACATTAACTCATTACAATTTAAAGCATGATCTCATTATTAATACCTACACCAACGTCAAAACACATAAAGAATTTCATATTTAAAAAAATCTCAAATTACTCATCATTTATGTCCCATTTACACTAACCTGTGAAGATCAACATGTAACTTACTTGACTTAGCTCCAAATCCTTCAAAAATACACCAACCCTAGCTTTGTTGACAACCCACGTACATCACCCTTCCAACATGGGAGATTGGGTTATCTTCTGAGGAATCGAAAGAGGGTGCAAGATGATGGTAACAAATGGAGGGTAAAAGTGAGCTCCAACTTTGATGATGGTAGTGAAGTAAAAATCGTGAAAGATGGAGAAGAAGAAATAAAGAAGATGAAGAAGAGAAGCATTTACGAAGGAGTGAGAAGATAATAAGTGAAAGACACCAAAATGTTGGTCTTTCACTTGAAATAATCGTGAGGGATGGGTGGTGAGTGGTGATGACACTTGTCACCTCCCTATGGTCCCATTTGGACCTTTTTAATAACTAGTCCATTTAATTCTAATTTCTAATCCAATTGTCTTCCAAATTTTCATGATACTTGTAAATAATTCCTAAGCTCATTTATAAAAAATTTCATTGTCATTTTGACTCTTATTTCTACTACCATAAATCAATTATCCTGCCTTTTAGCATTTTTCCTAGTCTAAAAATACCCAAAATTTCATAAATTTCCTAAATTTCACCAAAATTCCAAAATCAACAGTTATATACTCCAAATCAATTTTCAAGTCATATAAACCACAATTCATATCTAAAATCACATTTATAAATCAATCATACCCGGAAATGTCAATGAATGTATGTACAATCATTTCAATGTGAAAATTTAATATTCACATATGTGTGTGTATGTCATATTATGCATGAGCGTGAAATGCACTTTCTAACCATTCAACAATCTCTCATGCACTATATATTCTAGGGTCTTAACCCTTAGCATGGGATAATGAGATGTTGCACAATATTTTTATTTTTCCCCCATTCAACAAACATTTGATTGGCTAAAGTTCGTCTCCAATTTGTCCATTGCTCAAATGGTTCGACCGAATTGATCGACTCTTCTTCTAACTCAACTCCACCTTCGTTTTCTTCTTCTTCCTCTTCTACATCTAAATCAACTTCTTTTAGATCAATAGGCATATTTCTTCTTATACGATTGTGAAGAAGACAACAAGTCGTTATAATCTTACTTTGCAATTTAATAGGATACCAATTTGAGTTCTTAATGATATGCCAACA
>JAOSBN010000008.1:35045762-35060777 GCA_027563595.1 Erythroxylum suave | reverse complement strand
AAGATAATTTGAAATAAAAAGTACATAAATTTAAACCACACCATTGATTTTAAAAATTAAAACTCAACAAAATATTTGAAATTACAACGAGACTAAAATAAATTACAACGAAAATCAGACTCGAGATTATAATTAAACTAAAATTACAACAATCAACTTAAAAGGAAAACTAAAGCACTTGAAGATATTCATTTAACATAAATAATTAATAGTTTGGAAGGTCATCCCCATTTTCTCCAATATCAAAATATTGGCTAAAGCCACTAGATGAGCTAACTCCCCCTTGAGATTCTCCTTCTTAAGCTCTTTTGGCATAAATTTTCATTCTGAAAGCCTCACGCATCATTGGATCTTTGATGGAATCCAAATCTTTGCATAAAATTTTGTTATCTTCTCGTCTTTGGTGTAGCTCTAATTTGTTTGCCTCATTTTGAGCTTGTAACAACTAAAGTTCATAATTTTTTTGAAGAAGAGATTGACTTTCATGAAACATTCCTTTTATTTCTTTATTCATGGACATAAAAAGTTTTTTCATATCCTCATTTTGTTCCTTTTTCATTTTTTCTTTCTTTCCTCCTAATAGGACGATCAGCTTCATCATTTCTTTCAATAAATAGATCTTCAACTTCAAAATCATTATTTAAATTAATACAAAATGATAATGATGCTATTGACTTATCTGATTTTTGAGATTCAGACGGTGACATTTCATTACACTTGGATCGTTTTCGATGACCAGATGCTTTCTCTCTGCTAGTATCAGCATATTTTCTCCATATTTTTTAAAATTGGCCATACATGATCAAATTTGAAACCTTTTTGAAATTTTGGATCTTGAATGAGTAAATCTTTTGCTTTCTCGAACTGCAAGACAACAATATAACTTAAGTTAGCTTTTAGGGTATAAATCAAACGTATTTTAATTCATACAAAGAAAAAAACAAATAAATAAAACAATATCTTGTTCAGAAGCACCACTTGGATTCAAGTTTTCAATTTGTCGGACACATTCTCTGAATTTTCCAATAGCTGTCATTATAGTTTGCCATCGAGCTTATAAAGATCTCTAAGGTCGAATAGCAATGATATGATTCGGCATCATTTGATGGTACTTAGTTGTGATGCAAGACCAAAACTGAGCCATAAATTGATCTCTACCAGTGACCGGGTCTTGCGAAACATTAAGATATACATGGCTCAAGACTCGATCTTCTTCAACTAAATAGATGCACTTCGAGAGGTATTTGAAGGCTTTGCCACAAAAATAGAGCTTGCCATTTTCGGATAGGTTTGAAAGAGTGCTATAGTTTAGGATTTCAAAGAGTGTTATATAAATGAGGGTTTCAGTTTAGTATATCAAATAAACTATTTATAGAGGTGTTGTGGATAGGATATGAATACTAATTAACTATTGAGATGAATGCAATCTAATCCAACAGAAGGGAAGAGCTAAAGTTAGATTCTGTGCAGAGATTCCTTATCTTGTCTTGGATATTGTGTGGATAAGATATAAATACTAATTAACGGTTAAGATGAATGCAATCTAATCCAACAGATGAGAAGAGATAGAGTTAGATTCTGTGCAGAGATTCCCTATCTTGTCTTGGATATTGTGTGGATATGATACGAATACTAATTAATGGTTGAGATGAATGCAATCTAATTCAACGAATGGGAAGAGATAAAGTTAGATTCTGTGTAGAGATTCCTTATCTTGTCTTAGATATTGTGTGGATATGATACTAATACTAATTAACGGTTGAGATGAATGCAATCTAATCCAACAGATGGGAAGAGATAGAGTTAGATTCTGTGCAGAGATTCCTTATCTTGTCTTGGATATTATGTGGATATGATACAAATATTGATTAATGGTTGAGATGAATGCAATCTAATCCAACGGATGGGAGGAGATATAGTTAGATTTTGTGCAGAGATTCCTTATCTTGTCTTGGATATTGTGTGGATATGATACGAATACTAATTAACGATTGAGATGAATGCAATCTAATCCAACGAACGGGAAGAGATAGAGTTAGATTCTGTGTAGAGATTCCTTATCTAGTCTTGGATATTGTGTGGATATAATACAAATACCAATTAACGGTTGAGATGGATGCAATCTAATCCAACAGATGGGAAGAGATGGAGTTAGATTCTGTGCAGAGATTCTTTATCTTGTCTTAGATATTGTGTGGATATTATACAAATATTAATTAACGGTTGAGATGAACGCATTCTAATCCAACGAATGGGAAGAGATATAGTTAGATTCTGTGCAGAGATTCCTTATCTTGTCTTGGATATTGTGTGGATATGATATGAATACTAACTAACGATTGAGATGAATGCAATCTAATCCAACGGATGGGAAAAGATAGAGTTAGATTATGTGCAGAGATTCCTTATCTTGTCTTGGGTAATGTGTGGATATGATACGAATACTAATTAACGGTTGAAATGAATGCAATCTAATCTAACGACTAAGAACCGATAGAGTTAGATTTTTTTTGTAGAGCTTCCTTATTTTGTCTTGAATTATTTACTATATAATGCAACAAATCACTAGCATATTGTTCTTTGAACCCTTCACCATATTTGTCTACAACCATGAGTACTAATGCTAGTTTTTCTCATATATCATCCTCTTCTTAATCCTCATCATCAGAGGATGAATTGGATCTCACTTCTGCAATATTAGCCTAAAACAAAGCATTACTATCATTACTATATGAACTATATAATAAACCAACCAAAACACAAAGGCTCAATCTCCAATCATAGAGTAATTTATCATGATCGTGCTGCGGCAGATCAAAGACTATGGAATGATTATTTTGCAGAAAATCCAAGATATAATGCAACAATGTTTCACAGGTGATTTCGAATGAGTAGGAATTTATTCCTACGAATTGTTGGTGCTGTTGAAGGTCATGATGTTTACTTTATGCAACGGAGAGATGGATGTGGTAAACTAAGATTGTCTAGTTTACAAAAAGTAACAACAACATTTCGAATGTTGGCTTATTGTGTATCAGCTAATTCAACCTATGAATACATTAAAATTGGAGAATCAACTGCAATTGAAAGTATGAAAAGGTTTTGTAGAGCCATTGTGGAGGTCTTTGGACAAATTTATCTAAGAGCACTGAATGCTAGTGATGTTGCAAGACTGCTTCAAATTAATGAAGAACGAGGTTTTCCAGGGATGCTAGGGAGCTTAAATTGCATGCACTGGACATGGAAAAATTGTCCAATGGCTTGGGTAGGACAATGTAGTAGATGTAGGGGATTCCCAACTATTATACTTGAAGCTGTAGCTGATTATGATTTATGGATATGGCATGCACATTTTGGTTTGCCAGGCTCAAACAATGACATTAATGTATTAGAGGCATCTCACTTGTTCGCAGACCTTGCCAAAGATATAGCACCTTCTGCTCATTATGTTATTCAAGGAAAAGTGTATGATACTGGATATTATTTAGCTGATAGTATTTATCCAAAATGGTCTACTTTGGTTCAAACCATTCATGATCCCCGAGGCCCAAAAAAGAAGTTATTTGCGAAGATGCAAGAAGCCTGTAGGAAGGATGTCGAGCGTGCATTTGAAGTTCTCTAGTCAAGATTTGCAATTATTAAGGGATTGACACGTTTTTGGGAAAAATTCGTATTACATGATATTATGTCAGCATGCATTATAATGCACAATATGATCATTAAGGATGAACGTGATACTCAAGCGGTTATACAAGATTGGAACGAAACGCCAGCCCTTGAAATTAATATCAATAAAGACGATACAGTTATATTTCAAGAATTTCTTGCTAGACATAGGCAAATTAGAGATAAAGAAGCTCATTATGAACTTTGTAATGTATTAATTGAATATTTGTTGGAACAATATGGAAATTCAAATGATTCGAGGTTAAATGAGAAATTTTAATCAGTTTATATTTGTGTATGTTATTAATTTGTTGTTGCAACAATATTAAATATATTTTTTGTAAATAATATTAATTTAATATAAAGCATATATTAATTAATTAAGAATAATGATTTTATTTTAATTTTTAATAAATAAATAAAAATTAATTTAGTTCATAACTAAATTATTGTGGTTGTATAAATATAAATTAATTTAGATAGTAACTAAATTATTGTGGTATACTCTTTGTAAAATTTTGGTGTAAAAATTTTAGTATAGAATAATTGGAGTAACACCCTATTTAGTGTAAAAAGATCCTGAGAACATTTCATTTTATGTCAAATTTAGTGTAATGGTTAGAGATGGTACGAGAGAAGCATTGTTGGAGAAGGAGCATGAACAGTGAAAATCGAGTTGTACATGCACTGTCGCCGGAGAAAAAAAACATTTTATATACCTCGGTAAATTATAAAATTTTACGTAAGAATAAATGTAAGATTTGAGAATTTTAAATTTATCGAAAGTTTCTGTCGAATATTATAGGACTTTCTTAGATCCTATGCCTTGGCGAGATTTATACCAAATGTTGTTATAAAAGGTTTAGTGGGTTGATGGCTCAATTTAAATAGTTATAGAATATGTAATTTTTAAAAATATTTGGAAACATTAATATTTGAAATATATTTTGATGTTCAACTTATGGTTAAAAACGTAATTTTGCCTTCGTTTGTGGTATTTGGAAGCCTGTCGTCCTCTTTCGTTGGTTTCTTATCTATGCCGTTCGATTTGCTTCATTCTGCTGGATGAATTTTGAAACTGTATGCATATATAGTTCAATGAACTGGAAAATTTAGAGAGATGGGTGAACTACTGAATCTACCCCATGTGACTCTATCGTTCAACAAGCATAGACTGTATGGTTTCTCTCCCAAAGAGTTCAACTTGTTCCTGTCCGATTCATGTTCCTATGGTGGAAGGACAAGTAGTAGCAAACTTCCAATATTTCCCACCTTTCAGTCATCCCTGCAAGGTTAATATGATATCCTTAATTGAGACTTATATAATAAAGGGCATGGCTTTCATTTGATGTACTTGGATCCTTGGCAGGTGGTTTCGATGTTATGGGTCATACTCGAAGCTCAATGGAGTCTAAGGTTTCATTTCTTTTACTTTTTATTTCCCTTCATCTATTTTGGCGTTGTTTATGGAGGTTGCTTAACGATGATTGGTCACCTGTTGCCTTGATTTGAACAGTTTGTAGGCGCTACTATTCCTTGATGACTAAACTTCATATTCACCAGATAGAAGGATTATAAATCTTGCTTAAATACTTAGAAGCACATATTTGTTGGCTAGCAACTTGTTACAATGGTTGGACAGCTTAAATTCTTATAAGTGTCCTTCTTAACAAAACATCTCGTCATTAGTCCATTTCTGCAATTTTGCCGCAAGCATAATTGCTGTTGGCAAACACTAATCACTCCCTAATCGCTAATTGTTTAAATAAATTAGATTATTAACTCTTAAAAGGTCTTAGTTTGACTGGTTACAATTTTGTAAATCCAGTTCCCGTTTGTAAGCTGGTTGTGATATTAATGTAATCATCACTTTCCAATTGGGTTTTGCCCATAGGCCATTGAATATGTTGAAGGAGAACCAGACGCCTTCCCGCCTATACAGACCCTAAGACTATTTCCCAAAGAAAAACTTTTGGAGAAGGTTGTCATGGTCAGGTTTGATTCCAACATTTTACTTGGGGATGAATTGGACCAGCACTCTCGATCAGTTTTTAGTGCAGTCTACACAATCAAGTATTTACATGAAGCTGGGGCCATAATTGTCCTTGCAAGCAACTGGAGGAAAACTAAATCAAAAATTCTTGATGCTCAGTCTGTTGCAAGTATGAATGATAAATGGTTCTATGTACATGACTTGTAAAGCTAGAAAATTCATCCAAACAAGTTGAAGCTTGAATTATTATGATCTGTGAATCTATGTTGGAAAGTGGGGCATTACCTGGAAAATAAATTGAGAAAATATTAGGATGCATTTTTGGAAGATTGATTTCTGATTATTTCATGACAACCTTTTTGTTTCAGATGTGTTGTCATCTCTTCTCCAACTCAAAGTTCTAGCAATAGATAGCATTTCTTGTATGCCATTGAAGATGCAATTGCATGAGACAACAGACATTTTTCTTCTTGAGAATCTTTCCGAGTCTAAAGAGGAAGTAGCTAACTGTCCGAAGTTTGCTGAGCTTTTGGCATCAGGGGTCGATATTTTCATTAACGATTCCTTTTCCTCATCTCATAAAGTTCTCGCATCAACAGTTGGTGTGCCTCGCTTTTGTTGTACTAGTCTGGCAGGTTTTTACTTTGAAGAGACCTTGTGCCACCTAAAGAAAGCTGTGAAGTCAACAAAGAAACCATACATGGCAATTGTATGCTTCTACCGTGGGCTAGATGTTACTACTATCTTCTGCTATTTTGTTCTGTCATTTACTTTTTACTGTGTGCTTTAATCTATGCAGATTGGAGGAGGTAATCTCTTTGAAAAAGAAGATGCATTACAGTGTTTAGCTTCCACATGCAATGGACTGATCTTTGTCGGAATGATGTCCCTTCAAATTTTGCATGCATTAGGGCATTATGTCCCTCCAAATCTGTTAGAACCTGGGGCAGATAAACCAGCTATCAACGTAATTCAGTTAGCATGTGATAAAAAAATTCCTATTTTCTATCCAAAAGATTTTTGGTGTGTGAATGATCACCAACCAACACAAATGGAAATCACTTCTGCACATGGTATGAAGGATGGTAAGTTTCTAACCTTGTTCATGATGTTTTTACTATTATAGATCATTTTGCTTTGGATCGTAGTAAGCAGACAAATTTGTTCACTCCTAAAGCTATTGAAATGTGCACAGTTCTGTGTGAGTGGTGGGGCTCTATGGGTAGATTTTCTTCAGAGCGTAAAGTGTTGCGTCCAATATAACCTTATAACCATTCTTTACTTCTTCTGAATGTTATGTGGATGTGGTGATATGTACATATAGAATATAAAATAGGGATGCTTCAGTTTGTATTAAAGTTGATGGATCTGCTTCAACTTTAAACACAGTTGCTCTCTGCAACTCTAAATTTTCTCACTCTTCCTTTTGTCCTTGTCCCATATGTCAATTATAATTAATTGTTGTTACCAACACCAATTACAGTAGCAAGCAGTGAAGGTAATTTTTCCATTTGACAACTCTATCTAGTAAAAGGAGTAGATAATTGCGGCCCGTTCTTCTTTTAGTATATATAAATATTGATCACCATTTCGTATATGAAAATCAGTCATGGATATAGAATATCCACCCTTCCCTTGTGTCTAGGTTGGCAACCTATCGATCTTGGACCTCTTTCACTTGATGAATTAGACTCTTTGCTGACACAATGCAAGGTAAGTGCAAAATTTTTGGGTAATCTTGTGACTAGATCTATATTGATTTTCTTTGTCCTAGTTTGACAATTGGGTGGTTCATTATCCGACACTTGGATGGTTCATAATCTTACGAGTGATGTTCTAAGTTTGGAGTTACGGCACATAGCTGCAAAGCTTAATTTTTTGCAGGTTTTCACCACACTAAAATTCTACAGTGAGCTCGAAAACTTTTACATTTTGAAGTTGTTTCCAATTTGTTTTAACTTACATCTCGTACCAAACATTAATATGCATATTTAATTATGTAGTTTGATTTGCTATGACAAGGCAGTTATCTTCATAACTTTTGAAGAAAGAAAATTGTTTTGAGGCTGTTTTATGTTTGCAGGACCTAAATTTTTCACTTCCTTGACCTTCTCAATCTCTGATCTAAATTGATGTTCTTTTACTTCCTTGATTGCAGAAAATCATATGTTTTGGCCCAATGAGATTCAAATTCTCATGTCCGTATCCAATTGGGGTATCTAGGTTGGCTAAAACCCTGGATGAATTAAGTCAAAAAGGCTGTGATATAACAATTGTGGGCAATGCGGCCTGCAATGCCATAGCAAAGGAGTCTGCTGTTCTCTCGTCATATCACATGATTGAGAATGCAGCAGTTGTATGGGAGTTTTTCAGAGGGAGGAGGCTTCCTGGGATCATGGCCTTGGATAGAGTATCTTTCTACTTTCACTTTTGGCACTGCAAGAAATTTGTTGAGGAATTTGAAATGAATAACGTGGCTCTTTTGTTACAATGTAGATGTTACAACTATCAAAACTAATTTTACATTTCAATAGGATTTCCATTGACATAGAGCAGGAGTCTATATATTTACCAATCCATGTCACTTGGTGCAATTTGATTAAAATTTTTGCTTAATGCGATTTTGCATACTTCCAATTCTTGCTTGATGCGTCAATGGATATTCTATTCTAGCTTTTTTCTTATTATTACTTTTCTTTTTATTGTTCATTGAATCCTTTTGCAGGCATACCCATTCAAGATTGATTGGGGTTCTGTCTATGAAGATATGACACAACCATTGGTAGTTGATATAGGAAGCGGTATGCACTTATTTCCTTTTTGCTCATACTGGAGCAGTGCATTCGATGTGCTTATATTTGTTATTACAAGTTTCTGTCCGAGTTTGAGGAAAAATAATGTCAAATTTTTTTTCTTGTTATCAGTGGTAATGAGAAAGCGAATCTTGTAATAAGTTGAGATTAAAATAAGGATAGAATGCTTTTCTTTGGGGGAAATGCATGAAAAGGTTTTAATTTTGAAACAGTTCCTCTGAGGTAATTCATTTTTGGATGACAAGCCAAGCTTTACTTTCTTGAACATGAAAATAGGTGGAAGGGAGGAGAAAATCTGTGATATTGTTTTGACTTTTTATGTGGTATTGCAGGTAATGGGTTGTTTCTTCTGGGAATGGCCAAAAGAAGAATGGATTTGAATTTTCTTGGTTTAGAGATAAATAAGAAGGTTTCATACTTTCCTTGCGTAGTTCGTAGTTTTCTGTGCATCTTAAAAGAGCAATTCCTCTTTCAGCAAGCTTTTGACTGCTTTGGATTACACTTTCTTCTTTCAGCTTGTGAGCCGCTGTCTGGACTCTATTGATCAATATGGCATTACAAATGGGTACTTTACCTTATTATTACTTTTGAATGATTATTTTAGTGCAGAAACATTTAGATTGTCATAGATGTACACATGTTTGGGAGAGACTAACTATTCACACATTTGCTCGTCTCCCAAAACAAAGGCTGTTGATCGGCCCTCCGTGAAATCTCTTTTCCATATGCAATTTAGTGACCTAAGGCAGTAATGACATCGTATTGATTAACTTGATTTTATTATTGTGGAAGCTCTCGCACGTCATTTTTGGTTTATGATTATTGAAATTTCCACGGCTTAGTTACTGCAGCTTTTTATTTCCTTGCTATAAGCTTCTTTTAACCTTGAATGTTAGGTACTTCATTGCAACAAATGCAACATCAACATTCTATTCTCTAGTTTCTAGTTACCCCGGAAAGCTGGAAGTTGTATCAATACAGGTACAATATTCTGTTGTACAGTTCGTGCATTTCAGTTGTTCTCATAGTTTTTGTATAGCTAGACCACCCTAGTAATACGAGAGAATAAATAGGAATGTTTTCGTGATAGATGTGGCAATGGAGGTAATAGGATCTATGATTCAAAAGTTAACCTGCATTTAGTAACAGAATGAATTGGCAAGTGCTATATAGTTCCCATCATGAGTCCTCTAATATCCTAGGGTACTTCAAAAGGTAAAAATCAGTTTCCCCTTTATGCTGTTCAGTGTCCAAACCCAGATTTCAAAAACCCAAATCATAGATGGAGAATGCTGCAAAGGTCACTGGTTGAAGCTGTGATAGATCTACTTGCGCCTGATGGGAAGGTAACAGAAGCTTAAATCTAGTTTTGCTGGATTACCTAACGTGTTGCCAGTAGAAGCTGCATTTTCAGGGTTGCTAGGTTTGTCTACTAACATTTCCAGTTATTGTTTTCTTTTTCCTCTAGGTCTTTCTTCAAACTGACGTACTCGGAGTTGCTTTCAGAATGGTGAAACTTTTTCTCAAATACGGTAAGGATAAGCTGATTCGAGAAGTTTGGCTTCAAGAGAACCCATTTGGAGTTCGGTCAGATTGGGAACAACATGTTATAGATCGTGGGGACCCTATGTATCGGGTAATGCTTATGAAGTAAACTTATTGGATTATTAGCAGACAATTACCCATTTCCTCAAAAAGTTTTTGAAACTGATCGGATTGTAATAAAAATTGGGAGAGAGGTTTAAGGTTAAATTCGTATTAATTCACCATAAAATTAATATGGTAAATTAAAAAATTATAAGAATAAATAAAATAAAATATAAAAATAAATAATTTTATTGAAATGATTATATTTAAATAAATTATAAATTAACAAACCTTACTTGTACCATCATATATATACTCTATATACACTGAAGATGACTTCTCATTTGAATTGACAAATTTTAACTAACCTTCTAAATAGAGCTACAATCTTGAACAAAATAAAAAAATAACCGAAAATTTATTATTCAAAATAATAGTATAAATATCTTTTCCTCACATCTTTTGATAACTTAAAAATTGTTTGTCCATTGATATATTTTAAAGTACTTATTTATGGTCGTAAACACTTATAAAAAGTTACAAATATAGTTGTAGATCTAGTAATTGGCAGACAATCTCAACCTAATTCTTTTGCTTTCTTAACCAAGATAAAAATGCAACTTGATTATATGAGTACTTTTTATTGTGTTAGAAGCATCGACAAATTTGACAAAAGTTTTTCAAACTTTATAACAAATTAAAAAATTAGATATAATTCTTTATCTTTGATTAGTCCACCTATCTACAATAATAGGGCATCACTTCTTTCTGGAAATGAATACATTGTATTAACATTAGTAAAAAAACTAGTGCAAAACAATGCAATGATTTCTCCATTGTCCTCACATAATCTATTATTTCTTTTTTTCCACAACGAGTAAATGGTGGTTAAGAATGTAGCTTTTAGGAGAATGGCATTCGGTTGACCAGGTCTTGTGAGGGAGATGAAACTATAAGGTTTGCTCCCATTCATGTGTATGAAATCTAAAGTCTAAAATGTGTTGAATTCTATCCCATACGATTTTAGAATAATTACAAGGGAAGAAAAGATGGTTTCTATCTTCTTCTGTTGACCTACATAAAATGCAAATTGAATCATGATGTCCAAACCATCTATTTTCATCCTTAGCCTATTTTTGATTGCTAACCATGTAATTATAAAGGCCTTTGGGTAGAGCAGATTTTTCCATAGAAAGTAGTACCAGGGCACTTCAGGAGAAATTCCACTAAAGATAGTATGAGTGGAAGAATTAGTGAACTTTCCTTGTGTGCTTGGGGTCTAAATTCTATAGTCTTCATTGAAACTATCCCTGAAGTCTGGTAAGAATTTCCTCAAAGACAAAAAGCCTCTTAAATTACCTTGGCATTCACCATTATGAATGAAAGCTGAAATTTTTGTATTAGTAAGTAATCGATTACTCAGTTGAGCTAACTTTGGTTTGTGAATAAGAGGACTAGCTTTTGACCAATTATCGAACCAAAGCCAATTACTTTCCCTATTCCCTTGATATATGGGTATAAGAAGCTTCCCAAGTTCAATACTTGATTAAATATTTGATATGTGTCTAATTGATTATATATTTACTCCACAACACTTAGAGATGTTTGATTCCATTTGTATTTGGTTTTTCGTTGTTGTTTTTGTAAAAAATGAAACAATCCCGCAAAACTTGTTTGGTTAAAGATGTTTTCAATTTTTGTTGTTAAAAATAAAAAAACTACAATGATTTTTTGAAAACGTAAAAAAGATGTTTCGATGTATTAACATGTTTTTATATTTAAGGAAAACGATTTTCCTGCACCGACTCTACAGCTTCAGCCTTTTCTGTTATTTCTTAGTCACTATGTCTTCTGCCTTCTTCTACGTTTTCTACCAGTTGTGATTTCTGCGTCTTCTGTCATCTTCTGCCTCTCTTGCATTTTCTACTGTTTGTGATTTCTAGGTTTGTTTTTATCCGCTTATATTTGTGTTGTAACTCGTTGCCCGGCTGCTATTATTTGTGTTGAAACATAAACAGGTCCATCACCTTCTCTGCTTCAAAATCTTGCAAGAGAGTGCATGTTATGCTATAGTAACATGCAACATAATTAAAATTAATGCATTAAATTCATCAATGCTATTTTGTTTCATGGGAGAGGCCCTTCTTGTGTTTCCCATTGGACAGTGCTCAAGGATAGCATAATGACATGATACTTGTCTTAGATCTTCAACTTGTTCACCTAGATGAGGGATACAACGATATCCCTCCCCATGCTTTGACAAATCCTGAAATGGAAAAAGTGAATGGAAAGTTGTAGTATGAAAGTATCTTGCATTTTTTGAGTGAAGATGGGATCATTTGTTTACCTTGTTTGAAGATAAGGTTAAAAGTTAACAATTTCAGGAGCGTCTAGTTTAGCTGTAAGAATTAGCTCCAATGAACAAGTTGTTGTGTTCCTAGGTTTGGAGCATTGATAACTATCTTAAAGCACCTGATATTTTAGTGGTATCGTTATTCATGTTTGTATTCACATTTCTAATTGGTCAAAGTGCTCCTTGAAGGCTCTGTTTCTACAATAAAATGCTCGTTTCATTTAAGATCGTCACTATTTAGAACAGGATAGTAATTCTTGAAGCTATAGTTTTGAATTGTTGTTTAAATGGAGAAAGCTTTGGAGGATTTCCTTGAAGCCGTTTAATATATTGACATAAAGAGAAGTGGTTTCTGAGATAAGAAGATTGCAGTCAGTGGCTACATTAGGACTGCACTTCTACTTACTAGTCAGAGAGCTTTTAAGCAATAAGAGCATGCGAAAAGCTTTCTATTTAATGATGCATGTCCTGGATCATTCACGTCCCAGAAAACTTGACCAAATGTAGCTAGCAAGGTTGCCGTCGTGGTAACTTTTCAACCAAAAAAAAAAGAAGGTTGTCATCATGATATCTTGTTATTAAGATTCTTTCCATTTGAAACATGTGCAATTTCAACCTTTTGTTAGAAGGGAGAACATTAATGACAGACCCATATGGTGATGTGTGGTATTTAATAAATGAGATAGAGGTATTTGACATCTATATCAGTTTGGCTTGCTGACTAATGCATATTAAATTTCCTTGAAGTCATTTAATACATTGATGTAAAGAGAAGTGGTTTCTGATATAAGAAGATTGCAGTCAGTGGCTACATCAGAACTACACTTCTGTTTGCTAGTCAGAGAGCTTTTGAGCAATGAGTGCATACAAAAAGCTGGCTAGTAAGCGAGCTCACCGAATTTCTTAACCACATATAAGTAATAAGTTATAACCCTGTAAAACTGTTATTAGTCCCTATCAGAGTCATATGCATATGAAAATCTAGAGATGTTTAAAGAGAAAGTACTAATCCAGGTTTTCAATCGTAGTTGGTGACCATAGTTGTATTATAATTTTGTGGTTTTGGTAAATGTCACCACCTTATAATTGATGAAGATAATTGCAATAATGAATAATCATTTCAATTATACTTGCAGTAGTTGGATTTGTTACAATGCAGTTGATATACATGTATCATGAGATATATATCTCCTTTTGTTATATCATGAGATCAAAGTGGGGTCAAATGGCAGGGATGTTGGTTTGACCATCATGCATATATTATGAATTTGCTTAAATTTACATCTTTATTTTTATGCTATAGAATCAAATTTACACCTTTATTTTTGTTCAGTCATTCCATGCACTTTATGCAATTTAGCATTTAATACGGTTGTCTCATGTTTATTTTGAACCGTATTTATCATTTAATACTTTGTACAAATTGTTATGAATCATATCACTTATATGTGGTTACATTTAGTGATGTAAGGTTTGAACAATATGAACAATTCCAATGATTGTATGGAAATAAATGAAAAAGATGGGGTATAGAATGATACTATAAAGACGTATTTAATCTCCTCGATTGTTGATAAAGTAAAGAAGGGAAATATAATGACTACTACCTTTTCCAAATCTAGTTGGAAGAATATGAAGGTAGGGCTTCAAACAAAATTCAATAAGGAGTATATTGACATTCAATTGAAGAATAAGTATAATAGATTAAGGGCTAGATTAAAGAATTTCAAGAACATATTGAAAGAAACAGGAATGGGGTGCAAGTCCCTTACTGGTAAAATTAATGTTATAAATGCATGTTGGGAAAATCTATTTAAGATAAATTATGTATTTTTTATTAATATATCATAATATATAATATTTATTCTCATATTCATTTTTCATCATTATTGGTGCATAAAATAGCTTACAAATTAAAAAAAATGATGTAAGGAATTTTCAAACTTGTGACATATTTTTTGAGATATCATTGCAACTGGTGTGCATGCACATCGATCAACTAAATCTCTATCAAATAGTACAGCAGAGGAACATGAAAATGATGTTGACGAAAATTACTCGTATAATGAAAAAGAATATCAAGATATAAGTTCTATATCTAAGAGAAAGAAATCTCTTAAGAATAAGAAGATAAAGAAGACACATTCTAACATTGTAGAAGAGGTCGTACTTGTACTTAGTGAACAATCAAAAAGGAAGAATGATTTACTTGCAGAAAAACTGAATAAAATATCATCCACTGGAAAGAGTAAATCTCAAGAGTGTAATATAATGATGGAATATATGAAATCCTTAGATGAATTGGGTGTTGACGATATACAATATGGAAAAGTTATAAAGGCTTTATATGATTTTCCACTTTATAAGAATATTTTTATGAAGATGACAGATACAAGGAATTGCATTGGATCGTGTCGCTTTAGTTATATTTTCATGTTATTACATATCGAATTCTTATTAATTTGACACTTTTATTTTAAACATTATTCCATAATTTGAACATTTTAAGTTTGTGATTTGTATGACTATTTGACTTAATGTATGAATATTTTGTCTACATTCGGTTAAACTTTTTGATTGAATGTTTTATTAATTATTTAATG
>JAOSBN010000008.1:35031899-35045662 GCA_027563595.1 Erythroxylum suave | reverse complement strand
CAAAATTGGCTCTATAAAGATGCATAAAAGGTCGACCTTTTATGCATCTTTATAGAGCCAATTTTGAGCCTTTTCCCGTTGTCCTTTCTTTTACACAATATTATGAGCCATAAACCATTTTATCATTTTCTCTCAATTTGTTTGACCTTCTATTAGGAACAAGAGCATTTGAGGAATTTAGCGACTTATTCACTACGTAAATTAAAGTGTTGGTTTAATTTGGTTATCCATGTTGTTTGGGGTTGAAATTTCTTTTGAATAGAGTATCTTTGTTATAACTTTCTTTTTTAGTTCTTTCTTGTTAAAAGAAAGTATGAAAAAAATGAAAGTTGTTCCATATGGCCAAATGACAATGAGCTCAACCGTATTTTTTCAATAATTTTTTAAAAAATGAATAGATAAAAAAAGAAAAAATATGTGTGGGACCCAATCTTTAAATTAAAGGGTACTATAGTAAAAAGGTGGAGATGTTTGAAAAAAATTATGTTGGGGATTTGTGAAGTAGTAGTTATACTTAATTGCTTAATTCTTAGAATTGTTTTTATACTTAATAAGTAGCTCACTTTTCCAAATGTCATACCTTTACCCTAGCCCTATTACAACCAAATGAAAAGACCTTTTGATTAGTGCTTAACTGTGGTTAAGTGATGGAGATTTGGTCGATAAGCAAGCTTATGGAGATATACTTTCATTGAATGTAAAGAATGTAATAATCAGTACAGTGGAGCTAGTAGTCTGGTGCCAAATTAGAGTTGAACCAAACCACACTGAATTTGAGCATCTTTCAATACAAAACATGTTTAGAAAAAGGTGTAATTGCCAAAAGGGTAGACAATAATCGATAATGGAATCCCATCTAAAACATGACAATTCTAGTATGGAATGCTAGATGGTTGAATGATCCTTTTAGTCAATCGATGATGCGAGAGGTGGTGAGGGATAAGAACCTAGCCTTGCTTGGACTTCTTGAAGCTAGAATAAAGGAATCCTTTACACTTTTTGGGTGCTAATTGGAAGCTATTCTTGAATCATAACTCACACGTAAATGGAAGAATTATTTCTCTATTCAACGATGACCTGGTTGGAGTGACCATTTTTAAAGAATCAGATAAGTTGATGCATTTACACTATCACATGAAACATTTGAATAAGGGGTCTGATCTCATATTAGTAAATTCTTCTAATTTTTGTTTCCAATAAGATAACTTATAGAATGATCTACTCCGCTTACAATAAGGCATACAAAATTCATAGCTTGTAGTGGAGGATTTTAACTGCTCTTTGAATTTAGTTGAGGTGGAAAATAATAGGAGATTCCACACTGGCATTATGCAGGAACTCACAAAATTTTGTCCCAAATGGATCTAGTAGACCTTAATTCTACTGGACGATTACTTACTAGGTCCAATAAAGAACAAGGTACTACGCTTGTGAGGAAGAAACTAGACTGGGCTCCAGTGAACACCATATGGTTAAACCATTTCCCTTCATCATTTGTTCATTTTGGTTAAAATTTGATGTTTGATAACTCACCCATGTTAACTCAAAGGCTCACTCACATTAAGTCTATGGGTGCTCTGCTCAGATTCTTTAATGCAGTTACTGGTATGGTGGGATTCTTAAATCTAGTGACTACTTATTGGCACACCAATATTACTAGATATAAAGCTTATCAGTTCATGTCTAAGGTTCAAAGTGTGAAGGAAACTATTAAACAATTTACACTTATTTTCATACCCTAAAATAAAATCTCACTCATGCTCAACATAATTATTATCTAAATCCCTAAAATCTAGTACATTGACAGATGAAAGTTCACTCTTTACAATCCTATCAAGAAGCCCTCAAGTTTCATTATTCAATCTTAGTACAAAATGCTAGACTATACTAGTTACAAGATGGGGATACCAGTACTAAATATTTTCATATCTCTGTGTTAGCCACAGGAATGTTAATTAGATTCCTATGCTTTTTGATGGTAGTGTGAGAGAATGTCCTTATCAAAATAACCTCATGGAACTAGCTCGTCAATATTTCTTGGGTTTAATAAGTGCTACAGATGTTGTTTCATCTAGCCTTAATGTTTAACCTGTTTGAATGCAAACTTAGATTGGAAATTATGAATGCTATGCTTTTGTCTGTCATGATTCATGATATCAAAAGGTTCTTATTCAGTCCACATCCATTTAAATCCCCAGGTCCTGATGGGTTTACAGCATTGTTTTTTCAGCATATTTTAGACATCATTGGTAAGCTACTTACTGAGACTGTTATGGAGTTCTTTCAATCAGCCAAGCTTTTGTAGGAAATTAATCATATTTACGTCTGTTTAGTCCCCAAGAAGCAAAGACCCTCTACTATGGGTAACTTTCGGCCAATATCCTATTGTAACACTATTTATAAGGTGATATCAAAGCTTCTTGCTGAAAAACTCAAATTAGCCTTATCAGACATTGTCAACCATGCTCATGGAGCTTTTATACCTAATAAACACATTGAAGATCATATCTTGTTGGTTCAAGAGCTAATGAAAGACTATAACATAACACAAAGTCAAAATTTGCTTACTAAAGATTGATTACTTCAAAGCATTTGATACCATAAGTTAGGATTTCATAAGGATTTGTCTTGAGGCTATTCATTTTCCTTATCATTTATTGCAATTGATCACGGCTTGCTTGTAATCTTCCTCATTGAGTGTTCTTTATAATGGTATTTCTACCAAGCAATGCAAACATGTTAGGAGCATTTGATAAGGTGATCCATTATCCCCTTACTTGTTCACTTTAGTTATGGAAGGTTTTTACTGGATTTTAATGAAACTTATAGAATCTAATGGGATATTTAAATATCATCATCTTTGTAAAGAAACTAATCTCTCTCATATCATAAATGATGATGATCTTCTACTTCTATATGAAGCGGATGTCCCTTTTATCAAAATTATGATGAATGCTCTCAACATATTTGCTTATATCTATCTGGTAATGTGCAGAATTTAGATGAACTAAGACGATTCAATGATTTCACTACTGTTTCTCATACCTTTACTTATCTGGGTGTTCCTATTGCATGTTCCAAGCCTAGATATCCATACTATACAATAGAACATTCTCCCTAATTACTTTAGAGTGATGAATCCTATCTTGATCACACAACTACCTTCATATAGTTCATACTATATCCAATGACTACCGATTGACTAACCAATGATTAAATAGGTCATAAGCAGTATCAAAACATAGCAATCTCTATATAAGATAACTTTGGTAACCACAAGTCAAAGGATCACTTATGCAATCATCACAGTGAGAATTCTATAGACATACAAGTAATGTTCCAAATGGATTTCTCGTGTCGGGTCTATTAAGTGAACTTGTTCTCTAACAAGCACCCACACGTTTGTTTAAGTATCTCCATACTTTAGCCAATGAGGTTGACTACATCCTTCATAAGGAAAAACAAAACGTGTACTACACTGTTTACATTCTATTAATGCCTAGTCTTAATATAACAATGACTAGGAACAATTTAGGGATAATACATAAGTGCCATATGAATCTTATAATTATAATCTCATTATAATTTCTTTTTCAATATGCAGTTATCTCATAGACTTTGTCATATACATCTAAACATATATAAAATAAATAATGCCTTTAAGTAATTGTCACTAAACTACAACCAAAGGATTGTTAGTAGGGCATAAACTAGCAATCTCCCACTTACACTAAGCCAATAGTATAAGTATCTCATACCATATCATTATATGACAATTATACTATTGGTAGGAAAGTAGCTTAATGATAGAATTCTACAAAATTCTCTATAGTGACTAGTCGCCTAAATCTTACAACTTTCATCTTAATTATAATTAAGAAAAATGACTGAATACAAACTTAGATCTTTGGTGAGACCTTAGCTCCTTTTGCATGCTCAATATCTTAAATGTTGTACAGTACATTACTGTCATAAACAATGCAAGGAACTGCATCTAGTTCACTAAAGAACTAATTGATCCAATTAATCATTTTCACTAAATGAAAAATGTATTATGGCTTAATTAGTAATCATTGCTACATTGGAACCTTTCTAATCTTGAATGATATCATTCTAAGTAAATAAAACTTAATTAGGATTTACTTCTAAAGTTATATCCTTATCATTTTGAGGTAAAATATCAACTCATACATAGAATAATGGATATCTTTAATAATTCACAAGGATTTGAAAACTCAAATACTAAACATCTATAGTATATTATTTATGTACTTGGATTTAGACTTAGACCAAGTGAATAACATCTAATCTATTTTTATAGATCTAATTCCTAGAATTAAGTTGTTACCTTTTCTTATCTAATAAAAGTTGTTCTTTGAAAATTATATTTTTAACAATTGAAAGTTAGAATTGTTGTTCTATATGAGCAATATGTCTTCACATACTCTCACTAAAGAGGAAAATTATACTTCCACTAACCTTCTTGCAAACATGATAAATTCACAATCATCTCCAAAATATACTTTTTGACTTCATCATGAAAGTGAATGTTTCATCATCTCGTAACATTTCAAGTATACATCAAATTTATTAATAAAGGCAATAGTTCTAATTGGATGTATTGTCATGAAATTTGAACTTTTCAAATTTCATCTTACTCCCATTGCTTATCCTAATAATCATTCTCCAATAAGTATACATTGAAACAAACAATTAGTTCAACATGTCTATAATATTATATCCAACTTTTTGGATATCTCATAACCTTTTATTACCCATTTTCAGTTTTAAACTTAATGAATAATATATGCTTGAACTAAGTATCACATCCCTAAATCATTAACTTTGACTCTTTCAAAAATTAGTGTTTCATATCTAATATCAAATCTTGCTAGTTAATTAAATTAGAACTATTAAAGGTAAGTCATTGTACTAAGTATCGCTGTAAAAGAAATATCATCGCATCATACAATATCTCATATTGTATTTTTCCTCCTGACATATATACATACTCTTGTAGAATTTTGTTTTGAAGGTATTAACTAGAGAATCCCATTCCCTATAGATAATCAAAACAAGAATCTCCTCGAAGTGCTTTAACATTTAATACATATGACTATATCTCATAAAGTCATTAGTAATCTAATGAAATATAAGTATCATTCTTTTATGAATTGTTATTCCATTAAATACATCACATGTATAAGATTTAACAATTCAATACCATCATCAGCCTTTCACCAAAGGTTGATTTGGTTATTTTTCAATTTTTTAGGTTTCACAAGTTCCATATGATTCATATTCAAAATGATACATATATCCTAGTATGTAACTTTATGATTCTCATTATGTAATCAATATGGCATAAGAGGATAATCTAGGTTATCCAAATTTTTATTCTTGCCATTTATACTAAGCATAAGTCTCCTTTGATCATATACAAACTATTTGCATAAAGTTAGAACAACTACTTTTACTTAACAATATATTCCTTATCGTGCTTTGAACACTGTCATAATGTTGAATCTAAATTCAATACAAATACTCATAAGCATGAACTAGAAATACATATGATCTCTATCATCTCACGTATAGGTAAGAAAATTCATGCAATCATATTATCATACTATAGTAAATGTCTTTAACTGATTGTTGCATGTAAAATATAAAATATCACACATATAAAACATACAACTTAACATACATCTAATATATATGTTAATCATATAAATAAAGTATGCATCTTATGCACCCATAGCGAGATTACATGCATAAAACATCAAGCCTTGTTTGATTCTAATTGTTGATCTTTATAATCTAAAATAATATTTCCTGCTTGATGGAAAAATTAAATTAGATTAAAACCATTTATTCCTAAATAAATTAAATTCCTATTCTAAATAGAAATTTATTTTAATTTGAAAACAATTTTCAAATCCAATTAGAAACTATATCCAATTATTTCGACTTCTTAAACAAAATTTAACTAAAACAATTTTCGATAATTTATTCTTCTCACTTATTACAATTTACCAAAACTCCTTTTTTAAAATTATATAAGTAACACTTTCTAATCTCATTGCAAAATTATTATTTCTAATATCACTAGAAATTGTTTTTCCTTAATTAGAAAATCATTTTCTAATGTTAAAATGAAATTAATTTCAAAATTAAATAAAAATTTTAAATTTAATTAAGAAAGGCATTTATATTATTTGTTTAGAGATTGAGTTCTTAATTAATTAAAAGATTCTTTAATAAATTAGAAAACTATTTTCCAAAATATTAAAGAAATCATATTTTTTAATTAATATATGAAAACATTTTTCAAATTTTAATCAAGAAAAAATCCTTTCTAACAAATAAAAAACTTATTATTCATAAATAAAGAAACAATTTCTAAATAAATTAAATAATAATTCTCTAAACAAATAAAGCCATAAATTTAGTTATTAATGCTATGAAATATTTAAGAAACTTATTTTGATTCATATTTGGTTTTAGATGCAATTTGGAAGCTGAAGAAGTGAAATGAGTTAAAAGTACATTCTTTAAGCCAACCTCTTGATGTTTAAACTAATTTGTCTTTGTAGAATAAGAAGGAAATGGATTAGGGTGAAGAAGGGGGAAGAAAATGCAAGAAAATGAACATTTTAACATGACTTGTAAGATGCATGGCCGTGTATCTACTTACATGGCCATGCATCTTAGTGTTTGCAATTTTTTTGGTTTGCATAGCTGTATATCGACTTACATGATCGAGCATCTTTGCTTATTTTTAGTTTGCCCGACATCTTCATAGAACCCTAATTTTCATATAAATAAACATTTGAGTTACCAAAAGAGGGATGAATCGTTTTTGGGACATGAAGGGAGGTAAAGCACATAATTGTGATCTATGGAGGGCTAATCTTACTTTTTAAAACTCATAGGTATTATTGAAGCCGAAGAACATAGTTAAGCATCTCTTATATTGTTGATCTTCTCTCGTTATGGATTGTTTAGTTATTCTGTGCTTATCATTTTGGGGATTCATGTATGGAAGGTTAATATTCTCATTCACAATAGATTGTTTATGTATGAACCCACGGCTAGAATATGGAATACAATACATAATACTTGTATTTTAAATTCATTTGTGGTAAAACAATGGTGATGAATCATCATGAATAGCATAACATAAGATAAATGACCCGAGCTTATGTGGTAGTTGTCTAGATTAGTTTGTTTTCTTAGCTTGGATTGTGGCTGTCCTATTAAATCTAAAATGATTATTCTAGGTTATTAGATAGATAGGTTTAGCTAAAGAGCTTATTTTAATTAAACAAGACCTAAGGGAAAACCAGAGTAAACAGAGCTTATTGTTAACCTACGATTAATAGTTTCTAAGAGAGGTATGAAATCAACAACACGATCAAGTGTCCTTGTTTGTGTGTGGGCTAAGACTGATTCGAGAATCGAATTCCAAACTTATTCATCAATTTATCATTTTCTCACTATTTGATTTAAATTGCTTTCATTAGTTTAATTTACTTTATTTTGTTATTCAAAACCAATCAAATCCCCAATATTCTAAACATTGATTACTTTCATCACAAAAGCCTGACACACACTCTCTATAGATACGAACCATACTCACCATAACTATAAATTTAG
Organism: Erythroxylum suave; assembly: GCA_027563595.1. NCBI lineage: Eukaryota > Viridiplantae > Streptophyta > Magnoliopsida > Malpighiales > Erythroxylaceae > Erythroxylum > Erythroxylum suave. The sequence goes on along the minus strand of JAOSBN010000008.1, from coordinate 35,038,006 downwards.
TTGTGCAGAATTAGGTTTTATTTTTTGGTGCATTAGACATGATTTAAGAATTTTGACGTCGTTTCCAAGGAGTGTGATGCTTTAGTTTTTTCTTTTGATTTCAATTGATGTTTTTTTAATAAATTTTATAATTATCTTTTACATTTATTTCTTGATCTTTTCATTTTTGTTAGTGTTTGTGTATAGAAAGGACACTGCGAAGGGAGTATGTCCCTATTGGACTATGTCAATGCTATTGGTAGAAAATTTTCCCATAACGCATATTCCCAATCCTATGACTTAAAAAGATCATGTGAACCATAGTTATAGAGGAGATTGCCAACAAAACTACTTCCTAGATAGGTCGTAGGTTGCACAGTATTTTCTGTATAGACTAGAAGCCTCTTATTCCAACTCAAGTACATCTTTGAAAGACTTAATAAGGCTGTTACTACTAATACTCATCATTTCATCAAGATATGAAACAATTCTAACAAGATGCAAGGTCTACATTTCTAAACTTGGGAATCCTAAGAAGACTACTCAAGGGATTGCTTATGAAGAAGAAGTTAAGAAGAGCTTAAAGAAAAAAGGGATATATCATTTAACTCAATGTTAAATACTGAGTCCGTAATTGTTGTTAAGACTAACCCTTGACCTTTTTCTAGCAAGTTGGAGAAGTCGAATAAGGAGGAAAATGGTAAAGAGTTATTAGAAATATTTCAAGAGTGCAGGAATCAGCAGAGATTAAGTGTTTGACGATAGGGGAGACATTAAATGTGAGTGGTCAGGCCCTATCCTGAAGAACCTTAAGTGGAAAAGGTATAAGTGGAGACACTTGAAGAACATAAATTTGTCACTTAAGGTGGAAAGCATGGAATCGAGCCAACGTCACAAAACAAAGGCGTTGTTTGGGAGGCAACCCAAGGAAAGTTTTTTCTTTTCATTTACATTTTCATATATGTTGTTTTTTGTTGAATGCTCCACTTCTTACATTTGATGTGATGTTAGTGATAATGTAAGTTTTAAGTATGGCAGTGGGGATCTTAGTTATCATTTTTTTAATTTTACGTCTTGCTCATGTGTTTTTCTTAGGCTAGAAAACAAACGAACAAATAAACAATTTCTCTTTTTCTATTGCTTTTAAGACTATATAGTCATAATTAAAGCGTGAATTGGCTAGAAAAATTTATGGCAACTTAAGTATGTACTTTTATTCTTGTGATTGATCAATATACATTATCTATAGAAGAGTAGTGACTAGTGGTAGACACAAGCTAGTAAGATTTTGAGCTTTTATAGATTGACACATCCATATTAGTCTCATTGTCTTTTGTTTATACATGACCTTGATGACATGTATGCCCTAACTTTGCTTTGATTTTCTATTCAAGAGTACATTTTTGTAACATGTGTTAATATGGAAATGATATAGACATTATTTGTTTCATAAGTTATATTACCTAAATAGCCTACCTATTGATATGATTTTTCCTTTTAATAGGCCCTCATGAGCTTTATTTTCCCTATCTTTTTGGGCTAACCACATTAGATGCCTTAAACCTAACCAAATATCCTATCCAAGCCTTAAAGCTAGTGAAGCATTAGTTTATTATTGATAATTGTGGATGCATAAAGGTTTAAGTGTGGGAGTGTGCATATATATGGGTTAGTTATAATTGTAGGAATGTCATTTCATCTGTTATAAAAAAAAACTTCAATGTTAATGTAGCTTCTTTGAATTTTATAAAAAAATAAAAGCAAAAGAAAAATAAAAAGAAATAAAATAAAATATATATGTTTAAATAAAAGAATCAAAAAGCAAATGTAATTGTTTTGCAAAGTTATTCATAGTTAGTTTCTCCTCCTAAAGTTGTATGAAATGGGTGATTTGAGTATGCTACATTTGAGGTAGATGTTGTTTTGATGGATTACCACTTATGGTTATAATGTATTGTTTATCATCAATTTTATGAGTGATTCCTTCTAATTCCTTCAACGTCAAGAGGGTTATGGCGTGAGAGCTTGAATATGAAATGTGAAACATAGTTTTTGCATTTATTATATCCAATGGTACCCAGTTTTGAGTAAATGTTGGTTTTTGCACTAGATGTTATATTGACTGATTTTCTTTCTTCACTAGCTTTGATGGATTTTATGCTACATTACTTAAGTACATCTCTCCTTAACCTTTGCTCATATTACAGCCTTAGAAAAGTCCTTTGACTCACGATTATGCATTTGAATCTTAGTGGTGGAGATATGAAATGATTTGCAAATTTGTGAAATGTCTTGATAATGAATGGTATTTGAGTGTACACATAAATTTATAGTATTTAAACACATTTTCTCAAAGTATACCCCAAGATTGTTCAGTTTCTGAAGGGACTGATTGTTGATTAGTCATGAGTAGAGGCATTGAATGTTGAGTTCTTGCTATAGTTTTGAAAGTTATTTCTCTATTATTAGAAAATATAGAAATAAGTGTTTTGGATTGTGACTTTGATTTTGTAGTTTTGCCTAAGGACAGTCAAAAGCTAAGTGTGGGAGAACTTGATATGTGCATAATTGATTATACATTTACTCCACAAAACTTAGTGATTATTGCTATAAAATGTTTAGGAAACTCATTAATATTACAACTTGGAAGATAAAGAGCAAAAATAAGTTGAAAGTACATTCTTTGAGCCATCCTCTTGATGTTCAAACTCATTTGTCTTTCTAGAACAAGAAGGAAGATATGTGTTATTGTTTATACATTCACTTCTTAACATTTAGTGATTATTGTTGAGAAATACTTAAGATACTAATTTTAGTTCATATTTGGTATTATATAGAATTTTGAAGCACATAAAGTAAAATAGGTTAAAAGCACATTCCTTGAGCCAACATCTTGATGTTCAAACTCAATTGCCCTTATGGAACAAGAAGGAGATGGATTAAGGTGAGGATTGGACAAGAAAATGCAATAAATGGAGGATTCACCATGTTGTGCAAGATGCAAATTGTGTCAATATTGTTTTGGTGTGCACAATTGGATGCACAACCATGTACACATCCGTGCATCTTACTAGAACCCTAGTTTTTCATATAAATTAATATTTTGACCAACTAGAGGTGAGAGAATCATTTGGGGACTTTGTGAAGGGGTAGAGCACTTATCTTTGGAGACCTATGAAAGGATAAGTTTCCTTATTTCAGTTTGAGGGTGAAATTGACGCCGAACATCACATTTAAGCATATTGTCATCGTGTATTGTAAATCTCTCTCTTTTTAGGCATTGTTTACATTATTTTATGTCTATTGATTTATGTATTTGTGTAAAGATGATATGAATGTTTTCATTAGAATGGTTTTTTATGTAAACTCATTGCTATACATAATCATTGTGTTTTAGATTACTTTGTGAAAATTAATGGTATGAGTCATCAGGGATGACGTAACGTAGGTTAAATGACCTAATCTTGTGTGGTTGTTACCTAGATTAGTCCATTTTCCTTATTCTTAATTTAGTTGTCAGACTAAATCTAAAGAGCTTGTTCTAGGTTAGTCAATAGCTAGGTTTAATTAAAGATCTTATATTGATTAACCGCGATCTAACTGAAAACCAGGGTTAACAGAGCCTTTTGTTAACCAATTATTTCCAAGAGAGGTGCGAGAAAAAAAGTGACAATGACTTCTGTTTAAGTGTATAGGCTGAGATTAACCGAGAACTGCATTTTGAATGCATTCATTACTTTCATCATTTTAACTGTTTGAATTAAATTACATTATTCAATTCAATTTTACTTTATTTTCTCAATTACATCCAATCAAACCCCCTTTATCTTAAACATCAAATATTTTCATTACAAAAATTACATGTACATTCTCTTTGTGTACGATACATGCTCAGTGATGTTATAGATCTTAGTTTGCTGAGTTAGATTTTATTTTCTAGTGCATTCAACATGCTGACAGCATGTGATTACACCAATCAAAATGAACTAGACTATTACTATAGCAGTGGTAAGTCTAGGTCGATCCTATAGAAAGTGTGTGTAAAGTTGTTGAAATTAATTTAATCGATGATGAAATTAGACTAATTAAGTAAATTAAAGAAAACATATGAAAAATGGTAAAAGTGGGGAATTCAGTAGGGAGTTAGTTCTTTGGTTTAATCTCAGCCTACATCCTAATTAAACATATTTCATTGATTTATTGTTCTCAAACCTCTCCTAGAAACTGTTAACCATGGATTAATAATTAACCCGAGTTTTCTCTTAGGAAGTGTTTAATCAAGATACGATCTTTAATTAAACCTAACTACCGTATAACCTAGGATACGATCTCTTGATTCGATTTTGTAATAGCATTACAGATTAGGAAAATCGATTAACTTAGGTTATGTTATTCCTAATGATTACGAATTATTAGTTACCACACATGAACTTCAACATAACAATTACAAATTGTATCAAAATTCTAACAATAGGTTTGTAAATAAACAATTCAATGAATGCATTAAAATCATCCTTTCACAATACCTAATAGGTTCATACACAAATAACTGAATAATAACCAAAATACAATTATCCATACACAAAACCTAAATCAATTAACATAAGATAACACAATCAATTTCTAATAAGACAAAGAAACAACAAAAATCGTGAAATACACTTAACTCAGGTTGTCGGGATCAATGCCACCTCCGAACTGATGTCAGGACATCTAGCCTTTCATATGCCTCTCTCAAAAAATGCTTCAGTCCATTGAAATAACCCCAGCCGAAGACCCTGCAAACCTCGCTACTGCTCTATTCTTCTCTTCTGCGCTACTGTTCTATTTTGTGAATTAATTGTTGGTCCACTAGCACTATTCACTGCCTTTAAAACCCATGTCGATGTCCCTTTTGTTATTGACCAAACGTCCGCGTTTCATGGATAATGTTTGCATGAAACGCAGACATGGTCTGTGCTTACGCAAACATTGTTTGTGTAAAACGCAGACGCATTGTTTGTGTAGACGCAGACGCTGCTTGCGTTTCCTATAGCGTGAACTGCGTTTTGGCTTCTGCTCACGCCGTCGTTTCCTACTTCGCCTCCCAGCTGGTTGGACTGTCGTTTTGATCCAGCTGTTGCATGCAACATACACGCCGCTTGCATGTTTTGTTTCATCTGCTGCAGTGTTGTTTTGTGTGGACTGCTTCTTATTATGGGCTGCCGGATTTTTAATCATTTCCACATAATTAACACAAGTACATCAGTCCATTAAACTTTAAATAAATAGTTCAACTTACGCCAAATTTACAGTAAAATTTAGAATAAATAATTATAGGTTTTAACTAATAAAATACTAATAATCATGCCCAAATATGTAATAATTATAACTAAATGGACTAAGTTTAGGATGATAAAATATGTAATATTTTACACTAATCAAATTCCTCCACACTTAGCTTTTGGTTGTCTTCGAACAAAACATCAAAATTAAGCTCATATACTTAAAAATATTTCCTTTATTCTCATATTTCTCAAGAATATATAATCATAAACAAAGATGAATGACTTTCAAAAATCATAACAAGAAGTCAACATTCCAAGCTCTTACTCATGATCAATCAACATTTATCATCTTCAAAAACTAAACAATCTAATAGTAGAGTCAGAAAATGCGTTTAAACAAGATATGTTTATGGGTACACTCAACATCATTCATGATCATGTCATTCCATGACTTTGCCATTAATGTTCACATGCAAAATCATGGATTAATAGACTTTTCAAGGTTGTCAAGGAGGCAAAGGTAAGGTGAGATCAATTTGGGTCACGTAGCATGAAAGTCATTAAAGCTAGTGAAACAAAATAACACTCAATGTGACATCAAGTGCAAAAACTAACATTCACTCAACAAGTTTCATAACTTAAACTCGAGCTCTCATACACAAACCACGGCGAAGTTGCGTTGAATTCATTTCAGCCTTCTTTCATTCCACGTCTTCTTTTTGACTTCCTTTTCCTTAAATCTCCTATAATAAAAAGATGGTAGTTTGCAGTATCAATTATTCTAAGAAAATTAATTAGTGCAATGAGTACTGATTTGTAACAATTTTCACCTTCAAACTACATAAAATAAAAGCACACACT
>JAOSBN010000008.1:35012608-35029789 GCA_027563595.1 Erythroxylum suave | reverse complement strand
TCATCAACTAGGAGTAAACAAATGCAATAGCAGCTATGAAAATGCAGCCAATTTATAATATAAACTTGGCTCAATCACTTATCCATTGGAATACTCCTAGCCATTGTTGCTCATTATGATTAAGAAATATGGAAAATGGATGTAAATACGACTTTCCTAAATGGAAACCTAGTTGAGGATGTATATATGATACAACCTGAAAGCTTTGCATTTAGAGATGACAGAAGAGTATGCATGATTCAAAAATCTATTTATGGATTGAAGCAAGCATCTAGGAGTTGGAATATCTAATTTGATGAGACAAATCAAAGAGATTGGTTTCTCATAAAATCCTGATGAACCTTATATGTATAAGAAGATTAGTGGGAGTGCTATCATATTCCTTGTGTTATGTGTGGAGGACATATTACTAATAGGAAATGATGTCTCTAGTTTGCAATCAGTCAAAGTTTTTTTATCCTAGAATTGTTTCCATAAAAGACCTTGGAGAAATGACTTATATACTAGAAATAAAGATCTATAGAGATAGATCTAGGAAGTTGCTAGGTCTTTTATAGTCAACATACATAGACAAAGTGCTAAATAGGTTTAGCATGGAGCAGTCTAAGAGAGATTTTTTTCCCTTGACTCATGGGATAAAACTCTCAAAATCTATGTCCCAAGATACAAGATGAGAGGACTCACATGAGTATGATCCCGTATGTTTCGACAGTAGGATCAATCATGTATGTTATGTTATATACGAGACTTAGTATATTATATGCTTTAAATGTTATGAGTAGATATCAATCAGATCCTGGTGAGGGTCTTTAGGTGGATGTCAAGAATATTCCAAAATACTTGAGAAGGACTAAGGATGTATTCTTGAAATATGGAAATGGAGATCCTGTAGTGAGCGGGCATATAGATGTCAGTTTTCAATCTGAATAGAATGACTTAAAATCCCAGTCAGATTATATTTTCGCACTGAATGGTGGAGCAATTAGTTAAAGGAGTTCCAAACAAGAGATGACTGGAGATTTAACGACCAAGTCAGAGTACATTGCAGCTATAGAAGCGGCCAAAGAAGTTGTTTGTATCAAGAAGTTCATTATGGAACTTGAAGTGGTTCCTAGCATTGTAGACCTAATATTATTGTACTATGAAAACAGTGGAGCTATTGCTTAAGCCAAGGAATCAAGGTCTCATTAGAGGTCCAAGCACGTACTCAAGAGATATTAACTGATTAGGGAGATAATTGATAAAGGTGATTTGAAGATTGAGAGAGTGCCCACAGATTAGAACATCGTTGATCCTTTGACTAAGCCACTTCCTCAAACGAAATTTAATTCTTGTGTACTCACATATGGTATTAGATACAAAGGCGATTGACTTTAGTGAAAGTGGGAGATTGTTAGAGTAGTAATCTAAAGGGAATCACCTTTAGTACTTTTGTACAAACTTTATTTTGATTAATAAAGTGAAAGGCATTTTTCATTAATTTGATATTTTGTATATATAGGAAATGATGTTGATCTTAAATCGAATTAATGAAGTTCATGATACAAAACATAGCATGAAAAAAATGATGATGAGATCATGATAATGAGATTCCTATATTTGTATCTAAATAATCCCTGGTCTTAGGATTAATAAGACATGACATTATTAATCTAGATAGACTAGCACATGTTATACTCCTTGATCTTATCAAGCAGTGGATCTTATAAACTGTAAACATAGATGTTTAGAGTTAACATGTAAATGTTGACTAAAGGTAGTAAGTACATCGGATGACCCGCTGTAAGATTATCATATGGATGATCTATTGAATGTTAATGATTAATCTCATCATAGCAATAGTCCAAATATCCTAAGACTTAAGGTACTTAAGGATATCTTGGTTACTGATTGTAACATCCCGTACCTATATTAAGGGTTATAGTCAGGAATACCATAAATAAGAAATAAAATTGAGAGAAACAAAAATGTGTTTCATGCTCATGCATAATATAGCATGCATACATGTGAATTTGATCATTGCACACATTACAATAATTTGTTCATGCACTCATTTGACATTTTTCGAGTATAAACGATTGATTTAATGTGATTATGAGGTGGATAGTGAATATTTTATTCTAAAAATTGATTTGGTGAATTAAATTATCAATTTAGAATTTTTGGAAAATTTTGAGAATTTTCTACAATTTTTGGGTATTTATGGACTAGGAAAAATGCCAAGTGGTAGGACAACTGTTAAATGGTAGTAAAAATAAATATCAAATGGTATTAGAATTATTGAAAAGTGATATTGGAATTTAATGACTCAAGTCATTAAAAATTGAGTGACAATTGGAGTAGAAATTGGAGACAAATGGACTAGCAATAAAGAGGATCCATTAGAAACCATAAGCAAGTGACAAGTGGCTAGTAACATGTGTCACTTGCCACACCACTTATTAAACCCACGTTTTGTTAATTGAAAGACCAACTTTTGGGTCTTTCACTTGTCAATTGCTTCTTTTTCATCGTAAGTCTCTCCTACCTTCATCTTCTTCATTCCTTATTCTCCTTCTTCATGTTTTTGCTTCACCAAGCTTTATTAATGTTGCACCTTGCTCTCATCCATCATTACTTCTATTTTCTTTGTCTTCTTCACCTTCCTACAAGAAGACCCAATCCATTCCTCCATGAGAGTTGATGGTTATATGATACATGGGAAAGCTAGGGTTAGGTGATTTTTTTTTAAGATCTTGAAGTAAACAAGTAAGTTAAAAGCTTTACTCTTCCTGATTTGTTGAATGAAGCATATATAATGATGGTTTGAGGGCATATGATCATAAGATGGTATTATATATGTTTGACGTAAATAAGAAAAAATCCGGATATGTACATGTCTTCTTTTACGTTTATGTTGATTTATTATTTAAATTGATATAGAGATAATTTTGGAGTTAGAATGAATCCTAAGATGGGATTGAAAGAAGTGCAGAAAAATGGATTTTTGTAAATGTAAGCACATGTTCTGTTTTAGGTTAAAGATCAAATATAAATCATGAATTGTTGTGTATGATATTGAGATGAAGTGGAAGTAGGAATGAAGTGGAAATAATGAGGACATGAGTTAGAAATGATAGACTAAGAAAAAGAGATGAACTAGGATGAAAATGAAGTTAAAGGTGTGCTGAAGTATGTTATATGCAGTATTTTACTGAACATACATCTTTATTTGGACATATATTGAATTTTAGTCATCCGAATGAGATGATTTTTAATTTATATTAAACTAGAGATATATTTCTACAACTTTTTTTTTGAAGAATTCTAATTATAATGCTATTTTTAAGAGCCCTGAAATTTAGCTTAAAGTTAAGAGTTATGTTTTATTGAGGTATGAGAAATAGTATAGAGTATTTTGATCATAACTTGCATGATACAGGACCAAAATGTATGAATTTGATGTCATTAGAAACTTAAGAGATATAGGAACATTTGATTATAAGAAAATGTTGTCTAAAAACTTATGGTTTTAATTCAAAAATGGCAAGAAAAGAACGAAGGAAGAAAACGCAGCAGGTCACAATCGTGCGTCTGCTAAATCATGTGGAAAGTCATGATCGTGCCTCAGCATGATCACAACTCTGCTGATGAAGGAAGAAAGTCACGATCGTGCACATGCATAATCTTGACTCCAAAGCTCTAAAAAAGCAGGGGGGGACTGTTTCGAACATCTTTCATTCTTTTGACTATAACTTCTTCTCCCGACCTCCAAATGACATGGGATTTGAACCAACAGACTTGAAACACATTTTTCTACATATAAACCAAAAATTATAATCATCTGAAATCATTTGATAGAGATTGAGTGATAAATTTGAGACAAAATTGATGAGGAGTTTTGGAATTTCATAACTAGAGTATTTCACTGAACATACTTCGGTATTTTGACAATATCCTGATATTTATGTATCCAAATGGATTGATTGGTGACTTGGAGTAAACTAGAGAAATTGGGATATAAATTTTCTAAAGAAATTGAATTTTAATTCTATCTCTAAGAATTTCAAAATCTGGCTTGAAATTGAGTCTTTTCTTAGGCTATAACACTATCTGAGACAGAAATCATATCCTATTGTTATCGAATAACCTGGATTGATGTAGGCCGTATAAGATAAAAGTGTCTTCACAAAATTTGTAGCTTATTCTCTTAGATTTCAATTGGTATAACTCTTGGATATTAGAATTGAGAGATATGAGTTGTACAACTTGACAAATGTTCATGCATTAACAAATTTTCAAATCTGCTTAGTCTACAGTATTTTGAGCATAACTCATACAATAATGAACCAAATTGAATGATATTGGAGTCATTAGAAACTCAAGAGATAGGAAAAAAATTTCTAGAAGAAAGTGTTCTCAGATTACTCCATTTTCTTGGCAAGAAGGAACATGAAAGGTTAACTCGAAAGTATGATTTAGGAAAAATCTGAATTGACAAAATGAGTTATGAATTTCGATTTTTATGGATTTATTGAGGTATAAACCATAATTATAATGATACTTATAAGAGTTTGGAAATATGAATGTTTGCATGATGAGAATAATAGAGTGATACTCGGGATTGTCATGAATATGTATTGTGCATATTTCATATACATACATATACATTAACAATTATTATTAAGTACAGTTTTTTTTAGAAGGGCCCAAAAGATTATTGAAATTTCCACAAAGTGTTTAATGTATGATCCAATGTGAGCTTGTAATGTTAATTGTATTTTGCAATGTTTTAAATGATGTGGTCCAATAATGATTATTAGTTTTCCAAAAAAAATTATTTTTGCAATGAGTACGATTGACTGACTGTTCTAGCACGCCGCTTTCACAGGGTGTGTCTCCGAATATCCTCATGATATATGGATATGTTCTTGGTGGAAGTGGGGTGCTTCACTAATCCTTTGCTTTGACATCATTCCTTGTTATCTTAAGACGAGGTCGCTTTTAGGTGGTGATTAGGTATAACTATTAGTATTCGAAGGTAACTGGGTAGCCAATAATGGATTCACCACTATTGATAAAAGGAGATGATACCCACGACCTCTTGTAAGGGTCATTACTCAGGAGTCTTTGGCTAGAGCAGTTATGTGTGATGAAGAGAGTCTTCAATGACGCATAAGAGTAATGAGATCTTAAGACAAGAACTAACATCACTTAGACTAGATGTGACATAGTTAGTCTAGTAGGAGTTGACACATAGCCCATACTCTGAACCAAGTGGGGTATAGTATGGTGAAAGGACAAATTATGCGGTAATTGTCTATGGAAAGGTTCATAGATTTGATAATTAACTATCGAAGAGTTCCTGTATTAATCCACTTATATTCCGACAAAATGGCATCATGAAACCCTTCATGATTTGATTGAATTATGAGTTAATTCAAGTGCCTTAAATAATTAGGAACCTAAGGTACACATGTATAAAAGATAGGATGAAAAATATAGTGTGTATGGCCAATTTTAAGTAGGACCCTGGCCATGATCATGACAGAGGCATAAATGAGTATATGAATGAGTTCTTCACTCACGTACACGAGGTCTTACCACTTCTTACACACTCCAGTGAGAGTTTAAGGGTTTTAGAAGACTTCTAGAGAGTGAGAAAGGTATCAAGAACCTTGTTCTTGCAAATTCATGCAATTGTTGCAAGCAAAGTGCATGCAAAAGATTCTTGATCTATCTTCTATTATCTTGAGCATCTATTAGAACTCATCTAGTTTGGTGCTCAAATCACCCTTATACATTGTTTCTTCATCTTCTTTGCGTGTTCTTTGGGTGATCAAGGATGGGTTTGCCATTTACAACAACCCAAATAAGGAGATGAAATAGGAAAGGAGGAGAAATAAAAGGTAAAAAGTTTTGTTATTTCATGTTCTTTACATATCGTTGCATGCATGTATGATTTTGTGATTTTCGGGTTGTCATGGTGTCGAAATCTTGATTTCGACACTTCCGCTATATAGGCATGCATGTTATGCATGCAACCATGGCTAACCCAATAGGGTAATCATTATTTCTCTAGTCGGGGGAGAGAACAAATATTTTAATTTACAAAAACAACTATGTAGAATTTTTGCTCTATCAGGTCATGATTGGATAACGAAACTTTTGAATGGGAATCCTATAAGGATTTATGAAAACTTAAGAATGAGAAAGATAATCTTCTTGAGCTTATGTGATGAGATGAAGAGTTTAGGAGGCTTAAAGGAAATAAGTCATTTGACTATGGAGGAATAAGAAGCAATTTTCTTGACGACTACAGGGCATAATGATACAATTAGAGCCAATGGAGAATGCTTTCAACATTCGACCTAGACAATTTTGAAGTACTTTCGTAAAGTCTTATATGCAGTTAATCATCTTGCAAAAGGAGTCGTTACTCCACCATCTTTTACTAATATACCTCCTGATATTCAACATAATTCAAAATTCTTTCCATATTTTCAAGTACATTCATATATTTAGTTACTATTTCAATTATGTTCTTATGATTAATAATTATTTTAATATATATTTTAATTTTTAGGATTGTGTAGGAGCAATAGATGATACACATATTGATGTCCATATTCCAACCAATGAATAAATACCATACAGGGGCAAAAAAATTAATCCAACTCAAAATATTATGTGTTGTGGCTCATTTAACATGCGTTTTACATATGTAATGGCTGGATGACAAGATACTGCAAATCTTTTAGAAACAGTGAAAAATCTAGCAAATTAATTTCTTATGTCTCCACAAGGTAATATATTATTTTAAATAAACATTATAATTATGATTCATTTTAAATTTTTTTTGTTAATATTATGTTCTTTATATGTTAGACAAGTATTATTTAGTTGATTCGAGCTACACTAATATGCCTGGATATCTTTCACCATACCGAGGTGAAAGATATCATTTATGAGATTATAGAGGCAGAGGAAGACCTCAAGGTCCACAGGAATTGTTGAACTATAGGCATTCTTCATTAAGAAATGTTATTGAAAGATGTTTTGGCATTCTGAAAGTAAGATTTCCTATACTTAAAAACATGCAGAGTTATGATATGAAAAAATGAAAATACATTATTATTGCTTATTGTGTTATACACAACTATATTAGAATGTATGGACAAAGTGATGAATTATTTGGCAGTTGTGTTGAAAATGAAGAACAAATTAGGGAAAATGAAAATGAAGATGAAAGTTCTCAAGTGGAGTATAATATCACTCCAGCACAACTTCTATGTATGTCTATAAAGCGAGATGAAATTTCTCGACAAATGTGGTCTAATTAATTTATGTTTCTTTTTGTGTAGTATTATGTTTTCAAGAATTATAGTATGATAGACATATTTTATTGATTAGAATGACTTAATACAATTTCTAATTTAATTAATGTCCCATCTTTCTTTTTCACAAATAAGACTAGAGCTTTATAAGGTGACACATGTAGTCTAATAAAGCCCTTGTCTAACAACTCCTGTAACTGAGCCTTAAGTTCCTTAAGTTTTACAGGTGTCATCCTATATGGAGGAATAGATATAGGAGTAGTACCTAGAACTAAGCCGATAGTGAACTCTGTTTCCTTATATGGGAATAAATCAGATAATTTCGTGAGAAACACATCCAAAAAATCCCTAATAATACGAATATCTTTTACTGTCTGCTCAGTACAATAATATCTACATAGGCCAGATAAGCTTCACATCCACCTCGAATCAATCTCAAAGCACCCATTGATGAGATCAATCTGGCTAGCACTGCTTGAATAATACCTTGAAATATCACTCTCGACTGATTAGGAGATTCTAGAATCATCTCCTTAGTGTAGCAGTTCATCATAACCCTATGATCAGTAAGTCAATCTATACCTAGGATAAGGTCTATCTCACTTAACTACAATACTATTAAATCAGCATCTAATTCTGCCTAATAAACTCGAATCATACACCCTTTACACACTTCTCCTATCACTGTAGTACTACCTATCGGAGTATTCACTTCTATTCGACATTTCAACATCTCCCTATCACAATGCAGTTTAGATGCTAGATACGGTGTGATGAATGAATGTATAGATCTTGGATTTACCAATGCAAATGCTTCAAATTGAAAGACATTTAACACACCTGCTAGAACATTTGGGGAGTTATGAGTCTCCTGTCTGGTAATAACGTAGTTTTGGCCTAAGACTGCGGCTGATTACTCCGCACCTCAGTCCTGACCGTAGGACCAACTAAACTCACTATGCCTCTACCTCTGCCTCTCTGTCCAAATCCACTAGCTCTGCTATACTAAATAGTTGTCTCAAACATTGTTCCTCTTCTCATTCTAGACTATGCTCTGAAAACTACGAAACAATCTCTAATATTATGTTCAAAGGAGCTACAATGAAGGCAAGCTCCTGACAACTTCCAACATTTCCCACTATGTTTCTTCCCACAGTGTTCACAGTTAAGCATCTATCTAGATATTGTACCTCTACCACTGCTAGCTTGTACAAAACTGCCCCTCTATCTAAATCTCGACTGTCTTGATCTGATATGAGATCAGAACGATCTATTCTGACATTTACTAAACCTTCTGCCAGAATCAACTTGGGACTCACTAGGTTTCTTCATTTAGAACTCCTGTCTATATTCTCCTTGACCATCTTTCAACAACTATTCAATTCGAATGGAAGTAGCTCTCAGCTCAAAAAATGTTAGTAGTGTGCCCTAGGCCAATGGATATATGTGACTTTTGTACTGACATTTTGACTTATTAATAATACATTATGAGGTATTCTTTTATATATGCATGTATATTGTTTACGTAATGTGATTTACACTCCATGAATAGTATTAGGCTTATTTCATCATGTATGTGACTTGATAGTAAAACCATAAGCATTATTATGCCATTCTAAAATATCCCGGTTCGATCATTATTGGTGGAACAATAATGAATTAAGGCTAGTATGTGTTTTGGATTGATGATCACATTTTACTGATCATAGATATAAGTTATCAAATCAGATACATAGATATATGTTGGAGAACATATGTTGGACCGATCCACAGAGAGAACACTACATGGTCTCATGTCATTAGTGATTCTCAATATGGTTTGACTTAAGTCCTTTGACCTGAAGCCATCATGGTTCCTTATATAAAGAATTTAGTGTTTTGACATTAAACTAAGTTATCTTTAACTGGATAACAAGTAGTCTTATGTTGGACATTAAATGAATCATATGGAGGGATATGAATGATGTAGATGGGATTTGTACCTCTCTTAAATGAGAGAGATATCATTTGGAGCTCTTGACAAGTATGACTGAAGAAATGCATGGCCGTGTTCAAATGAATTGATGAGGAGTCATCAATGTCATTTGTTATAGTCAGTCAACTTAGGAATCAAGAAACTATGATTAATCAAAGGTTGACATGTACCATGCCTTGTGAGTAAACTTGATATCATGTTACAAAGGGATTGAGTTTATAACCATGGTTGAAGGTTAAATCGGATTACCGATCCTCATTTGATTTGGGTAGTCATAATGTCTTGCTAGAGGCCGTTTATTACTTATGGGCCTTGAAGTGTGATCAAGCCCATTGTCAACATCAAATGAGCCTATAAGGTCGTACACAGAGAGTGATGTGATCTGGGCTTATTCTCTTGGGCATAATTTATTAGGCACTGAATAAATATATGTGGATATATTTATTGGACTAGACTAAATTAAGTTGTCGAGCTTTTATTATATGAGATATAAAATAGGCGGAAACTTATTGGGCTTCCATAATCCTAATGGGCTTAGGATTACAATATTATTATTCCTAATAGGAATATGGATTAAGGTTTCTCTATAAATAGAGAACTTATGTCTCATTAGATGTGACACGAAAACCCTAGCCACCTGAAAAACCCTAGCCGTTCATTCTTCTTCCGAGAGAAATATTAGTGCGACGTTCTAAAGTGTTTTAGAACGTGCTAGCACACGTCAGCCGCTACCCGGATCGTTCATCCTCGTGTGGATACTGGTAGAGGACGTTCGCGTGTTGCAGCGTCTGCAGATCTAAAAAACAAAAACCAATCCGCGTGAAGAGGTAATTTTATACTAATGTAAAATTTTCGATTATACTTCTTGTTGTAGCATAGTTCTTTCCGCTGTGTATTGTGAATACTCGGGCCATAGGTGATCCAACAAAAACTGCTCAGATTTGTAATAGCTAGCCTCATCCTTATCTCCATATTCAGTCCATCCTTAAACCATCTACACTTGTCTTCCTCAGTCAAAATCAAGGCAATCATATACCCTCGTCAACTCATTAAAACTTTATCTCATATTCTGCTATGGTGAGATTTCCCTACTTCAGATCTAGGAAATCTTTCATCTTCTTATCCAGGTAGATCTTAGTATGTAATTCTCCTTGAAGACTTTCAAGAAGTTTTCCCACTTTAAATTACAAGGCCTGGTGATACTGACTAGAACAATCTTCCACCACTAGTAAGGTGGACCTTGCAATACTGAGACTGCATAGTCAAACCTTTCTTCTGACTCATAGTTCATCTAATCGAACACTCTTTTGGTCCTCTCTAACCATCCTTTAGCCTCAGTAAGGTCTGTACTTTCATAGAAGTCTACAGCCCCCTATTTTGCGAGTTTATCATACCTCCTTCCTCTCAGGAATTCTTGGAGGCATTTGATTAGATTGAGGTACAGGAGACTCTCTACTAACTCCCATAGACTCTAGGTCAGCTGATTCTCCAACTTGATCACCTATAGCAGATGACCTATAGTAAACAATAATCTTGATTACTATCCGAGTTTCTCACTATATATCATGTTTGTATGCTTATACCTATCCCTATAAATGATAAACCATGCGCTGATACCAAAACCTATAACATCTGACTCCACGGGGCACATAACTGATCATCCTGAGGACATTTGGGAACATACCTTATAAAAGTGACATGTTAGAGCAGTCACATTCACTTGATATGACATCATATATAAAACACTATTATTCAAAATATCAACTCCTCATTCCATTTATGAAACATAATTACACTATAACATTACACTTCATAATTCATATATGTAGTATCATAATTATCTATGCTTTTTTACAAAATATTCTATATGGAATGAGAAGCTAAACAAAAACATTCGATATAAACTCCATAGTCTCAGCTGATTGACTTTTGAGCCATTTATTGAATGAAAAAATGCAGTACTAGACTTCCTTTAAAGTGTCTTAATAGCTAGGTCTCCTTTCTCGTACCTGAAAATCAACGTTGTAATTTTGGTAAGTTTTGCGAACTCAGTGAGTGAACCATCATCGATGTGTTCACTCATACCAAACCATAATGATAATTCACAATTCAATTTACAAGTAAAACACATCACACATATACCGAATATCATGTCACATTTCGTTTCAGCACAATAGGTCAATTCACATTTCATATCACATCACATGCTCATTTATTCTCCACTATATATCAAACAGTTCACTTATTCATTTCTATTCAATCATAAGACATATGTAAGAATGTATATGCAAATGCACATGTGAATCCACTTCCGTTGTTACTTTGTTGTGACTGAGTACCTTTTTAACTGTCCCGTATCTATTCTGGATACTGGGCTTGATAACTGTCTCGTATCTGTTGTGGATACCAGGCTCATTTTAATACTGAGCTTGTGGCCCTTTATACACACTAATGAGCTTTAAGCTCTTTTTCACTGGCCACTCCAACCATAACTTCCTTTATCTGATCATGCATATTATGCAATGAAATGAATCAAATCACATATAACACTTTCAAGAACTTTTATTCATTTCAGACACAATCACATTTTCATATTCATCGGACATATGTCCAACATTCAACAATTTTGTTGAGAACACATATTTTTCCCAATTCACATTCAATCAAAATCACTTCCAATACATCCCTAAATATCAAACTCCTTGGACCATTAATTTCTGGAATTGTCAATTATATCATTTACAATTCAATAGTTGACATTTAAATAGAAGTAGATCAATCCTAGTGAGAAACATCATAGTAAGCTCCAGATAGCTATTGCCTCGACGAACCGGCAACGTCTGGACACTTACATTCAATTTGTGCGTCTAAATCATGCAATACACACATTTATACATCATTATTAATTTGATCATTCGCATAAGTAGTTAATCATACACAAATGTACATGTGTTATGTACAGGCATGCTCAATTTGACTTTCCTGGTTATGTATCCTTAATTCACATATCCTTATCATTCTAGCTCTATCACTTGTATGAGCCTAGTTTGTACTTAGGTTTACGCCTCTAAGAAACTTGATTATTCTAAGTTCATAAATCAAATAGTCATCAGTATTTTCTAGCATTATATGATCACATAATATCTAAATTCTTATTCATCCTTACTCAATTCTCATCATTCATTTCTTTTGAATCACATTAGCATTCCTATGAACACTTTCGTTCCTTTAAGACTCTAAATTTTTCATATTTTTGATACATTTATATCATCAATCTATTCTTAATTTATAATCATCAATTGACACCTAACAGATCAACCACTTTAGTCAATTATTCAAGCATCAAACCAAGTTCATTTCAAGCCTCATTCAAGTCTAAATACACCATAGGAAAGTACCTTACCATTAGATGGTTCAAACATCACTTAAACAATGAAGAACTCACATTAGTGGCCTTTCCCACGATCATGGAGGTCATCCCATGATCGTGGGTTAAGCCATCTGACCAATTCCAACCATTTCCTTTCATTCCTCACGATCGTGGCTTATGAAAATGCCTCCACGATCGTAGGTTATGAAAATCCAAAATTTCTAGCCAACTTCTTCCATGTTTTCCAGATTTTTAACTCCTACAAGTCACATCTAACACATCTTATACATGGTTCATCATTTCCAATTCATTTCCTCTTCATTCTCACCACCTCAATTCCATCTCAATATTATTCATAGATCAATCCGTAAACTATGGTTTATCTTTTACACAAAGACAGAATATGATCTCTATCATTTACTATCATACAAAAATCCTAGTTCTTCTTATTTCATGAACATTACACAAACACCTTTCTTAAGCAAAAATTTCACCTTCGTTATACCTTAAGTCCAAATCTATTTCATCTATATAACAACTTATAACTCACGTTTTTCATGCACCCAAAACAAAACACTAGTATATCATTCCTTCATAAAAAAATGTTGCACTCTTTCAACACCATTATCATGATCATTCTATCTTAAAAACATCCCTAGGCAATTCATGAATTATTACTCATCATATATATAAAAACAGGACATGAATATACTCATTTCTTCATCCATATATTCAACTCCATTAACACTTTCAATCTTTCTTAAAACCTTCAGCATAAACATTTGTATCAAGCAAGCCATGAAGAACAATGTTTTACACTTACTTGTTTAACTCCAAGCCTCTTTAAATCACCAAGAAACCCTAGCTCATCATGCTTACATGATCATCAACTTTCAAGTTAGAAAGACTGATTTTTTTTATCATGACAAAATAATTTCATTGGACTGGCTTATGTAGGGTGTTGACAAAAATCAAGATGGTGAGGGTCGTGAGTGAAGAAGAGAGAAAATGAAGAAGATAAGCTTGTAGAAACAAAATGAAAGATGGTTATTATTTGAGATTGTTGTGGGTTTAATGCTTAATGATTAAATTCTTGGTAAGTGTCATGACACATGTCATGACATTTATGTGTCATAACACTTACCACATAAAAGATTATGCTACTAATATCTTTACTTAAATCACCATATAACTTTTAATAATCAGTCCATTTGTCACTTAATTTTATAAATTCGAATGTCACTTGTCATTTATTTCTACTACCATTTGTCAATTATTTCTATTGTCATTTATCAATTTGTCTTGCCACTTGACATTTGTCCTAATCCAAAAATATACACATTAATTTATAAGTCTCCCAATTTTGACCAATAAAATCCAAATCAGTAATTGAAACCATCAGATAAAAATTCAAGACATAATGATCCACAATTTACATCATAACCATTTTAAAATGTTCATACCCCGAAATAAGTCAGTTGAGTGCATATACAATATTTGTAATGTATACAAAAATAATAATTTATGTGTGTATGTAAATGATATGCATGTGAATGCAATGCCTCTTAATTTCTCATATATCATGGTCTAGGATCCTATATCCTAGCCCTTAATATAAAGAAATGGAATATTACATATAAAGGTACAAAACATCCTAAATAAGAAAATATATTCTAAAACTCAAACTTCAAAATATGAATTACAATCACGAAAGGAAAGAAATTGAAGACAAGTCTAAAATTTAAAAATTAGAAACCATTTTCAAGTACTCCATTAAAGCTTTAGATCTGTTGATGAAATTTCACATACAATTAATACCCAATACTTAAAAATCCTTCAAAAATTAAATCTTCAATATCCAAAACCACATTTCTTAGGAAGACCATACATTATGAAGTATGTCCATATGAGTTTGGGATATATAAAGAAAAATGAATCAAGATAAAGGAAGTAATCATGGACAATACCTCAAACACAATAATAGGAACTTTGTTTAGCTATAGATATCTTAGTTTGATTCTCCTTTTTTGAGTTTAGATTGTTGATGCTTACCAAAATATATATAGTAAAAACATAAAAGATATTGAAATAAAATTTAAAACTTTGAAGACAACTAGGAGATTGAAGAGGTTGTAATATGATTGAAAATGGAAACTGCAAAATTGAAGAAGAAGAAAATAATTTTTTGACCTTTTAATATTATCACTACTTACTATTTAGCCAAGGTAGGTTGATTTTCCATTTTATTGACCAGTTTTTATGTATAATGGTTATAGAAACAAGTCGAACTAGAAAACTAACTAATTCTTGAATATGTTAGTTTAATTAACCTAATCTAATTTGGTTTTTAAATCATTGTTATAAACTCTCCCTTTTAATAAGTTTTTCTTGAGAGTTTGGCTTTATAACTAGAAAAGTATTCTTCTCCATTTAAGATGTACAACTTACCATGTTTGTAATTACATTTTTACACTTGTTGATATACTTCAAATTTAGCTATAATGAATAACTTCAAATTTAGCTATAATGAATCTAAATATTGTAAAAGAGGTCTTTCTCAGTAATTATTAAGAGTTATAATTTAAGAAATAAAATTGATGTGAGATTTAATGTTGTTGTAGATAATAAAGATGCAAAAAAAAGGGTATATTATATTTTAAATCCAAAATTTTACTTAATTTTCCAATAATAGTTAGAATTACCAAATATTTTAATGAAATGATTAGATTAATTAATTTGTTATAAAATAGGTTACCGTTAATTAACTTACTACATAAGGTCTTTTTATACATCATCATCATAAACATGACATCAAAATAATAATAATAAAAATATTTTTAAAAACTCAAAATTGGACTCAAACACCAACTGAAGCAAAACTTAAAATTCTCTCAAATAGAGAGAATGATGAAGATGGAAATTTAAGTAAAGGAGATAGTCATGAAGAAGATTAAAGTATGTTATTTTTCTTCTATTAATCACCAACTCGCTCTCTTCCAAAATGTTATGATTGTTTATACTAAATAAAACATTTATTATGTATAAGAACCTTTGCATTTTTTCAAACAAAAGTTTCAATATACGAATGGGAATATGGTTGTAGATCTCTATCTTTATTATGTTTTTACCTTTGTAGGTTATTGTAAGTTTCAAATTTCTATCTCTATCTCACTGTAGTTATGATTCTGAACTTTTATTTTTTCCTTATCTAGGTAAATAAGTCTCAAGATTCTTGGAGCAAAAGATTGCAACTGTTGAGAATTGTGAAATAGTGTAAACATGAGGGGTGGTTTCAAGTTAGTTGAGTTCAATCATCTTATGTTTCATTGAGAATATTTGAAAAGAATTGAATATAGTAGAGAGTCAAATGTGAATAAGTTTTTGGAAGATTTGGTGTTATTGAATTAGGTTGACATACATTAAATAAACTTTCCATGAATTGGATTAGAAGCTTTACCTCTACATAAAGATGATAAAAGAATGAGTATAGAAACTGTAAACATAAGGATTATTTCAATTTACCTCCTTCTTCCTTTGCATATATAAGCCTTGTTCTTGACAATGAATCAAGTTGGCTAAATAATGTGGAGCCATAGATATATGATATATAAGGACAACTTGTTGCAAAAAGTAATTGTATAGTAACAGGGAAAAAAGCGATTACTTAAAAGAAGAACATTTGGAAATATATCATTTAATAAACACTACACAATTTGAAAGCTCTGGCTCACTAAGGAACTTCAATTATATGAAAGCATATTCACAAATTTCTATTTTAGCATTCAACTATTGCTTTTATATCTTGATTAGCATATATAGAGAGTGGATTAAGTGTTCCTCCGTAGAGGTGAAATAGATAACAAAGTCATTAAGGTACACTAAAATAAAATCATAAAGAAATTTGCAGATCACATTATGACATTATAAAATGTGGTAGGAGCATTCTTCAAGCTAAAGAATATTACAATGAACCCATATACCCCATACTAGTGATGTAAGTAGGTTTTCGTATTGAAAAATCAATTATGATTGAATCACAAGTACAACAAGAAAATAATTTTTACAATTTCCTGACAAGATCTATTTAGCTACAGATTTAAAAAACATACAAACATAAATAAAATTTGAAATGTATTCGATTAGAATTCTTGCAAAAAATTTCCTTCTAGAACTATTAGCCACAATTTTTTTTGGGTGTCTAACTTATGATAGTATTTATAAAGTAGAGAAAAATAACTCAAAATAATTTTGAGAAAAAAAGACAGAAATGCTAACTCTTTAATGCCTTTTTCTTATTTATGGAAACAGAAGCTAAAGGTCCTTTCTAATTAAAATTTAAATATAAATAATTTTAACTATCAAATTCTATAAAAATGTTAAAATACAAGCATAATGCTCTTGAAGATTATATTAAAAATATGGACTATTAAAAATTATATTATGAATGACCAAGCACACCTCCCATTTAGGTGTCCCTTTGGTCAATATATCCAAAGGAGTAGTAATTAAAAATCCTTCCT
>JAOSBN010000008.1:34983467-35012508 GCA_027563595.1 Erythroxylum suave | reverse complement strand
AATGACCAAGCACACCTCCCATTTAGGTGTCCCTTTGGTCAATATATCCAAAGGAGTAGTAATTAAAAATCCTTCCTCGTCTATATTGGCATAAAAAAGATGCTCTAAGCAAGCAACTTTTTCCTACACTATATAAAGGTTTCCACGAGCCATAACAAAGGGATAAATAGAACAAATAGTCTTTGATACCGATTCTGCTAGATAGAGATTTCTAGGCACAACAATTCTAAAGAATAACAACTATCTTTAGTATTTGAAATTACTTTAGTCTAATGCTACTTATAATATCGCATCATCCTAATAAAATAACACGACTAGAAGGTACAAGTGGATTGGTTCCATGGTTTTTTCCCTTCTCAACTAGGGATTCGAAGGGCATGTTCGGGCTCTAAGTTCAAATCCAACAACTGCCCGGGCTCTAAGTTCAAATCCAACAACTATCTTTAATTAGAAGGGTATGTTCGCGCTCTAAGTTCAAATCCAACAACAATCAGAATAACTTCAGTCCGTCAGGCCCAAGAAACCGAACAGCAATTTGACGTGTTTGCAAAGAAATGTCATCCCTCTCCCTTGTTTACCAGTTTTGTAAACAAAACAATAAATATAACTATATAAGTAGAATCTGCGGAATCAGATCAAACCTTCCAAGGAACAAAACCGAGTGATTCATTCTCGAGCTAAGCCTATTTGGATCTAGAGAAAGAAAGAGAGGGGAACGAGAGAGCAGATGGCGATGGTAGGAGTGGAATCGAAGCAACCGGATAGCAGCGTAGTTGGTTTGAGGGGTGAGTCGTGCTCAGCGAAAACGGCAGCCAAGCAAGGGGAAGGTCTTAGACAGTACTATCTCCAACACATTCACGAGCACCAACTCCTTGCCCGCCAAAAGACCCACAATCTCAATCGCCTCGAAGCCCAGCGTAATGACCTCAATTCCAGAGGTCTTTGTCCCCCTAACCCTAATTTCTTTTCCAGTTACCTTTATGGTTTAGCTTACCTTACTACTCGTCATGAATATAACCAATTAGTTGATTCGATTTTTAATGTTGATCTGGGGCAGTGAGAATGCTCAGGGAAGAACTTCAGCTGCTTCAAGAGCCTGGGTCTTATGTTGGCGAAGTTGTCAAAGTTATGGGCAAAAATAAAGTCTTAGTTAAGGTAATGTTCATTATACACCAGTGCTTCTTCCTGACATCCAGATGTTAAAGATTTCAATTTTTCTGTTGTTCCATGGGTGTGCGTGTTTCTCATATTTCCAACACCAGTTCTCCTCTTCCATGCCATCTTTATCAACTGGGTAAATTTCAATCCGTCATTAAGAAACTATGGGAATAAAGAAGGTGAAGGAAACGAAATTGAGAGAGAGAGAGACGTTGCTGAGAAGATAACTTTTTCCTCCTAATTTGTTTGAACTGATGAAAATTGATTAAGGGAAGTTGATATTATTTGACAATATTATTGATATTTAACCCCAAAAAGTTTATCGAGTTATGATTATAATTTGTAGTCTAGTTATAGCTTTATTTGATAACATAACCTGGTGATAATAAGGTTATTTGACTAACAAGTAATCAGGTTACCAATTTTCTCCTACCTTCTTGGATTGATTTCCGGTGGGTCCTAAAGAAAATTATCATGGAATTTTCTTTGCACTCTAACTTCTTTCATTCCCTAACACAAAAATAGTGGAGCCTAAACTCATATTCTTGACACTCAGTTTTAATCCATCCATGCACAGTGTTTAAGTGAGACAATGCGCTTTTCATTTTAGTCTTTAGAGTTCAAAGTTCAGGCTTATAGGATATTGTGGTGAGCTTTATATCCATTATATAGTACCAGACTGCAAGATTCCACGCCACACCTCTATTTATCAAGTGCAATGTTTCAGGTTCATCCAGAAGGAAAATATGTTGTTGATATTGATAAGAACATCGATATCACAAAGATTACACCATCAACAAGGGTTGCCCTTCGTAATGACAGCTATGTTCTTCACTTAATCTTGCCCAGCAAAGTGGATCCCTTGGTCAACCTTATGAAAGTTGAGAAGGTTCCAGACTCTACATATGACATGATCGGTGGGCTTGACCAGCAAATTAAGGAGATAAAGGAGGTTTGCTTATTCTAGTAATTATGAGATGATCTTGATTCTTGATCTGATTTATGTTTTTGGTTATAATTCCAATTTTATTTCTTCTTTTGATTAATTTCAGGTCATTGAACTTCCAATTAAACATCCTGAGTTGTTTGAAAGTCTTGGTATTGCTCAACCAAAGGTATCCAAGATGTCATTTGCTCTTGTAGCTCATTTGTTCATGTTTCATGGTTGGTTTGTCTACTGATTCTAACTCTGTCATTATAGGGGGTTCTACTTTATGGGCCACCTGGCACGGGAAAAACTCTGTTGGCTAGGGCTGTTGCACATCATACTGACTGCACTTTCATTAGGGTTTCGGGTTCTGAATTGGTCCAGAAGTACATTGGAGAAGGCTCCAGGATGGTCAGAGAGCTTTTTGTTATGGCGAGGTTTGTGTTCTTTGTGGGAGAATCAGTTTCTTGTCTTCGGTGTCATTCTGTCTTCCCCTCTCTTTTGTAATGATGACTTTGTTCGCGGCTTCTGTTTTATTAGACTTCATGGGTATCATGTTTATCTTCTTTTTTTATCAGCATAAAGGATAAATCATGAAAGGGGATTTTACGGCACTATTATGTTTATTATGTTGTCACTCATTTGGTGCTGTAGAGGATATTATGACTACATTCTAACTAGTGCCACTTGGTACAACCAAAGGGAGCATTTTCCTTCTTGTTATTGGTTTATGATAAGAACATCTTAAAATTACAATAAATTAATTGTTGAACATGGTGCTGCAAAATGCTCTGTGGTACGGAAAAACAAGTTATTAGTTTACTTTTCCTTATTAGAAAAGAAAATTATTTTAGTTGTCCTAGTAGTTTAAGTTTCAAGTTGTTAAGGAATAATAAGAATCCTTATTAATAGGATTCTATTCTTATTTCATAAGTTTAGTGGGTTTCCTATTCCATTGGGATTAGGTTTCAACACCTTTTCTCTATATATGTTATGTTTTCAACATTTAAGGAATGAGAAGAATAGACCATTTATTAAGTGTGAAACACCTTTTCATAATGTAATTCTTAGATATTTAGGAGTGATTTCTAACCTCTAGAAGTAATTTCTAGAATAACCTATTGGCTTGATTCAAATAGTTTTTGTTTTGTTTCAAATATTAAGTGTTACTCCTAGTGCGTTATGCAAAGTCTAGGTGTGATTCCGAGACCTATCCTTTATTTCAATTTCTTATATATATTTTTAATTTCCAGCCCTAAATTCAAATTCCAGTGGCCCCTGTTTCATTTTATAGCATTCTTCTTTCTGTTCTACATAACACTAGTTCTGGTTTTGTTGGCATTTAAGATCATTGTGATCCTCTGTTCCCTTAAGATAAAATTGAGAATTTTCTTGCTTAGATACTTTCTTTTCGTTTTCATGTCCAAATATTTATTTTGTCAATGCCATTGGCTTTATTTTAGGGAGCATGCTCCATCAATCATTTTCATGGACGAAATTGATA
Organism: Erythroxylum suave; assembly: GCA_027563595.1. Classification (NCBI taxonomy): domain Eukaryota; kingdom Viridiplantae; phylum Streptophyta; class Magnoliopsida; order Malpighiales; family Erythroxylaceae; genus Erythroxylum; species Erythroxylum suave. The sequence continues at coordinate 35,008,918 of JAOSBN010000008.1, read as the reverse complement.
GTATTGGATCTGCTCGAATGGAGTCTGGGAGTGGCAATGGTGATAGTGAGGTGCAGCGGACCATGCTGGAGCTTCTCAATCAGTTGGATGGGTTTGAAGCATCAAATAAGATCAAGGTACTGTGTGACCTTCACAAGACAATAGAGACGTGAAAACTAAGTGCCACCATTCTGCACTTTGTATCTCACTTGTTACTTGTCTTGACTTTGACCTTTTTCTTTTGTCGAACAGGTATTGATGGCAACAAACCGTATTGATATCCTTGATCAAGCTCTTTTAAGGCCTGGAAGAATTGACAGGAAGATTGAATTCCCAAATCCTAATGAAGAGGTATCTATAATTTGTTTCTTTTTTCTTCAATAATTAAAGAGTGACTGATATATTTAATGTAACGCAGTCACGCCTGGATATCTTGAAAATCCATTCAAGAAAAATGAACTTAATGCGAGGGATTGATTTGAAGAAAATTGCAGAGAAGATGAATGGCGCATCTGGTGCTGAGCTCAAGGTACTTCCTTTTGCAGTATCAATACTCTACCATCAACATAAAACTTTTTGCTGGTTAATACTATTTTACCGGATATCCCATTGGTTCATGTCCTGTAATTACACACCAACTGTGCCAAATGTTGATTTTTATGTGGAAATGATCTCTCTACTAGCTCTCACTTTGGGGGGAAAAAACACAGAAGAAAGTATTATTTTAAAATTAAAATCAGATATTGTAACTAAAGACAGGTTTCCATCTCAGTGGAAAAATGCATTAAAATGATTAATGAATTGAAAAGGATTTATGGATTGATTCATTTCGTTTTTGTGGTTGTTCAAGTATGTGTTTCAAGTATAATGTAGTTGGGATGGTTTCTAGCAAATTCTTTATGCTAATGAAATTGTTTGTTCAAAACTTTTTTCTGTAGCACGTCCTTCAATATTTAGTACAATATGATGGGAGGCTTGCTTTACACTCTTTAACTTGTTTTCGTAAAAATTTTAACAATGAATTGCATTACATCGTCTCTTAAGATTCACACCTTTACACTGTTTAACTTATTTATTTCGTTATATGTAAAAATTGTAACAGTGATTTGCATTGTCATGCCTTAAGCTCACACCTTTTAGCCATGTTACCATAATCATGCCAATCAGAGTACATCAGCCATTTTAATCAGCTGCATAAAATCCTATCAATCACCACCGATGGGACACTGCAGGCATTTTTTTGTAAATGTAGTTATGAAGTGAGCCTTTTGGTGCGGTGGTTTTAGCATTACATTGGTGCTGTATCATGCCTGTTTCACTTGTTTTGCTTTTGCAGGCTGTGTGCACTGAGGCAGGTATGTTCGCTTTAAGAGAGCGGAGGGTCCATGTAACACAGGAAGATTTTGAGATGGCAGTGGCCAAGGTCATGAAGAAGGAGACTGAGAAGAACATGTCATTGCGGAAGCTCTGGAAGTAAACTAAATTATATTTTGTGTGTTTTTGGGACAATTGGGAACGCGAAGAACAAGAAGCAAATAGTATCAAACGTTGTTTGTGCTTGTACTGTACCACAGTTTCTCAAGCACAATTCTATTTTTCTATTACCTGGGATTATCATGATAACCTTTTTAAGTTGGCCTTAAGCGTGGCACTCTCTTCTTTCTTTCGTATTTGGAAAGCTCGGTTACTAGTCCAGGTCTTTAGTTGCAATGCGCTATCTATGCAAAGCTTAAGACTCAGAATGGTGGTGTAATTGAGTGCAGTTATGTTGGTTCTTTGCTTTATAATGGTGGTGTAATTGAGTGCAGTTATGTTGGTTCTTTGCTTTATATTTCTCTCTTGTTGCTTCTATTGCCTTGACCTTCATCACAGTTTCTGTGCCATCCATTTGTGTTTTCTGTTGAGTACAACTAGCATAGTGGTTGAATTTTGGAAAGATACGACCACTCATTGATAATAGTCGAATCGTTTGACAATCAGCTGATGAAATTAATAGCGTGCATTTACCTTGAAATTACCACTGCTGTAAACGAATCTTTAAGAGCGTTTATGTGATTTTCTGATCAATTGATGTATGTTTAAGAGAACGTTTGTGATTGATCGAAACATCATGTTGGCACCGTCTTAATGCTTTGTAGGAGCGGTTTCCGAGTCTTTGCTAGGGAGATCTGTAACAGTTTTCAAACTGCACTTGAACTGGCCGAATGACTGTTGAATTGAACTTTCAGGGTCTACTTGGCAATAACTTCCGTATGAAAGGAAATGCATCGACACTGAAGTTAAGCTTTAGAGGTATACACTAGGTTGAAGGTGGATTGGTATTTTGAAGGAATGCAAAAGCGTTCTCATTTAGATAAGCGGCATCTGCCCTTACCTTAACAAAGATTTTTGTGTTGGGCTATCCCATCTCGAGTTATTCTCGGTGACCTAGTTTAGCCATTTGGGTCCTTTTAGGTTCACCGAACCCAGTGGAATGGATATAAGAACAATGCAAGAGACCTTTCTATAAAGCTTTCACCCTTTAAAGCCATTCGAATTAAGCGATTTCCGAAAAATGGCATTTAAACTGAATTCGAATCGCGAGCACAACGTTGCTTAGGGGGAAAGACTAGTCCTTGCTTATAGTTTTTGTTGGTTATGTGTATATACATATATAGGGATAATTGTATTTTCGATTTTTTAATTACTAAACAATGCTAATTCAATCTTCTAACCATTAAATTTTCTAATTTCATTCTTAAATTTCTTTTACAATCTATTCAAGTTGATGAAGTTTACGTTTTGAAGAAAATTTGACGGTAAACAGGATAGGTTGCTCATTTGGAGACTTTTGCATAAAGAAATTAGTAGTTAGGTGGTTGTCAGTAGAGTTTTGTCTCCTAGGTGGCTAGTTGTCCCTCCAACAATTATTTGGCTATGAGAAGGCTCGAATAATTTTGTAAAAAAATTCTAACAACTTATTTGATGACAGTACAAGTGTGGGTCCTTTTATAAACGTTTAACAAGAGTTATAGTAAATTTTGTGTATAAAGTATATTGAAAACTGGTGTGTGATTGAATTGATAGAAATATTATGCATTGTATTTGATGACTGTTGGACACACCTGACAGCTTAGGATATAATGTTTAATATTAACTGTAAAGTTTTAAAGGTAATATAAAACCATTATTTAAGGGCTTGTTTGTTTCTATTTTTCCCCTTTTTTGTTGTGGTTTATATGAAAAAGAAAAACAATCCATTAAAATGTGTTTGGATGAGTATTGCTACAACTTTTTGTTTTCAAAAATAAAAAATCCGCACCAATTTTAAAGAAACGTAGAAAAGATGTTTTTGTAGGTTTTAAAAACATGTTTCTTTTTTCACAACACGTCCTGTCTTTTGTGTTCTTTTTGCTTCACCTCTTTCAGCTTGCTCCTTCCTCTTTGAGAAAAGGTCAACAATGGAGGCAACAAAGATTTGGTCCTAGAAAAGTTTTTTCCATCTTTTCTTAGAAGTTGAAGGTTTGCACAGTTACGTTAAGCTAGTAATTTTAATAAAGGGAAGAAAACAGAAAAAAGATTGGATTTATTCATTCTAATGTCAAGATAAAAATTACATATATCGTTATTATTCCCTAGTTATCAACTTTTATTCTTCAAGACTAAAGTTTTCCACAGCCTGCTCATGGGGTTGCCCAACAAGTCGGTGGTCAAGTAACTATTGCCAAAGAAGATGGTAGTAGCTAGAAAATGAGCAGTTGAGTCGAAGAGAGGCCAAAAGGAGGGCAAGATGTTGGGCAATCTTGGGGAATGTAGAAAAGAGTTCCTGAGAGAGGCTACAACCTACAAGGTAATGATAACATAGTGCTTGTAATTAAAAAGCTTTTTTTATTTAGATTTATGTGCAGAGATTCTCTGAAGAACGGGAGAACTAGAAGAGAGCGCGTCGTAATGCTAATCAAAATAAAACATGTTTCTTTTTTCATAACACGTGTCTTTTGTTTTCTTTTTGCCTTCACGTCTTTCTACTGGCTTCTTCCTCTTTGAGAAAAGGGCAACAAAGATTTGGTTCTTAGAAAAGTTTTTTCCATCTTTTCTCAGAAATTAAAGGTTTACGTAGTCACGTTAAGTTGGTAATTTTAATAAAGCGAAGAAAACAGAAAAAAGATTGGATCTATTCCATCTAATGTCAATATAAAAATTACATATATCGTTATTATTCCCTGGTTATCAACTTCTATTCTTCAAGATTGAAGTTTTCCACGGCATGCTCACGAGGTTGCCTAGCAACATCTCACCAACCTCTTCATTAGTAGTTTACAAGTAGTTGTAGGCAAAGAAGATGACAATAGCTAGCAAATGAGCGGTTGAGTGGAAGAGAGGCCAAAAGGAGGGTAAGATGATGGGCAATCTTGGGGAACGCAAAAAAGAGTCCCTGAGAGAGGCTACAACCTATGAGGATAATGATAATATGGTGCTTGTAATTAAAAAGCTTTTGTTCGATTTAGATTTATGTGCAAAGATTCTCTAAAGAAGGGGAGAACTAAATGACAACGTGTTGTAATGCTAGCAAAATAAAAACTAGGCTACTACTATAATAATGGTAAGTCTAGGTTGATCCCACATAGTATGTGTATAAAGTTGTTGAAATGAAATTAATCAGTGTTTGGGGATTCATTAGGAATCTAGTTCTTTGGTTCTATCTAGGCCTACTCCCTAATTATATTTCGATGATTTGTTATTCTCAAACCTCTCCTAGAAAACATTAATCGTAGGTTAATTTATTAACCCCAGTTTTCCCTTAGGTATTGTTTAATCAAGATATAATCGTTAATTAAACCTAACCATCAAATAACCTAGGATATGATTTCTAGATTCAATTGGGCAATTGCATTACGAATTAGGAAAATCGATTAATTAAGGAAACAATCATATACGATGCATCATTCAACTTAAGTTATGTTATCCATAATGATTACGAACCATTAGTCGCTATAAATGGATTTCAACATTACAATAATGAATTACATATAATAATCTATCAATGGGTTTGTAATAAAACGATCCAATGAACGTATTAAAATCATCTTTTCACAATATCTAAATCCTTACACATCGGATAACACGATCAATTTCTAAAAAGAGAAAGAAATAACAAATAAAAGGAAGGAATGCTTAATCAGGTTGCCAGCATCGATATCGCCTCCGAATCAGGGTCAGAAAGTTACCCCTTTATGGGTCTCTCACGGTGGAGAGCTTCTATCGACCTCTTCGTGCTCTCTTGAAGTTCCCAAAGCTCTCTCTTATTTTAGCTGAAAAACACCTTCTATTCTTTCATAAACCTGTTTGCCATCATGTGTCTATTTGTATTAAAAACTAAGGTTTCGAGCAACACATATGTGAAAGTCATGACTATGACATGTTGAATCATGGGCGTGACTACTTGAGTCATGCCCACAGCCATGACATATTGTGTCATGGTTGTGCACCATTAGACATGCCCTTGACACTTTTTGTCATGGCCGTGACTTTTATTCTTATGACTTTTCTCTTCATCTTTGTGCATTTTATTGTCTCCTGTTGTTATAATCCTTCTTCTTATTCCACGAAGACAAGTGAGTGTGGATCTCAAAAAGGCAGCTCAAAGATTGTGTTTTTGACTCACTTTAACTCTTTTGCTTTCGAATTGTACTTAAAACCATATAAGAACTATAGTGAGTATCTTAAGCATTTTCATATCATTAATCACTAAGTGTAAAGGGTTAAATATATCAACAATTAAGCACATATCAATTTCCCCCACACTTAGCTTTTGGTCGTGGAAAAACATCAAAATTAAGCTTATAGACCCAAAACATTCACTAAATTCCCATATTTTCCAAGAATACATAATCATAAGCAAAGATGATTGACTTTAAAAAATCATAGCAAAAATTCAACATTTCAGCTTTTACTCATGATCAATCAATTTTGAATACCTTTAAAAATTAAGCAATCCAATGGTAGGCTTGGAAAATGTGTTTAAACAAGATATGTTCATAGGTACACCCAACACCATTCATGATCATGCCATTTTACAACTTTGCATATGATTTCATTTCTCCACCACTAAAATTCACACGCATAATCATGAATCAAAGGAAATTTTAAGGTTGTAATGTGGGTAAAGGTAAGGTGAGATGTATTTTGGTCAACAAACATGAAAGACCTCAAAGCTAATGAAACAAAGCAACACTCAATGTGACATCAAATGCAAAAGCAAACATTCCCTCACAATTATGTACATTAACTATGATGAATGGCAAAACGATGTTTCATAACTCAAACTTAGGCTCTCACGCACAAACTTCATAAAACATAACTAATCAAAAGGGATCACTCATAAGGATTGAAATAACAATACATTGAACTACAATGAGTGACCCTTTCAAGACAACATCTACCTCATATCCAACATACTCAAATAACCCATTTAATACAACTTTGGGAGGATGCATTAATTATGAATAACTTTGCAAACCATATTTGCATTTCCACCTTGATACATTTATGTAAACATTTTTTCAATTTTTTCTTTTTCCTTTCTTTTGTTTTGCTTTTCTCTTTTCTTTCTTTCTTTTCTTTTCTCTTATAAAAAAATAAAAGAAACTACATCAACATGGAAATTTCAATGATATGATATAAAATAACATCCCAACATTATAACTAACCCACACATTAGGTACACCCTACACTTATACTTTTGTATATCCACAAACTCAACAATCACAAATGTTCTACTAGCTTTAAGGCTTGGGAAGGATATTTGGTTAGGGTTAGAGCATGTGATGTGGTTAATATGCAAAGAAAAGAGAAATAAAGCTCAAGGGCGCTTAACAAAGGAGAAATCATGTCAATAAGGTAGGCTATTTGGCTAATGTAATTCAGAAAAGCAAAGAAGCCTAGTTATTTCCATGTTAACGCAGGTGACAGTAATGTGGTCTTGAATGAAAAATCAAGGAAAAGTTAGGATGTGAATGTCATGAAGGTCACACATTATCAAAAAACAAGGAGACTAATATGAATGTGTTAGTCTATAAAGGCTTAAAATCTCACTAGCTCTGTCTACCACTAGTTGCCACTCTTCTCAAGATAATGCACATCGACCAATCACAAAAGTAAAAATACATGCTCAAGTTGCCATGAAATTCTCTAGTCAATTCATTTTATACTCTTGACTATAAAATCCTAGAAGTAATAGAAAATGAGAAAATGTTTGATTGTTTGTTTTATTCTTTCTGTCATTTTAATTGAAAACTTAAAAACAAGTAAAAACACACATGCATGTAAAAACTAGATGCAAAAATTTAAGGAAAAGAAATTTACTTCCCTTGAGTTGGTTCCCAAGAAACGCCTTTGTTTAAGGTCACTGGCTAGTCCATACTTCCCTCATATGACAAAATTGTGATCTTCGAGTGTTACAATTTGAGTCACTTCCATGTGAAGTAGTTCAAGATAAGATCTTGGTTGATAGTTTTTCATATTTAGCACATGCCTTATCTTCAAACTCTCAATTTTTACAAAGTTTATGCTCTCGAGAAATATCTGAAATGACTCTTCACCTTGTTCATTCTTCTTCAAATTCTCTATACTGTTAGGTAAAAGTAAAGAGTCAGTCTTAACAACAAATTGGAACTCATTATTTACCTCTAAGCTAAAAGATGTATCCTTTTCGGTTTCGAGCTCCTCCTCCACTTCTTCTACACAAGCAATTCCCTGAGTATTACAATCAAGATCATCAAGCTTCTCATCACTTTTTAAAGTTTTTGCACTAACGTCCATTAGGTTTACCTCGTGTTGATATGGCTTCTCCTTTTCTATTTGCGATTCTAAGTAGTCGATCCCTATTGCCATCTCACCCATTTGGCTTGCCACATTGTGGAGTCTAAATGTTGTTTCCTATCAAAGTTGTTGAATACCCTGTTGAAGTTGTTGTTGAATATCCAATTGGAATTGCTCAAATTTTTGTTGTACGTCCTGCTGGAATTGTAAAGTATTTACCAATTATAATATTATTCAATTCTTCCAGAGGTGTACTTGAATTGTGATAAGAAACTTTTGGTTTGTACGAGAATTGTTATACATCTTGCAAACCATCATGGAAGTAATTCTATTGATTATTTCATTTGTAACTAAAGTTAGATTGATCAGTCCAACTTTGATTATAGGATTGAGAATAAGAGTTATAAAAGAAATTACTTTCGTCCATATCAAAAAAAAAAATCATAAACACGAAATGAAATAAATGAAAAGATCATGAAATAACTGAAAAGAAACTAATTATGAAAAAATATATACAAAACACAAATTAAAATCGTAAAGAAAAAACTAAAACACCGCACTCCTCGACAACGGCACCAAAATTGGCAGTGCATCATAATGCTAGTCAAAATAAAAACTAGACTATCCTATAATAGTGGTGAGTCTAGGTTGATTCCATAGAGAGTGTGTGTAAAGTTGTTGAAAGGACATTAATCAGTGTTTAGGTTTAGGGAGGTTTGGTTGGTTTGAAATAAGAAAATAAAATGAAGCTAAACTACGAAAAGCAAATTAAAGAAAACATGTAAAAATGATGAAAGTGGTGAATTTGTTAGGAATCTTGTTCTTTTGTTCTATCTCGGTCTGCACCCTAATTAAACATATTTCGATGATTTGTTGTTCTCAAACCTCTCCTAGAAACTATTAATTGTAGGTTAACCTATTAACTCAAATTTTCCCTTAGGTTCTATTTAATCAAGATACGATCATTAGTTAAACCTAGCCACCGAATAACCTTGGATGCAATCTTTAGATGCAATTGGGCAACCACATTATGAATCAAGAAAACTGATTAATCAAGGCAAAAACCATATACAATGCGTCATTTAATCTATGTTATGTTATCCTTAATGATTATGAATCATTAGTCGCTACAAATAAAATTCAACATAACAATTACGGATTACATTGAATATTTAGTAATAGGTTTGTAATAAAATGATCCAATGAATGCATTAAAACCATCTTTTTATAGTACCTAAATCCATGCACATCGGATAACATAATCAATTTCTAAAAAGAGAAAGAAACAAAAAATTAAAAGAATGGAATGCTTAACCAAGTTGTCAGCGTTGATGGCGCCTTCGTGCCTGTGTCAGAAAGCTACCTCTCCACGGGTCTCTCATGGTAGAGAGCTTCCATTGCCATCTTCGTGGTCTCCCAAAGCTCTCTTTCCTTTCAATAGAAGACACCTTCTATTCTTTCATAAACGTCTATGCGGTCACATATCTATTCATATTAAAAACTAGGGTTTCGGGAAGCATATGTGTGAAAGTCACGGCAATAATAGGTTGAATCATGGACGTGACTACTTGAGTCGGGCCATGCAAGGTGAGTCATGGCCATGACATATTGTATCTTTGCCATGACTTGGATTCTCATGACTTTTCTCTTCACCTTCATGCATTTTCTTGTCTCCTCTTACTCTAATCCTTCTTCTTTTTGTTCCATGGAGACAAGTGAGAGTGAATCTTAAAAAACCAGCTTAAAGATTGTGCTTTCGACTCATTTTAGCTCTTTTGCTTCCGAATTGTACCTAAAAGCATATAAGAACTATTGTGAGTATCTTAAGTATTTCCATATCATTATTCATTAAGTGTAAAGGTTTAAATATATCAACAATTAAGCATATATCACTAGAGTTTTTTTTTATAAATGTTTATTTTAGAAACATTTAGTTCTTTATTGAAAGATCTAACCATTTTCACCATAATGTCTTTAAAAATAATTAACGAAAATTGTAATTAAAATAATAGTTAATTAATTTAAAAATGTAATATATTATTTTAAAAATAATTAACATAAGAGTATAATTAAAACGTAGAAACAAGATGATAAAATCAAATATGTTTTTGTTTTTAGCTTTTCATTACAAACTTCAACTAAACAAGTTTTTGTTTTCAATTTTTATATTAGAAATCTCAACCAAACAGGTTTTTTTTTTAAATTAAAAAATCAGAAATCAAAATCAGAAAATAAAAACTAAAAACTAAAAACCACAACAGAAAATAAAAATGGAACCTAACGGCTCGTAAACTTCCTAAGTATATGATTACAATCAATATGTAAATATAACATGATACAATATTTAGACAAAATTCACCAGTTCTTATGTAGTCTTTACGAAAGATCTTTTAATTTGCAAAAATTAAAAATTTATCTAAGTGATAAATTTCAATGACGCATATCCAATCTTGTTCCATGTTATCTTTTTATAATTTTTTCTTATATTGGTATTAGAGCAACTTGTGTTATGCAACTTTATATGAATATTTTTCTATAGTTTATCTTTTTAAAAGTTTTTACATTGCTTAATGAGTTATTCTTTTCAAGTTAAACCTAAATAATTGTTTCATTGTCTTCACATTATTAAAGACTTATGTATGAGTAACCCATTCGTTGTGTATTCTAAATTTAAGGCATTTGTTTGAAATTAAACCTCTTTATTTTGCACATTGTTATCTAGTTTTGGTATATTTGAAATCCAAATTGATGATACAAGCAAAACAATAGAAAGGAGTTTGAAATTTGGAACTTTGAAAACTAAAAGAAAGAGATATGATGTTTTTGGTTGTTTAGAGTTCTAATAAAAGATAAAACTACTAGATTTAATGTCCAAAACTATTACCGAAACCATAGATAGAACCAAAATCTAGGTTATATTTATTAATTAAAGGATCAAACAAAATAATGATTATCCCATGACAAGATGGAAATTACAAAATTTGGAAAATAGGATCATTGAAATTATTAATGAACATTATATTTCCAATTATTTTCTTTTATTTGTAAAAAAAATAAAATAAATACAATTACATAAAATAATATAATCGTAATAAAACCTAACATTGAAGAGATGATGCTGGGTTGGAATGTCATCAATGACTACCAAACATCGGTGATTGATGATAGAGAGGATAAGCGATATAAACATTTAAGCGATGGTTAGTAGCAATGAGTGGTTTGATGGTTAAGTGTTTATGCCATCATTGGTTCCACTAGTAAGTGGCATTATGGATTCCCTACTGTTAGACCATTAAGTCCTAATAATGAATTGTGTAGGCATTGGCAAGCCTTGAGCAATGTTTGACACTCGGGACGATAAAACAAGGCAAAAACTTATGAGTAGGCAGGAAAAATGGGAATTATCAAGCATTGGCATGCATTGATGCATATTGACAGAAATCTTCAACGAGATGCACGATTTATATGTGAGACTGAAAGACAACTTGAAATAGACCTTGGGTTGAAGGCTAGCTAGATTTGAGGGAGACAAGTGAAAGCTTTATGAAATCAATGTGTGCTTAAATAGATGGACCATGACTAATGAACTTGACATGGGTAAGCATTGTACTAGACTATTATGCTATGAAAAGCTTTGTGCTTGGATGACACATCATCAATGAATAAAGATCAAGGGGAGATCTTGGGTGATATGGAAAATAAGATTACAGTAGATATACATCAAATCTAAAAAATAAAAAACTATGTAGAAGGATCATCTGAAGATAGTAGAGTTCTTCATAGATATGGATGTATCATTCCTAGTTAAATGTAATCTTTTACCTTATTAGTTATGTTGTAGCTAAATCCTATTAGATAGAGTTATATTTGGATGGGAGTGTCATCCAATTAGTTAATGTGATGTAATCTGACAAGAATAATGTGTGATCGAATTATTTCAGTTTAATTAGGGTTCTAAATTGTAAAGCCAGAGGTGTCTATAAATAGCTTATTTGAGTCTTGCTCCAGAAGAAAGGAGGAGAGATAAAGGGGAAGGAAACAAATTGAGAGACTGCATTCCTTTGTATACTTTTGAGGAAGTAATAAAGGTTGGTTTTACCGTAGCTCTTATGCGGTTATTGTTGCCTATGATTATTTAATATTTTCATAGTATTCTTACTCAAGTGTGAGAGTTAAACACTTTAAGGGTTGTGAGACATTTGAGAATAAGATTTGCTTGGTTAACAATCATGTGGGAATGCTTATTTTTGCTTAAATGAGCCTAAGTGAAATTGTTATGCAAAGGAGTAGACATGACATTGGTATAATTTTGGTGTCTAAGAAAACCTTTGTAACATCGATCGTCGTTGCTTCCTCCTATGGCGCCATCGAGCCACCTGAATCTATTGAGTTCACTGCTATAAATGGTTGCCTTCATCAATTGTTGCTGCTTCCACCTTTGTGATTGTCATTATCCACCAATGCTTCCATTAAAATACAAAGCCACAACTGCTACTCCTCCTAATAGGTTGAAGGTTGAAGAATAAAATGACTGTAATTATGAATAAGTGTTTAGGGTTACACATTTATATTTATATATGATGTGCCAAAAATTAAATATTTAAATGGGCCAAAATTTTGAATGGCCTAATCAAGATAGATTATGGACCAAGCTTATGCCATTTTGAGCTACTATTTCTCAATTCTAGGCTCGTGAACTATAGGCCAATATATATATATATATATATTATTTTCTGAATTCCGGGCTATAAGTTTAGACTTGTAGAAACTCACTATTCTCTCTCTCTCTCTCTCCTCTACCAAACCCCCTCCCTCCCTCTCTCTCTCTCTCTATATATATATATAAGATATGTTTAATTAAATTTAGAAACAAGTAAAGCCTATGAATTTAATGATACTTAGAAATAAGTTTATAAGCAAATTGTAAAATTTAAATATTGATTAGTTCAGTTTTAATTAGAAATAAGTTTCTAATTAAATTTAGATTATTAAGTTCAAAAGTTAAATAAAAATTAGAAATAAATTTCTAATTGAATTGACATCATTAGTATAATGAGAATTATAAATAGAGTTTCTAATTTAAAATTTAATTATTAGTTCCATAATAATTAGAAATGCGTTTATAATTAAAATAAAATAATTATGATTAAAATATGTTCATATAGCATTGAAATTTTGATTTTGAGTAAATTATAATAATCATAGTATTATTACGAGCATGAGTTCATTTGTTCATTTTATTCATTTTGGGTTTTATAAATGACTTATAATTCTTGATAACATGTTTTTCAGGAAATTGTCAATTATAAATAGGGCACCTAAATTTATATGAATTGTGACATAAATGAGACGGTCATCTTTATGTTAGTGTAGTTACTCCGTATGTGACATCTTTTTGGAAAAGATCAAATATAACATGTTATTGTTATTAATAATTTAATGCAAGCACTGTATTTCAAAGGTAGTTCGACTTTTGTAAAAATTGAAGTGAAGTACACAACTATACTCTCAACTTTTCCATGACCAAAAAGTGAATTGTTAAGAAATCTTAGGAACTTAAAAAGTTCTACTTTGAAATCATATAAATGGTTGGTGATAAAAGTTATGATAGAAGTTCAAAGAAAAGAATTGATTTGGCAATTTCATTCCACCGACCTTCTAATTGAAATTATTAGAATAATAGCATATTGAGCTTCTAAGATTTTATCACATAAATTCATTGACTCTATTCCATTTAGGGTTCATTATTATACATTAATCTAAGTTGTAATAAACCAAATAAATTAGGTTTACTAATGTATGTCAAGTCTGATATTATTAATTTTATCAAATTATATGTTATATGAATGTTTATGTTTGAAAAATATTTTTGAGTATCATAATTGGTACTTAATTTTTTTATACGACTGGCGATCGAGAACATATGTATTTTTTCAATTTCATAAACAATTGAAAATTTTCTATTAAATAAATGTATGATATAACAATAACACGTATGGACCCTATTTCTTTTTATAGAAGCTTTATGTTTCCATTATGGCTTCTGTATAAAAAAAAATATTACTGTTGAACTAAAAAAGGGTGAGAAATTAGTTGGAAAAAATTATAAGATTTAGAACATGATAATCCAAAATGTACTGCTAGAATAAGAGGCTCTTGAACTATTAAACATAATCATGGACATTTCCAAAGAAGGCAATGTGACCTAACATAAAAGGAATTGTTATGCTTATGAAACATGGAAGAAAAAGAACTCATTAGCTCATATTATGTTATTGAGCAACATGGATAATGATATCATGCATGAGTTTTATAGATATGAAACTGCATATAGGGTCTGCTCTAGCTACATATTTTGGAGGTATCTAAATGACCAAAGTGAGGCCACTCACTATCAAGTTTGACACGTATAAGAAATTGCTAGATTGCACAATACAAAAGCATTTAAGGCATATGTCAAATAAGATAAGTGAGTTGCGTAAAGTTGGCCATAAATTATTAGATAAGAAATAAATACAAGTTGTCATGCGTTCTTTATCTCAAAGTTATGAACATATGAAGATGCATTTAACTAATAATGAAAGCATCAAAATGATGGAAAATGCTACAAGGAATCTCATATTAGCAGAAGAACGTGTTGATTCTTACAACCACTTACGTACTTAATTGAGTGCCTATAGAATTAGTTATAAACACTCTAGGTAAGTTATAGACAAGAAGAAAACATAACTTGGAACATCTAAGATGATAGGGAAGTGCTACCTATGTTCATTTTCTCTCTAGTATATATATGGGAAACTAGGCATAAGAAGGAAGAAAAGTATTTTTTTAGATACTTTTAACACTTAAAAGGATATGTGTCTATAGGTGAATGAGGTAATGAAGGAATAATAGAATTTGAATCATGAGATCTTATGTTCTTAGAAAATGACTTTCCAAAGCAGGGTGAAATAGGAAAAGACCTATTTTTATACGAAACTCGTGATCAAAATTATTCCATTATTGAGGATCATAAAGAGAGACTTTATTTGAGTACGATTATTTTAGAACTTGAAGAATTAATTCAAGAACAGTTAAGATTTCAGACATATTGTATCTGATCAGAGTGGGAGTAATCAAAATGTAATTTGTTTCTTATAAACCACGTTTGTGCTGAAGTGATAAGTGTAAAATGCATCGATTTTTAGGGCATAGTTTGTTATATGTTTAACCGTTAATCCAATTTTTAGTATGTGTTTAGGTTAGA
The DNA here is from genome assembly GCA_027563595.1 of Erythroxylum suave. Taxonomy (NCBI): domain Eukaryota; kingdom Viridiplantae; phylum Streptophyta; class Magnoliopsida; order Malpighiales; family Erythroxylaceae; genus Erythroxylum; species Erythroxylum suave. Next base: position 34,993,893 of record JAOSBN010000008.1, on the reverse strand, counting down.
ATTGTGTTAGTTTGTTATTTATTTGTGTTTTTAAGTATTTTATAGGTTAGCATAAGTCTTTTAGCTTAAATATTATATTTTTGAGCTACTTTGATGTGTTTGTTAATGTTTCAGGGTTAACATCGAAGAATAGAGAAGTTTCAGAGACATTCGGGCTGAAACAATGGCCCACGGTCATGGAATGTCAGGCCACGATTATGACAGAAGCTCTAGATTTATCCCACGATCATGGCCTACATGCCACATTCATGACAGAAGGCCCATATGTGAGCCACGATCGTGGCTTATGTTAGGCAAACGTATAAACACTCAAAAATGTCAAGTTTTAAATATTTTTTGGAGCCTGAAAAAACCCTAGGGTTACCCAAAACACAAGAGGATATATAAAGAAGAGAAATAGGTAGAGAAAGGGCTTTTGCATCAGCCACCTTGAGAAAACCTAGAGAGAAATCATTGAGAGATAGAGGAAGAGAAAAAGGAAGAGAGAAAACGAGATCGCTGCCTCCCGTCATCCATTTTAGATTATATTTCTTATTCTTTCAATTTTATTATTGTACACAATTGGATTGAACAGTTGAGGATAGATCTAGAATGTCGAGGATGTTCAAAACTCACCTTCAGAATTTTATTGTTAAATTAATGAAAATCTAATTGTTTATGTGCTTACTGAATATTGTTGTGGTTTGATTATGTAATTGTATAATTCGAAATAAATTGAGAGGGTGAATCGAATGAAAAATGATTAAATTGGACTAACGAGAGTTAGGTGATTTAATAGAAACTACAATTAGATTGAGAATTTGTGTGAAGAGAGATCTTGCATAGGTTTTTCATAGTTTATTAGAGAACTTCAGAACTAATTAGGGTTTTGGATATGTTATGAATTGAGAGATTGCAACCTCCATAATCTAATTAGGGTTTATGATTTTAGGTTAATGGCTATAACTGGAGAGAGGGTAATCAACCCTAGGATAGTCTAGAAACAACAGTCCAATGATTCATAATCAGTTAGGTTAATATTAAGGATATGTAAAATTCCCTTTCTCTCAATTGGTAATTTCCTTCAGTTGATTCTTGGGTGTGTTGCAAATTATGTAATAATTAGCATTTTCGTGTTTGATTCTTAATTTTATTGATTGAATTAAATTCTTGTATTAGTTTCGTTACATCTTAAATTTCCATTATTTGTTTTTGGCCTTAGATTTTAGGAGTAGATTAGATCCCTCCTCGTGGGATTGATAGCTTTGGTATTACGCAAATGAATCGTGCGCTTATGGACTGTTAAAGGTTAATAATTAAAACTTACACATAACTAAACCCCAATCAAGTTTTGGCGTTGTTGTTAGGGAAGCGATTAGTTTAATTCTTGTAGTCTAAGGCTTTTTCACCTTTTTTTAATTAAAAAATATGGGCATAAAGTAGACGACATATCATCTTGGATATCATCGGACAATAATGGGGAATCTCAAAAGTTGAATGCTAAGAAGAGATAAAAAGAACAATCATGGAGGATGTATATTATAAGGAGCAAAGGACTCCTGTGGATTTTAATGGGCCCCAATTTAGTTGGGGAAATCATCATCCTTATATGAACTTGTACACTTCGGGGTAGCAGAATCACCTAGATTTTTGTTGGTCCAATAAGGCAAGTACTTACATGGGGTATCAAGACCTATTTGAATTTCAACAAGATGAGTTCAGTTCATGGGATTCCAAATTGTACAAAAACCATGGAGAAGCTAATAGAAATGATCAAGTAATGGAAAATCCTGCCTCTTTTATTCACAACCTGGAGATTACAGTTGACAATGAACATCAAGTTTGAAGAAGTTATGAAAGTCTTTGTTCAAGAAGCTAAAGAAGAAGAGGAGATAAGGTTGAATGCAGAAGAACCAAGAAGAGAACAACTCATCCTCTTATTGGGAAAACCATTGGATTCCATACAAGATTTAGGAAGTTTTGTTATTCCTTGTTTTATTGACAGTTTACTCAGAGAAAGGACATTATTGACCTTAATTGGTTTTTCATAATTTTCTTAATATTGTCCTTTTGATCATTTGCAATTTTTAGCTTACTTATAGGCTATAAAACTACAAAAAGGGTAGAAGCAAGCCACTCATAATTGTTTCCGACTGAGTTTTCAATGATAGAAGAGCATCAAGCTAATGACATTAAAAGTAGCGTTGCATAGGAGGTAACCCATTGCTTTTAAATTACTAGTTATTTTCTTGATTTTAGATAGATTGTTAGGCCCCGTTTTTGGAGTCTAACTTGTAAGTCAAATATCAGGGCATCACTCCGTAGGGTTCTTTTAATGAACTCTCATTAGCCAACATAGGTTCATCTTCATTCTCATAATATCCCAAAATTTCATATTTGAGCACTTGATATTCGACAATCCATTCTTATGTTTATATCCTCAATTGTTACCCTAACTTATCACTCATTTTATCTCTTATTTTCACATCAAACTAAGTACATTTCAAGCTCCATTCAAGCCTAAAAATATTATAGGAAAGCACTGATAAGTCCACAAGATATATATGTACATGATTTGGAACAATAGGCTTAACTTTAACCATGGATGTCGGATTAAGGTCATTCAAGTATGGTTTCGAAGAGGACTTCAATTTCTACAACTTTTGTGAAGACTCTAAAGAGAGATTTTACTGTCTAGAGGGTAAAAATTGCATATTTATAAAACTATCCCGAGAATGTCTACCTAGCGGACTTATGTCCCTCCAAATGGACATGAATTGAGTTGGAACATTGGAATTCCCAAGAATGCCTGCCTAGCAGACATCAAGTCTGCACAATGGACATTTATAGGTCAATTTCTAGATATCTAACTCCTACAAGTTACCTATAACCCCTTTTATGCATATCTATCATTTCTGACTTATTTTCCTCATCATTTCCCCTTCATTATCACTTCCATTTGAGCTCAATATCATTTACAACCAAATCATAATATATGCTTGGTCATTAACCCAAAAACATAACATTCAAACTTGTGCACATTCATCACAAATTTCTGCACATGTTTAACTCCCTTTATCACTTCCATTTCATCTATAATTTATCACACTAATTCTTACCAAAACACTATAGTACTCTTTTTCTATTAGATCAAGTTAGGAAAGGGCTATAAAATGTCCAGCATGCACCCTAGGCAACATCACTAACTTGTAAAAATCATATCTTTCCAATCCAATCTCCAATAATTACATATTTTATATCATTGGATAGCTAAGAGGATAAACTACAACTTCCAACAACACATCTTAGTCCAAAATAGCCTAGATTAATACATTTTTTCCTGTGAAGATAGACACATATTTTACCTCTATGAATGCTTGAAAATGCAATCCGGAAGCTTGGAAAATCATGAACAAAACATAAATATATTTCATTAACTTCAAAAGAAAGGAGTTTTACAAAGCTTTACTAAGAACTTCAAGCCACAAATGCATCGTTGGACTCATAATATAAAATAAAAAAATATACATGAATGATTGATACTTGAAATGCGGCTAAAGCTTTGAGTTTTCATATACTAACTTAAATACAAAAATATGCAGACTTGGAGTGATGCCTTGACTCTTGATCATTCGATCTCTTGTTCATCACCTGCAGATGGGGAGGAAGGGGAGTGAGCTATAAAGCTTATGGGTAATAAGTTTATAGTAGAGAAACAAGCAAAACCATTAATAATATTCATTGTTATAGTGAAATGCATTGAAACCATAAAACATGTATTTCTCAAATTCTCAATCTTGTCAAAACATCATAAAATACATAAGACATGTATCTCTCAAACTTGTCAACAAATCATAAACAACATAAGACATGTGTTATCAAACTTGTCAACAAATCATCAACAACATAAGCAATCATAATGGTTTGGGTTGTCCATGTACATGAGGGAGTTCTTGCGAAGCTCCAATAAACACAAGGGAGTTCTTACGAATCTCTAATAAACATAAGGGAGTCTATAACGAAGCTCTATGCCACTAACAGGCAGGTGGGAGAAGCCTTTAACTTGGTCAATGTGCACGTGACATAATATGATGAACACCACAAATCCAAACACAAACATGAATTTCATGACTTGTAAACATATTGCACAAAAGGCACATTTCGTAAACATGATTTCCATAAGCATGGTATATTTCAAATACAATTTCTATCATCATTTCATAAATCGTTATCAAGATTCATGTACCAAACATATAACAAATACTTAAATCATTTAAGAAGCAATAAATGCAACATTTATAAGGAAACTGAATTCATTTAAATCTATTGATTAGGAAAAATACCCATGGCTCACTAGCTCCAACTATAAACATATAACCCACTTAAATCCTTGTTTAAAATTGCCCCTTCTTTTGCTCCTCTTGCCTTACTTGATTTCCTTCAACATTGGCTAAAATTAGATTTCAATAAGAATACTAATTGAGATTACAAAAAGTATATTTACTAAAATTGATTCTAGAATATTTAAACCCATGTATTTCCTACGCTTCATGAACCAACATTCCTCCGCAAAACCAAAGGATTAAAAATGGGCGTACCTTGAATCTTCACCAAACAAAGAGATTTTGGCTCAAATGGAAGCTCTTCTCTTCCTCTTTCTTTTTCTCTTCTTGAATACCCTAAAAATCACTCTTAAAAACTAAGAAAAGATGAAGCCTAAGCTTGCCCTCTCTCTTTTTCTCTTATGGACAAACTGATAGTTATGTTTTGTATGATGTTTTAGAGTTTAAATTGTTATGGATGTAGTGTTAAAGTGAGTGTGGAGCATGCATTTAGAACTTAATTAGGATATTTGTGTAACTAAATATGTTTATGAGTTAGTTGGAATTTTGAGCTTAAATTGTATATTTTTGAAGTACCTTGATGTGTATGCTAGTGTTGTAGGAAAAACAGGGAAGAATGGTGAAGATTTAAAGAGTTTCAGGCTTAAGGACATAGGCCAAGATCGTGCATATAGGCCACGGTAGTGACAAAGAAGGAAGAAAAAGAAACAGCTAGGTCATGATCTTGCACTCTAAGCCACGATTCTGGCAAAGAGCGTCAAGTCAGGCCACGATCGTGGTAGAGAACATCAAATCAGGCCACAATCGTGCAATCCAAGCCACGCTCATAATAGGAAGGGTAAACCATCGGCCACGATCATGACATGAAGGGGCCACGATCGTGCCCAACGTCGGGCCGATGAAAAAACTCAATTTTTGGGTTATTTTTCAAATGGCTTCAACCCTGAGTTTGACCTAGGGCTGCCACAGAATAAATAGCACACTACAAGATAGCCGCCAGTAGTCATTAGAGAGCAAAAAGACTTAAGAAAAAAGTGCGATTCTGTCACTCCCGAGACAAACCCTAGAGAAAAGTTAAGTGATCGAGGAAAGAGACAAAGGAAGAGAAACGTGGAGACCAGCTAGACACGAAGTACTTCCCGAAATAGTTGGTTTCTCATCGTCTCCATTTTTGAGATTCTGTACCCGAGAGTATTTTCATTTATTTCAGTTTTATTTATGTATAAAATTGAAATAGGTGTTGAGATTTATTGCGTTGAATGTTGAGTCGAGTTTATACTCACCTTTGGATGTTAATTTTTGAGATCAATGAAATTTAATTTGTTGTGTTTTCTGCTGCTTGCTTATGATTCAATTCTGTGCTTAATAATTCGACAATAAACTGAGAGGGTGAGCCGGGTAAAAATCATTGATTTGGGCTAATGAGAGTTAAGTGAATCAATAGGTAGGGAATTGGGTCAAACCAATCAAATTGTGTAACAATAGATCGAGTATAGATTCTCAATAGGTTAATAGAAAACTTAGAACTAATTTAGGATTTGGATAAATTGCAGATCGAGAGAACGTAATTTACATAATTTAAATTAGGGATTATTAATTAGGGTTAAGAATTATAACTCGAGAGAGAGAAATTCACCATAGGATCGTCTAAACCCATCAAGTTAGTGGTTGCATAATTGGTTAGGTTTCATTTAATTTCGAATTAAACTGCCTTTCTCTCCTTTGGTTAATTATAGGTTGATTTTGGGTTGGGTGTGAGTTACTATTTTGTTTGTTCTTGTTGTACTTTAATTTCTCAAATTTGATTATCAATTGATCTAATTTCTGCATTAGTTATTTAATTAGGTTAGTTGCAAACTTAGTTGCCTTAGACTTTAGGACTAGTTTCCTTCCTCGTGGGATCGACACCTTAGGTACTACATGAACGACCCATGCGCTTACGGCAATTACTAAGGTTATTAATAGTAAAACTTAAGGTATGTAACCTTGAGCGAACAAAGTTTTTTGCGTTGTTACTTGGGGAGGCAATTTGGTTCTATAGTTTAAGGCATTAGGATAGTTTTAATCTTTGTTTCATTTTCTATTAATTTGATGTAGGATCGTGCTCTTGTATGAACACAATGGTCACAAGGGGTTCAAGTTGCACAACAAAGTCCTTAGATTCAGATGTCACACGTTTAGAACAAATCCTTAGGAAAATTCAGTGAGAAGAAGAAGAAAAAGTTGAGGAAGTACAAATGGCCGAAGAATTCCAAAGAAACATGGATTAAGAAGTCAACTCGGGAAGGCAGCAATAGAGGACACTTATGGATTTTCTAAGACCAGGGTTCAATCCAGGGAACCAAAGAGTGGCTAGACCACCTGTTCAAGCAGTCTCTCTTGAAATTAAACCCACCCTCCTGAACATGCTTTAGTAGAAGATCCAATTCTATGGATTGGAAAATGAAGACTCGAATGCTTACATCGTGAGTTTTCTTGAGATTTGTGATACATTCCGGTATCACCAGATGTCGGAAGACGCAGTGAGAATTAGGCTATTTCCTTTCACGCTTAAAGGCAGAGCAAAGGCTTGGTATCATTCACTGAGCCCCGCTAACATTACAACATGGGAACAGCTGGTGCGTGTCTTTTTAGATAAATACTTCCCTTTGACAAAGACCACCAAGATAATAAAGAAAATTGTCAATTTCCAACAAGGAGATGGGAAATCTATTTATAAAGCGTGGGAGCATTACAAGGACCTGCAGAGGAGATGCCTATGCCACAACCTACCCAAGGAATTCCTACTTTAGACATCTTATAATGAAGTTAACCCACCTACCATAGGCACCATTGATGCGGCATCGGAAGGATCATTAATGAGAGAGACAGTTAATGAAGCAGAGTAGTTGATAGATGAGATGGCCAGCAATAGCTATTTGTGGCCCAGTGAACATAGTAGGCAACCTACTAGTTTTAGGGAGTAAAAAGGAGTTATTGCTTTCGATCAGATGATGGAATGCAAGCCAAGATCGACAATCTGACATGACAACTCACTAACATGAAGGCATCATCTTTGGGTCAAGTAAAGGTCGTGCAAATGAAGTGTGAGTTATGCAACCAAATGGATCATAATACAGTGGATTGCTACCTGATGAGAGAAGAGAACCTGGAGCAAGTCAATTACATGTGTGCACAATTCGGACGTGGAGGAGGTAATAATCTTTACTGCAACACCTATAACCCTGGATGGAATAATCACCCAAACTTCTCCTATTCGAATAATAACAATTAAGGGCAGTTTAGACCCCAAGACCAATCGAGCTTCCAACAGGATAAGACAAGCTTGATGGGTTCAAAATTGGACAGAATTTTGGACAAGATAGGAGGGATGGAGCAAGCATACAGAAGGCTCGAAAATAAATTTGAGCAAGTCACAAAAAATCATGCTTCGTCCATCCATAATTTGGAAGTCCAAGTGGGGCAGCTCGTAGAAGCAATGTCAACTCAGAATGCTAAGACTCTTCTTATCGACACTGAGTTGAATCTGAAGGAGCGTATCATGGTTATAAGCCAAAAACAAGATGAAGAGCTGGAAGAGGAAGAAGAAGGTCAGTTGGCTAAAAGAGACCTTCCAAGTGAGAATGTAAGATAATAGGTGCAAATGACTCAACGGATATTTCCGCACCAAGTTTTTGAGAATAAGGAACTATATGCTAGATGGGAAGAGGAAAAGTTGCAAAAAATTGAGCCCAACAAGGTTGAGGAGGTGACAGAATGAGTACAGGCTAAATTAAATCGACAAGGGTCTATCACGGAAAAGGGAGTGGACCAACTACTGGAAGACACCCCTAGCATAGTGAAGAAGGATGATCCAGGGGACTTTTTCATTCCCTGTAGTATTAACAAGATCATTATAGAGAGGGCATTCACAGACCTAAGTGCAAGTATAAATAGGATGTCCTATACTCTTAGCTTGAAATTAGGATTACAAGGGTTAGTGCCCACTAAGTTTGTGATTAGGACAGCTGATAGGACTATGCATATAACAATAGGAATTTTACCAGATGTGCTGGTAAAAATGGGCAAATTCAGTTTTCCCTCATATTTCTGTGCTCTAGATGTCAAGGAGAATGAGGATACCCCAATTATTCTGGGACGACCATTCTTAGCCACTACATGGGCTATGATTGATGTAGACGGGGGCGAACTATCGCTGTAAGTAGGAAAGAAGCAACTAATCTTCAAGGTGACTATTAAAGAGTATGGAGCTCTTTCAACTCCTATGGATTACAATAAACTCAAACCCCGAGGAGAAGGGGAAGACATCGAGGATCCAGCAAATGCTTTCCGAAAGAAGAGCTCACGAAGGAGGAGGTGAGGTAAGGAAAATGTCAAGGATGTTGGAAATTGCCACATGGTAGCGAAGGTTCAGACTTTGAGAGTAATGGAAAGGCTACCATCTAACCATTCATTCCAACCACCATGAGCATAAAAGGAGCATCCAGCTATCGACGTAAACAAAAGCACTGCATGGGAAGCAACCTATGGAAAGCAATTATTGGTCAATTAGTTAAATTCAGTATATAGGCTTATTTTCTCCATTAGATAAATAAAAGCGAAAAGAAGATTAGGCAATCAAAATCATGGGGGAGGTTACGTAATGCACATAGATTAAAGTGAAAAGGAAAAGATGGAAAAGAAAGGCTTTGGTGATAGAGTTTAAGCACTGGACACGATCGTGAACTAGGAGGTCACAATCATGACCTGTAGCTGAGATACCCTTAGTTGAAGCGCCACATGCCACGATCGTGGCCTGCGACTATGCGAAAAAGGTGGAGGATGCGAATTTTAAATGAAACTTTTTACCAATTTACCCTTTTTAACACCTATATAATAAGTTCTCACTTAACTTTTTCCTTCACTTTCATTTTCACTTTATCTCTCTAAAATTTCAGTTTCTAAACACTCTAACCTCTCTCTAAAATTGACAACACTCAACTTTATGCATTCACCCCAATCATGCCTCGTATTAAGCAAACGGCATGACAAGAGCCTCATGAGCACAACAAGTCACGAGCTGGGGGAGACGAAACCGGGCAGCAAACTTCAGAGCTCCATTCCTGATTTACACTGAGGAGGAAGGTACTCGTTTTCGTTCCCTTCGCTCTAGGTAGATTGTTGTGCCTAAATATTTTGACTTTGATACCTTAGATCGGATAGAAGTATAAGAGCGAGTGGAGAACTTACCAGAGAGGATCCAGTGGGGTAAATTCATTAGGTTCCAATTCCCCGCTTATGAAGAACTTACTCTAGAATTCTTCACAAATTTGACCTACGACCCTAAGAACCCTAAGGAATTATGGTTTAGATTGGAGGGGGGGGGGGGGCGAGCATATGAACTAACTATCGAGATCATGTGCGACATATGTGGATTCCCCAAATCCACCATTGTCGACCAATATACTAGCACGAGTTTACCAGAGTTGAGCGTTTTTACGCTGAAAAAACTCATAACAACATTATATGGTCTCATGAACACTTACTGTTGCACAAATTCATGTGTCAGTTGGTCTTTGATAAATTAGAGACCAACAAGTATTTGACTAACGAACTCTTCATACTATGGTGCATAAACCACAGTGTATCGGTATGCATGTCAACCTATGTGCTCAACGCTTTTGTTGCAACTTCATGAAAGCAGAGTAACCATTTGGGAATGGGATATATGGTCTTTACAATTGCCGAACTCTTTGGAGTAGATTGGAGTCGAGTAACAATTCACCAGCTTGAATTTCTCGATCATCATCTATTTTGGGCAGAACTTAGCCATTCTACGAACATGATACTGCGGTGGATTCATGAGAAGATAAATGTGCAGACCATGATAGGTCAAGTGAGTTCGAGCTCTGCACCACCTTAGCATGTTGGATCCCGTTTCTGAAGTCCAACTCTTGATCATTATCGATTCCTCTTCTTGCTCTGATACCACAAATGTTGGATCTCGAACTTTCGGAACCCAACTCTTAATTGAAATACATATATCATAACCTAACATTTTATCAGAAATATCATAATACTCTCTAATCTTTACTTCATCATACTCTTTAGTACATTACTTACAA
>JAOSBN010000008.1:34950767-34980925 GCA_027563595.1 Erythroxylum suave | reverse complement strand
TTGTATGTGTACTTAAATGCTTGCTTTTACTCATTGTGAATGTGAGAAAAATATGTTCTATGAATTTGATATCATGTTTATTTGAAAGATACTGCATTTTTGTATTGGTGAAAAGAAAAAAATTTAAGAAGCACAAAAGATATGAATATGTTATGAAATGTGTATGCGTCAAAAAGCTTACTTATGTGGGCCAACATTTTTTTATTAACTCAAAAACTTTCTACTCATGACGAAATGCCACCAAATTCTCATTTAATAATTCTAACTTCCGGAGAAGTTCGGGGTCCAACACCTTTCCTCCAAAAATGCTCTTTCAAGTCTCTGTACATCGTAGTATTACCTGGGTGCATGGCATAAGGCACATTATGTGCCTCATCAAGTATCTCATCCTTTACCTCCTTGACATTCTGAATACAAAGTCTATTGTCTACAACCATAAGTCCATCATCCCTCACTTACACTTTAGATTGCTTGCTATTCTTAATTTCTTCTAGGAGCTTGTTCAAATATGCAACTTGTTCTTATAACTCCTTAATTTTCTCTATAAGTATTGGTCTCACTCGGAAATTAGCAATAATGCAATCAATTTCCTCCTATTTCAAGCTTATTCTAAGCTTAGCCATCTCTTCCAACAATGGTAGATAAATCTTCTAAATAGGGCTATAGAGGATTTCCTACTCAAGGCATCGGCCACTACATTTACCTTCCCTGGGTGGTATTCAATCAACATGTCATAATCCTTAAGCAACTCTAATGACCTCCTCTGTCTCAAATTCAACTCTTTCTGACTCAGCAAGTACTTGAGACTTTTATGATCTATAAAAATCCTCGTTTGAACTCCATACAAATAATGTCTCCAAAATTTCAAGACAAAAATTATTGCCGCTAATTCTAGATCATAGGTCAGGTAATTCAATTCATAAGGCTTTAGCTGCTGCGTGGCATAAGCTATTACCTTTTCTCCTTGCATCAACACCCTTTTTTGAAGCGTCACTATAAACTATATAGCCCTCATCTCCCATAAGCAAGGTCAAAATTAGAGCAATTGTCAATCTGTGCTTAATCTCCTTAAAGCTCTTTTGACATTCATCACTCCAAATAAACTTCTAATTTTTCCTTAGTAACTTGGTCATTAGAGAAGCTATCATGGAGAATCCTTTAACAAACCTCCTATAATATCATGCCAGACCTAGAAAACTTCTCATTTTTGCACTGTCTTTGGTGCTTGTCATTTCATCACTGCTTCAGTTTTCCTCAGATCAACATATACCCCATCCTTCAAAATTACATTTCTAAAGAATACCACCTGATGAAGCTAAAATTCACACTTGTTAAATTTGGCATAAAGCTCCTTCTCCCTTAGTGTTTGCAACATTATCCTTAGATGTTCCTTATGTTCCTCTTCAATCTTGGAATAAACCAGAATGTCATCTATAAATACTCTAACAAATTGGTCTAGATATTCCTTGAAGACCCTATCTATGAGATCCATGAACATAGCTAAAGCATTGGTCAATCCAAATGGCATGACTAAGAACTCATAATTCCTATAACGTGTCCTAAAGGCTATCTTCTGTACATTAGATTCCCTGATTCTGAGCTGATGATATCCTGACCTGAGATCAATTTTGGAGAAAACCTTTGCTCTTTACAGTTGGTCGAACAGATCATCGATTCGCGACTTGTTGAGCCTTTGGTAATCAAGGCACATGCACCATATTCTATCCTTCTTTTTAACAAATAGAACCGACACTCTCCATAGCAATGAACTTGGCCTTACATACTCCTTCTCTGATACTTCTCTCAACTATTCCTTAAGCTCCTTTAGCTCAGCTGGAGCCATTCTATACGGTGGCATGGAAATGCGTGTAGTACCTAGAATCAGATTGATGGTGAATTCAATTTCCCTTACTTGTGGCAAACCAGGTAAATCCTCTACAAATATGTCTATCAATTCCCTCACAATTGGAAAATCTTCAAACTTTCCTTTGTTCACCTCGGCGCCCACAACATGTGCTAAGAAGACTTCACACCTTTCTCTCATTATCCTGTCAGCTAGCAAAGTTGAAATAATTCTTGGTGATGGTATTTTTCTTTCTACCTTGAAAGTCACCTTCTCACCTTTGCCAAGATCAAATTCTACCTCTTTAAGGCTACAGTGTAACTTTGCATGATATTTCTCCAAGGTATCCATTCTAAGTATAACATCTAAGCCCTTTAAATATAAAGGCATTAAGTCTACTACTAGACTAGCACAATTAATAAAGAATTCACAATCTCTATATACTTTACTTATTGTCACATTCCTCCCTACAGGAGCACTAACAATCAATGGACAGTTTAATGAAACCAAATTAACACCATATAATTTCATGCTTGCAGAAACAAAAGAATGTTTAGAGCCAGAATCAATCAATAAATATACTTCTGAATTAAATAATTGAGTCATACCCATAACAACTTTAGGTGCAGCTGCAACTTCATCTTTGGTCATGGCAAACACCTTTGCCTGTGCTTAAACCCTTGGCCTCCTTAGAGGAATAACCTTCTTTGTCACTTCAAAACTTCCCACCTCAATGGCTAGCCTAGTTCCTACTATTTCAGCTCTCTCTAGGGCTTGCATCTAAGACCGATCTTGCTTTGGTGCGTAGGGACATTCCTCGACTATGTGTCCCTTCTCTCCACATTGGAAACATACCCCAAGTAACTTGAGGCACTCCCCTTTGTGAAACTTCCCACAATGCTCACATTGGGGGTTCGTATACCTACTCCTTTCCATCCTTTTGTTGCCTCCTACAGTTGAGGCTTGCACTGAGGCTGCCTTAGCTTGCTTGTTCTTAGTAGAGCCACTACTTCCCACTTCACTCTGCATGTGGAAAGTCCTCTTACTCCTCTCATGTATGGGGGCACTCATTCTCTTCTTGGAAGACTGTTCCCAGTTCTTCATCCTACTGTTTACTTCATACTTTATATTCTCTAGTTTCTCAGCTTAGAGTCCAGCATCTACCAACAGCAGGTGGTCACAAAAATTGTGGATCAATACTTTCTCCTTGATCCCTAAATGAAGTCCCTCCTCAAACTTACGACGCTTATTCTCCTCATTCTCAACAATGTTGACTGCATACCTTGAAAGCCAGTTGAACTTCAACTCATATTCACTCACACTCATGTCCCTGTATGTGAGATTTAGGAATTCTCTTTCCTTCTTTTAGACATAAATTTTAGAGAAGTGTTTCTTTCTAAAGACTTCCAAAACATTTCTCCATGACAATACCGACGGTATGACCTAACTATAGGGCACTGATTCCTACCAATGGAGTGCATCCCCTTGTAACAAGCTCACTGCATAATCCAATTTCTCCTCATCGGAGTACTTCATCTGATACAAAACTCTCTATGTCCTTCTCAACCATACTTCAGCCTCTTCGGGATTCGTAGTCCCATTAAAGTCTACAGCCCCATACTTACGAAGCTTATCTTACTGTCTGCTCCTCTCCACTAATGCTTGCACTGGAACTTGTGGCACTTGACCCATAGCATGTTTGAAATCCTAACCAAAGTTTTGAAAGAAACGTCGATCTATGAGGTTTACTTAGGGCATAGGAGGAGGAGGTGATGGCACTTTATGTTGCATACTAGATGCCTTAGAATCATGAGCAAAATATGTCCTTCATCTTGTGACACATGAGATTCATCCATACTTCCTTAGCGAGAGCGAGATCGAGTTATAGCTCCTCAAGTTCTCCATTGAAATGGCATACTCACTCCTTCAATTTAAAACCATTTAAAATCTTTAGTTCATGTTTCATGTCTGGTTTAAACTTTGCATGTGTGCATGTAAAACCTTTTTAAACCATGCTTCATGCAAAACAATTTCAAATCATATGAAACAATATAAAAATAATGCATGTTATTCATTTAAATCAATGCATGTTCATTCGGGTTTTAAAACGACCCATTTCATGCCTAGGAGACTCTTAAACCTAGTTGCTCTGATACCATAAAGTGTTAGGCCCCATTTTCGGAGTCTAACTCGTGAGTCAAACATGAGCGCATCACTCTGTAGGGTTCTTTTAATGGACTCTCATTAGCCAACATAGGTTCATCTTCATTCTCATAGCATCCCAAAATTTAATATTTGAACACTTGATATTCGACAAACCATTCTTATGTTTATATCCTCAATCATTACCCTAACATATCACTCATTTTCATCTCTTATTTTCATATCAAACTAAGTACATTTCAAGCTCCATTCAAGCCTAATTGTATTATAGGAAAGCATCGATTAGTCCACAAGATATATATGTACATGATTTGGAACAATAGGCACACCTTTCACCATAGATGTTGGATTAAGGTCATTCAAGATGATTTCGAACAGGACTTCGAGTTCTACAATTTTTGCGAAGACCCTAAAGAGAGATTTGCTGTCTAGGGGGTCAAAATTGCACATTTATAAAACTGTACTGAGAATGTCCGCTTAGCAGATATATGTCCCTCCAAATGGACATGAACTGAGCTGGAACGCTGAAATTCCTAGGAAGGTCTACCCAATGGACATCAACTCTATCCAACGGACATTTATAGGTCAATTTCTGGATTTTAACTCCTACAAGTTACCTATGACCCCTCATATGCATATCTATCATTTCTAACTTATTTTTCTCATCATTTCCCCTTCATTATCACTTCCATTTTAGCTCAATATCATTTACAACCAAATCATAATTTGTGATTGATCATCAAGCCAAAAACATAACATTCAAACTTATAAACATTCATCATTAATTTTTGCACATGTTCAACTACCCCTATCACCTCCATTTCATCTTTAATATATCACACTAATTTTTCCCATTTCAAAACACCATAGTACTCTTTTTCTATTAGATCAAGTTAGGAAAGGGCTATAAAGTGTCCAGCATGCACCCTGTACAGTATCACTAACTTGTAAAAATTCTATCTTTCCAATCCAATCTCTAATAATTACATACTTTATTTCTTTGGAAAGCTAAGAGGATAAACTACAATTTCCAAGAAGACAACTTGGTGCAAAATAGCCTAGATTAATACAGTTTTTCCCGTGAAGATAGAACACAGATTTTACCTCTATGAATGCTTGAAAATGCAATGTGGAAACTTGGAAAATCATGAACAAAACATAAATATATTTAATTAACTTCAACAAAAAGGAGTTTTACAAAGATTTACTAGGCATTTCAAGCTACAAATGCATCATTGGACTCATAATACAAAATACAAAAATATACATGAATGAGTGATACTTAAAATGTGGCTAAAACCTTGAGTTTTCATATACTAACTTAAATACAAAAATATGCAGACATGGAGTGATGCCTTGACTCTCGATCACTCGATCACTTGCTCGTCACCTAGAGATGGGGAGGAGGAAAGGGGGGTGAGCTAAAAAGCTCGTGGGTAACATGTTTATAGTAGAGAAACAAGCAAAACCATTAATAATATTCATTATCGTAGTAAATTGCATTGAAGCCATAAAACATGTATTTCTCAAATTCTCAAGCTTGTCAAACAAATCATAAACCACATAAGACATGTTTCTCTCAAACTTGTCAACAAATCATAAAAAACATAAGGCATGTATTTGTCAAACTTGTCAACAAATCATCAACAACATAAGCAATCATAACGGTTTGGGTTGTCCATATACATGAGGGAGTTCTTGTTAAGCTTCGATAAACACGAGGGAGTTCTTACGAATCTCCAATAAACATGAGGGAGTCCGTGATGGAGCTCCACGATAGAGAAGCCTTTAACATGGTCAACATGCACGTGAAATAACATGATCGACACCACAAACCCAAATAAAAACATGAATTTCATGACTTGTAAACGTATTGTACAAAAGGCACATTTCGGCAACATGATTTCCATAAGCATGATATATTTCAAATACAATTTCCATCATCATTTCATAAATCATCATCAAGATTCATGTGCCAAACATATAGCAAATACTTGAATCGTTTAAGAAGCAATAAATGCAACATTTGTAAAGCAATTGATTAGGAAAAATACTCATGGCTCATTAACTCCAACTATAAACATGTAACCCAATTGGATTCCTTGCTTAAAATTTCCCCTCCTCTTACTCCTCTTGCCTTACTTGATTTCCTTCAACATTGGCAAAAATCCGATTTCAATGGGAATACCAATTGAGAATCCAACAAACCTATTTACTAAAATTGATTCTAGAATACTTAAACCCATGTGTTTCCTAAGCTTCATGAACCAACATTCCTCCTGAAATCCAAAGGAATAAAAATGGGCTTAACTTGAATCTTCACCAAACAAAGAGATTTTGGCTCAAATGGAAGCTCTTCTCTTCCTCTTTCTTTTTCTCTTCTTGAATACCCTCAAAATCACTCTTAAAAACTAAAAAGAAAATGAAACCTAAGCTTGCCCTCTCTTTTTTTCTCTCATGGACGAACTCTCTCTCATTTCTCTTTCTCTTTCTCGTTTTTCTCTTCATCTCTCCCTTCATTCACGTTTTTCTCCATCTAATGTACAAGACAACATTTTCCTCTTCCAATTCTACCCTTAGTGAGTGCAAAAAGTCAACTTTACCCTTCCTTTAATGATTAATGGTTCTTAAGCTTAAGTGACATGCCGCAATTGCCCTCAATACATTCTTACTGCTTTAATTTACATATCAGTCCCACCCTACTAACACTTTAATAAATAATTAAACTCAAATAAGTATTCTATCACGACCTCATAATTTATTTAAATCATGCTTAACAACTCCATTTATTCTAAGGAAAAAAATCAAATTCCATTAGTATTCCATAAAATATCATGCTTAACTCAATGAAAAATTTCGGAGGCCAACATAGTTGAAGTCTACAGTTAGGTTGTTTTGTTTCCAAATAAATATTATGGAAGACTAGGGCATTAATTTTTGATAAAGATGATCGGGAAGGAAAGTATAATGAGTTGATACTGTTAAAAAGAAGTTAGGAAAAGATCTCATGAATGTGTAAAATGACAAAAGAAGAAAAAATTGAAAAATCAATGGAATTACTGTAGGCCACGATCGTGGCCTGTGGTGGGGTAACACTGTCCACAAGATTTTCAGCTAAAATTTTTACCATTTTACCCTTCCTTCACTTTTATATTCATTTCATACTTCCTTTTTTTCACTCACTTTCCTTTTAACTTTATCTCTCTAAGTTATAACCTCCAAACACTCTCACTTCCCTCTAACCAAATTCAAAATTTCCACTTTATTCCAACTTCCATTACTTGCAATCCAGTATGCCATGCATGAAATAGTTAGCGAAGTGTAACCAATCATCAGGACAAGTTCAATTCTCGGTCTGACAATGAAGGAATAGGGCGGCGAATTTCGGGACACCCTTCTTAATCTATTGTAACATCCCATTTCATACTAAGGATTGGACTAGATTTCTGTGAATGAGAAATAGCAATGAGAGCTTAAAAGAAGGAATTTCATGCTCATGCATAACACAGCATACACATAGATGTGAATACTAATTTTTGCACATATTAAAATTATTGTATATGTATTCATTGACATTTTTTGAGTATAATTAATTTTTATTGTGATTATGATATGAGTAGTGAATATTTTGCCTTGAAAATTGATTTGATAAATTAAATTATTGGTTTAGAATTTTTGGTGAAATTTGAGAATTTTCTAAGATTTTGGGTATTTTTGGACTAAGAAAAATGCCAAGTGCCAAGACAATTAGTAAATAGTAGTATAATTAAGTGTCATATGGCAGTAGAAATTTTTGAAAAGTGACATTAAGATTTAATGACATGTATCAAAGAAAACTGGGAGACAATTGGATTAGAAATTGGAGGACAAATGGACTGGTTATTAAAGAGGGCCCATTAAGAAACACAAGGTGGTGACATGTGACAAGTGATAAGTGTTACTTGCCATGCCACACTCCTTACTCATGATATTTTCATTGGAAGACCATCTTTTGTCTTTCATTTGGTGAACCAATGTTTCTTCTTCTCTTCATTACTCCAACAATCCTCACTTCTCACCCCATCAATGTTGAAGCTTGCTCTAACCCTTCACTTACTACTATTATTTTTGTTTTCTTCTTCATCTTGTCTCTAAAACCTAACCTAATCCACCCTAGAAAGTTGATGATCGTGAGCTTGAAGAATTAGGGTTTCATGCTGATTAAAGAAGCTTTGATCTAACCAAGTAAGTAGTGTATTATTCTTCATGGCTTACTTGTTAGACATGTTTTGATGATAGTTTAAAGGGAGAAATGATCATGAAAATCATGTTGAAAAAAACATATGTAACATTGGTAGAGAATAGATACCTTTATGGGCGGTTTAAATGTAAGCATATGTAATGATAGTTTGAGATTTAATGATAATGAAAATGGTGTATGAGAGTGTGCAAAAATGTAGATGATTGAGTAATGAGCATTGAAAAACAAATATATGTGTATATGTTCTTTTTTCATTTAATTGATAAATGATAGATAATGTATTACTTTATAGATTGATAGTTAAAAATGGTATTAGAATGACAGTTAAGAGTTGACAAAAGAAAAGATAGGTATATGACCTAATTTGGGTATAGGATGAGTGCAATAAATTGATGGATGAATACATATATGTTTTATTCTATTTTTTAGAATGTGAAGAATATAAGTTATAAGTTATTATGGTGATGAATTAAAATGAGTTTAAAACCAAAGAAAAGGCTAATGTGTGGTCTCGAATTGAGAAGAAATAAATGATAGTTAGAGATAAAGTGAAGTTGATAAAGAAGGTGATGTATGTTGAAACAATGATGAATATGTGGACATATTTGATGTCCTATTTTTGTGGTTATGATTAATGACCTTGTATGACTTATTTTGTGAATCTTTTAAATTGGTATTTGAGGTAGAAATAAAGAGGTGATAAATCCTAAATGATGAATTATGGAAATGAATTGTTTGATGCTTTATGAATGAGATATGTTATGGAAAGAGATAGGATTTCATGAATGATGAGATTAAGTTGGAAAGTTTGGTAGTTGAGTTAGTATGAAATTTTGTTGCATTAGAGGAGGTGAATTTTGGAAAATTGGAGTGAAATTGATGTTAGTATATGTGCTAAATTCGTGTGAATGAAGAAAGAAAGTGCAAGGCACAATCGTGGCCTGGCCAAAAAATGTTCCTGTCATTATCGTGGCAGGACCACCATGATCGTGGCTAGTCCCAAAAGTTTTTGTCATGATCGTGATGGCCACAATCGTGGCCAGACCTTTGCAAAAAAAGAGTTGTATTTTGAGTTATGTATGAACCAATCAATGCTAACGTGCTTCTATATGATATATGTAGGTTTAAATGAGATCTGGAATGAACCTAGTTAAGATGAATGAGGTGATTAAAATGAGTAAAGTGTATTAGGTGTTAAGAATGATTAAGAGATGATGTTAATTGATTATGATGTGAATTAAGGAAATAGACCTAGGATTGTCAATGAGCATGCATTATACATAACACATATACATATGTGTATGATTCAATATTAATGTGATTTTATAATATGGTAATGTATGTATAATGTGTATTTTATGAAGTTGATACAAAGGATTGAATTTTAGTGTCCAGACGTTTCTAAAACATAGAAGCAAATGTTAATCTGGAGCGTACTGTGAGCAAACCAAGATGGTCTTACTTTAAATAATTGTTCAATTTAAATTCTATATTGAATTATTATGTGATGTGAATGTGTTGATTTTGGACATTGAATACCCGAGGAGTTTGATGTATGGATATCATATTGTAAGAGCTCATTGCATGTGAATCTGACAGAATAAGTGATTCTCAACATTATTGTTGAATGCTGGACATCGATCTCAGGGAAAATGTGAATGTGAATGTGAAATTGAACACGAGTGATTGATTGAATGCATCTGAATGTGATGCATTTCATTACATGAATGCATGAATAGATAAAGTCTTTTGTGATTAGAGTAGCCACCGAAAAAGAGTTTAAAACTCAGAAACTGAAAAAGAGCTTAAAGCTCATAATGTGGTAAGAGCCTCTGACTCATTATGTATGATGGGCCCTGTATCCCCAACGGATAAGGGATAGTTATAAATGAGTCTGGTATGAACAATGGTACGGAATAGTTACAAGTACTCAGTCATAACAATAACAATTGAAAGTGAGTCTCATGAGCATTGCATATATAATTGATATGTATGTATTAAATGATTGAAATGAGCTATTTGATTGCCTTGAATGTGAAATAAATGAATAAAGTGTTAATTGATGCTACATGATGAATTAATGAAATGATGTGAATTATGTGCTTATATAAATTGTTATGTTATGTGATATGAGTGATCCATAGAGGATGGTCCACTCTTTGAGTTCGTAAAACTCACCAAATTTGAAACATTGTCTTTCAGGCTTAGAGGAAATCTCTAGGTTGACAAATTATAATATAGCCACTGCATTTGAATAAGAGATAGAGGTCAGGATCAATTCTGCATATGTATTTCATTATTTTATATTAAAGCGTGTATTCGTAAGTAATGTACAATGTAAATGTGAATGATTCAGAAATTAAATGACATTTTGACTGAAAGCATTTTATTCTTGTAATGGGCCCAAATGATTACTAAAATTCTGGAGTTATGTATAGTGTTTGTAACACTAGTGATTGGAAATGTTTATGAGTAAAATGAGCCATTATTGATTATTGGTTTTCCGAAATATGTGTGTGATGCGTGAAAATTTTTTTCAGAGTATGATTGATTAAATTTCCTAGCATTCCACCCTAGTAGAGGATGTTCTCAAGTACTGATGGTATGTGCGGGACTATACACTATGAGAGTGGGGTACTACATCTACATAAAGGAGGAAGGTACTTATTTCCAATCCATTAATGTTAAACAAATAGTAGTCCCGAAATATTTTGATTTTGATATGCTTGATAGGCTAGAATTGAGAGATAAGGTAGAGAATCTAGCAAAGAGAATTCAGTGGACCAAGTTTATACACTTCTAATATCCTGTCACTTTCGAATTCTTCACTTCGCTTCCTTTTGAACCTAGTAACCCTAAGGAAATGTGGATTAGGTTACGGGGATGAATTTGTGAGCTGAACACTAAGATCATGTCTGATATTTGTAGTTTCTTTAATCTTCCATTATCGATCAACATATACTTGCTTTAGAACAAAACTTACAAGTATCCAAACAGAATATCATAATGACAAAACAAAACTTGATCGTGTCAGAACAAAACTTTAAGTATCATAACAGAACTTGATTATATCATAACAAAATTTAGTTGTATCAGAACTGAAATTAGCTTGTATTAGAATTGAACATATATCAGAACACAAACCAAATTAGCCTGCTAATCCTTTTAACAGAAGTGGGTAACAGAACCACAACAGAAGATACCTACGATTGGTATCACGGAAGAGACTTATGTCTCAGTAACAGATGACACCGAAGTGTTATTATCAAGGGACACTAGAGTGTCAATATCAGGAGACACCAAAGTGTCACAGGAGTAGCTACAGACCCTTCTAAGTATACCTATTTACCCACAATAAGGACTTCTAAAATCCAATGAACCATATAAATCTCACGATTTCAGTTCACTCACCCACAGCCTTAATTTTGCTTCCAATTCTTACTTCTCAATACTCCATCCAATACACCTTTACCAAAGACCATCAATTTCACTTCAATTTTACCTTATTCATGCTTCAATCTCCTATCAAATTTGTGTCCAAACCCAGTTCAAAAGTCATTCATTAGACAACACACAACTGATTATCTTATGTACATTAAAACCGAAATAACATTTGATTTTCCAGCACTCACTTATCAACATCATAAAGACATATTTCATGCCAATTCAATTATCATAAAACCTGTAATAATACAGGCTATCAAGTTTAGAATTCCCTTACTTATTTAACTTCAAATTTCAAATCCAAAGAACTAGCTAATCCAACCCTTCCAAGCAATCAACACATATATAAGTTCAAGGTGCAAATTTCAGCATTAACAAGAAAATAGCACCGAAAATAGCAGGACCTACTTCTTAATAACTTACAGATTCCAAGTGAAGATGATTAAAAGCAAAATTCTAGAATTTGAGAGGGAGTGAGAGGTTTCGATTGAGAAGAGCAAAGGATGGAGAGAAGGTTATTGAAACACCAAATGAGTTGGAGTGATTCAGCTCTTACTTTGCTAGGTGTCTTAACTTTTACGGAATACATGTCCTTTCATGGGGTGACCTACATGGAAAACATAGGACTGGGCCACTTGTCTTCTTATTATGCTGTCAAATGCCATTGCATTAGCCATACCAAATCTCACTAAGTCAATTAGGCCATTTGTCACTCAACTAATGTTGCTAAATGTCATTCAAAATATAGGCTTAGTCATACTTATTTTCATGTACCAACTTATCTTACCACTAAACATTTTTCCTAATCAAATGTCCACTTTAATACCTCAATTCTCTAATGGTATTGATTAATCCTAACTCACTAACCATGATTCATTAATTAAAATTCAAGATCAGGCCAAAATTCAAAACATTTACAATTCACGATCATATCACAATATCTAATACATATACTTTTACAAGCAAGTAACATTCCGACTAGGGTGTAATTTAGGGCCTTACATAAGGAGTAAAGCACAACCAATCAGCAGGGCGAAACCAAGTCTCAGATGAGGGAAAAGAAACAGGGCAGTCAATTATGGAGCACCTTTCCTAATCTTCTTAAATGAGGAATGTACCCGTTTTCATTCTCTTTGCAATAAATACATTATGATTCCAAATTATTTTCATTTTGAAACTTTAGATATATTAGAATTGAGACAAAAGGTTGAAAATTTAGTAGAAAAATTTAATGGGGTCAATTCATTCAATTTCAGTTCCCAGTTTACGAAGAACTTACTTTAAAGTTTTTTACATCCCTTCAATACGAATCCAACAAACCAAAGGAATTGTGGTTTAGGTTGCGAAGACAACCTTATGGGCTTGATTATAAAACTTTGTATGAAATTTGTGGTTTCTCCGAGTCTTTCGTACGTGTCAACCCCTACTAAACTGAACTAACTAGGTTAGAGCATTTTAATGCTAAAAACGCACATAAAAAATCATTAGGAGCCACAACCACTTGTTGATGCACAAGTTCATATGTCAAACCGTGTTTGAGAAAATGAAAAACAACAAGTGTTTAAAGAAAGAACTTTTCATGTTGTGGTGCATAGATCATAGAATCCTAATTTGCACAACCAACCACATCTTCAACGCCATTATTGTTGCTTGAAAAAAGAGGAGCAGTAACTTAGGAATGGGCTACTTGGTTTTAACCATAGCTAATAACTATGGAGTTGAGTGCAATAGATTCACAGTCTACCATCCTGAATTCATAAACCATCATCATATATGGTGAGCTGAAATCCTAAAATCCTATAATATGGAACTTCGAGATATTAGTGTCAAGACAAAAGGCAGGACTGTTCAAGCGAGTTCAAGTACTTAACAATAATAAGAAGAGGATTCGACCAGCGAGGAATCTGAGGAAGAAGAAGAAACAGAAGAACCAGGCTGGAAGAAAGTACTAGATATAATCTCCACAAACACCAAGGTAATTACAAATACACTTGTAGAGAACTCCAGAAGGATGAAGGAGATGGCCTAAACTCAATCACGTTAGAGCTGGGACATACATCGTATCCATATTTATTTCAAGGCTCAGGGCATTCAATTACCACCTCCAACACCATCCTCACATCCATCACCATGCGGTTTTGTTCTGACCCCCTTTCTTTTTAAATTTAGTCTTCATTTTTATTTTTTGTTTTACTTTAATGTATGTTTTTTCTTTCCTTATGTGTTTGTTTGTCCCCTTCTCACATTGAAGACAATGTGTTGTTTAAGTGTGGAGAAGGTTATGTGTTTTGCTTTAAGTGTGATTTTGCTTATTGTACGATAGTTATTAGGTTGCATTTTGTGAATTATGTCAACGTGGCAATGGCTTAGATGGATTGGAATTGATTTGATTTTAAACATAGTCTATTAGGTTGTGAAGAATCATTAACTTGCAAAATTAGTGAATTGGTATCTTTAGCTAAATATGCAAGCCTAATTAGGATTTAATGTGAGTTCATCACCCTTTAAATTGTCACATTAATTCATAATTTGAGGCATTTCAACTTAAGTAGCTTTACTATTATTTTTATGTAATAGCTAAAGCAACAAGGTAGGCAATGTAAAAAAAAATCACAATTACTAAATAAATAACCATTCCACTGGCCTTCAGGTTATGAATAGAGTTAGTAGCTAGTTAAAAACGTGATATAACTGAGTAACCGGATCGATACACATCACAAATATGTGCCTTCAAGTAAAGAGGTTATAATGACGTTCTATCCAAGCAGCTTAATAAAAAAACATAACTTAGTTAAGTAACCAGATTGACATCCATTACGAATGTTTGCCTCCACATAAAAAGACTAAATCTATGTTCACAAAAAGTGAAAAAAAATGTTTTTGAATAAAAACCTACCGAACTTATAATAGTGGACTTTTTATGCAAAAGTACTTAGGAGTAGTAATAGAGTCTAAATGACCCAAGAATTATTAATATCTATGTGTAATTGAAAAGGGTAAACAATTTAATACTTGAGTCTGGATTAATATGTATGTGTAGTTCAAAGACCCAAGATGTAAATTTGGCATGTTAATGATTGAAATGACTCGAATGATTGTGTCTAACATTAAGTTGATTTCATAAAGTTAAAGCCATTATTTTATTACTGCTATGTGTGCTGTGTGAATTTCTTTGTGTTTGATGTTTTGTTTGCTTAAAGGCAAGCAAATGTTTATGTGTGGGGATTCTGATAAGTGTGAATTGCATCATGTTTTAAGGTTTAGTTTGATATGTATTTAAGTGTTAACTTAATCGTTTAGTATGTGTTAAGGTTAAATTTGTGTTAGTTTGTTAATTATTTTTGTTTAAGTGTTTTGTGGGTTGGTCATGCTTTTAGCTTAATTATTATATCTTTGAGGTACCTTGATATGTTTTTTAGTGTTTTAGGGTCAGCATCGAAGAATGAAGAAGTTTTGGAGATACTTGAGCCAAAACAACGGCCCATGATCATGGCCTAACAGACCATGATTGTGATAGAAGCACTAGAGTTAACCCACGATCGTGGCATGACAGAAGCCTAGGACATGGCCCACGATCGTGGCCAGATTATCAAAATCATAACAGAAGGCTAGATGTGGCCTATGATCGTGGCTTGTAGGGCCACGTCGTATGCAAGCCACGATTATGGCCTGCATCCGGCAGACACGTAAACACTAAAAAAAGTCAAGTTTCGAGGGAGTTTTTGGACCTTTTGGACCCCAAAAAAAACCTAAGGTTGCTTAGAACACGAAAGGTATATAAAGAATAAGACAGAGAAGATGAAGAAGCTTTTACATCAGCCACTTTTGGAGAGAAACCCTAAAGACAATTGTTAAGAGATTGAGAAAGAGAAGAAGGAAGAGAGAAGTGGAGAAGAAGCCGCCATTGACGAAGTTTCCGACTTTGCTACCTACTGTCTCCTTTATTATTGTATATAACTGGGAATAGCAGTTTGATGATAAGATTGTGAATGTTGAGATATTTTATACTCACCTTCGGGCTTTTTATCTTTGATTTAATAAAATCTTATTGTTTATGTTTATTAGATTTATTGTGATTGATTTCTACAGTTGCATAATTTGGTAATAGAATGAGAGGGTGAATCAAATGAAAAATAATTAAATTGGGCTAATGAGAGTTAGATGATTTAATAAGAACGAGAAATTAATAAAAATGGTAATTATGTAAAGAGAGATCTCATATAGGTTCCTAATAGTTTATTGGACATCTTCAGATCTAAATAAGGTTTTAGATAAATTGTTAATGAGAGATTACAATTTTCCATAATTTGATTAGGGTTTACAATTTGGGTTAATGGTTATAACTCGAAAGAGAGTAATCAACCCTAGGATCATCTAGGACCAATAATGCGATAATTCATAATCGATTAGGTTAGCGTTAAAGATAGGTAAAAATTCCCTTTCTCTTAATTGATAGCTCCTTTAGGTTGATTCTTGAGTGTGTATTGCAACTACCACTTGTTAATATTTTCATAATTAATTATTGGAATTGAGTTGCATGATTGAATTAAATTCTTGACTTAGTTTTGTTACATTTTGAATTATTAAGAATTGTTTTAGCCTTAGATTTGAGGATTAGATTATCCCTCCTCGGGGGATCAACACCTTAGGTACTACGTAAACGGCCCGTATGCTTGCGAATTATCAAGGTTATTAATTAGAACTTATACATATCGGAAAACCACGATCACTACTTGACCTGAATACATCTCACCTTGCCTTTGCCCGCATTACAACCATAAAAAGTCTTTTTATTCATGATTTTGCATATGAACATTAGTGGTGGAAAAATAAAATGATATGTAAAGTTATGGATTGTTACGATCATGAATGATGTTGAGTGTACCTATAGATATATTTTACTTAAGCGCATTTTCCAAGTCTACCATTAGATTGCTAGATTTCTGAAGATAATGCTTGTTGATTGAGCATGAGTAAAAGCTTGGAATGTTGACTTCTTGCTATAATTTTTTTTAAAATTCATTTATCTTTGTTTATGATTATGTATTCTTGGAACATATGGGAAATGAGTAAATGTTTCGGGTCTTTGAGCTTAAATTTGATGTTTTGCCCAACGACAGCCAAAAGCTAAGAACGGGAGAAATTGATTTATGTTTAATTGTTGATACATTTAATCATTTACACTTAGCCATTAATGATACAAAAATAATTAAGATACTCACTTTAATTCATAATTTGGAAGCAAAGAAATTAAAATAAGTCGAAAGCACTACATTTGAGTCATTTTCTGAAGATTAATTTTCACTTATCTTTATGGAGTAAGAAGAAGAGAATTAGAGCAACAAGAACACAATAAAAGCTTTTCAAAATAACATTTGTTGGACTAGAAGAAAATCTGGAAAATTTAGTCCAAAAGAACACAAAGAAGCTGCCAAGAGAAAGACCAAAAGCAAAACGATAATGGTGCATGAGGAAAACACACAGCAAGAAGCTAACAAAAATGATAAGATGCGCAATGCAAAACAGATAAGTGAATAGTAGGGTGGTTCATTGATCTTTATTCGTCACATCACAAGCAGTAGAAAATGGAGAAGAGTAGCGATAGGTGTGGTAGAAACAAAGGGAGAGCAATAATGTGAGAAGAGAAGAAAGAAAGTTGCATGAATAATGTAGATGGATCACCATCTTTTTTTATCAAATCATGAATAGTAGCTAGGAGAGAAAACAAAAGAGTGGAGGTGCTACAAGGGGTCTTCGGATAGGGTATTTTTATGGGAGTTGAAGCATTTTCTTTGGAGAGACCTATGGAAGGCTAAGTTTCGTACGCCGGTTTGAGAATGACATCGACGCCGATGAACCAAGTTAAGTGTATTTCTTTGTTTTTATTGTTTCTTTCTCCCATTAGAAATTGATTATGTTAGCTTATATGGATTGATTGGGTATTTGAATGATGATGTTTTTAATGCTCTATTGAATCATTTTTCATGAGAACCCATTGTTAGAATCGAATGCAGTACGTAATCGTTGTATTCTTGATTTATGTGTATCAACTAATTGTTCCGAATTATTAGAGATAACATAACATAAGTTAAATAATCTGAGCTTGAGTGATTATTACCTAGATTAGTCTATTTTTCTGATTCGTAAGGCGTTTATCTAGATAAACTTAGAGAACTTATTCTATGTTTCTCGATAGCTAGAGTTAATTAACGAGCGCTTCATAATTAACGAAGATCTAAGGAAAAATTAGGATAAACAGAGCTTGTTGCTAATTTGCTAAAAGAGATAAAAGAACAACAAATTAATGAATTATGCTTAATTAGCGTGTAGGCTAAGATTAAATCAAAGAACCAAATCCCTACTGAATTCCCCAATTTTATCATTTTTTGCATGTTTTCTTTAATTTGTTTTCATTAGATTTATTTATTTTCCTAAACATCGATTAACTTCATTTCATAAGCTAACTGGACACTTCTTGTGGGATCGACCTACACTTACCACTACTACAGTAATAATCTAGTTATTTTATTTTAACTAGTGTTACGATGCGATGTTCACCTAAGCACACTTAAAGTTGTCATAGGAGATGTTTATCGCACCATGGCAATAAATGCATGCTCTCTGATGGGAAAATGGCCTTTTAATTGTTACAGATGAAGGTATGTTATATCTAATCTCAGATCACACAGCTCGAGGTTAAACCTATACTCATACTTCTTAACCTTAAGATCTTCCATAAAATTGAGGACAGATTTGAGAAATGATGACCTTTCACAGCTAGTACTAGACTCCTCATCATATATAATTACAAGTCTTCATCTTTTTAACCTTGACTCAATGTTAGATTTAATCTTAAATCTTGCTCTAAGGGAGCCTTACCGTGAGAAGATTACAGGTATACACTAAAGAACAACTAATTAATCAAGATTTTTCGAGCTCTCAGTTTTGTATTAAAGTAATGAATAAGGTAACAAGCACAAAAGATGTTATCTCTTATAAAGTAGAATACATAAAATGTTCCTCAACAAAATGTTTCATAATTGCTCCTATAAGCCAACATCTCTTTTCTATTAAAGCATATAGAAATCAAGGATCGATTTCTTCTCAAACATAAGCCCAAGGGTACATCATCCATGAATTAGTTGCCTACTTGAAGGCCTTCTAGTTCAAATCCTAATGCTCGTTATCTTAAGGGCTCTAAAGAATATGTGACTTGCAAATATCAAAGTCCATTAAGTAGATCTAGGCCAAAACATAGCCATTTTAAGTTGTTATTTGTCTAGCACTTTCCTTACACATCATGGTCAATGACTTATCCATGACAGCCCATAAATAGTAGAATAAAGAAATAACTGATCAAGTGGATTAACAAACCAAGGAGACAACAACTTTGTTGGCCATTGAGTAACAATTTTAGAAACAAATCACTTGTTTTACGTGCTCTATTTTCACCCAGTATCATTCTAACTCATCTACACATTTTTTCACGCCCCAAAGAAAGATGTGGATGAGATCAGATAGAACAGAGTAGAAACAGAGCAAATGGAACACGTGATTTCATTCCAACAATTTTACCCCCACCCAAATAGCAAAAAATATATGTCGTTAGCAAGTTAAACCTAAAATTCATATCATGAAGTAAGAGTTTCAACTTTGAGACACTTGAAACTAGGGAGGCGAAAAATCTACGAGGGCTCAAACTCTATAGATTGAAGTCAAAATGGCCTAATAACCTATGTATCTCATATGATCGCATGTAATAGTTGCAAAAGTCATGATCCTTTGTACTTAAAAGCCACTATAAAAGTAATTACTACTCCTCCTTTTATACACATTTTGTCCCGCTAAATATTATTTTTCTTTTTAGCTTTTCTGACTTGATTATCGGAAGCCAAGCATGATAATACACTTTTGGCACTTAATTTCGGATGTCTATTGAGAGGAAACCCACCCACAGAGCATATTCTAGTATGTTTCCTACCCATCACTTTATAGTCGGCTTCAGATAATTGAGCTAAATATAGTTCAAGCCCATCAAAATCGTTTCATTGTAGCAAACGCTCAGATGCTGACATACGATAAAATCTGAAACATAAAATGAATGTTTCTCGTTTCAGACGGCATGGCCGAATAGGCCCAACCCTATTGGTCGCATTTTGATAGTCCATTATAATAGCTAGCCTAGCACATTGAATTTGCTTAATTATATTTAATTCCATTTTGAAACAAGAATTCACTGTAATACTTTTGGTCTTCTAGAACTACTTGATATACTGATTAACGTTCAAAATCAAATCAAATCAATTTAACAGAACTTGAAATTCGCCACGTGTCTATTTCGAGTTAAAAAAAGACCCAACTTCCTTTCGGTTACGCTATGGGAGACTTGAGAGCAAAAGTCAGCTTTTTGGCGATTGGAGTTGATTAGTTTGCATGTAGTAAGTAATCTGAGTGGAGTTTTATTCTCAAGACTCAGAATTTTCAAATTTTAAACTTGACCACTTACGTTGATTGATTGTGAGATTACATAGATTTTACATTATCAAGTTTTAGTTTTAATTTCTGAGAAAAAAAGCTTTACATTTAGATTAAAAGGTAGGGAAATATATTTTTTCACCATCTCAAAATTAATACAAGTAGATTTTTTTTTTCTTTGGCAACAGCATAACGAACAGGATATTTGATTAATTCAAATAACCATTTTATTTTTTTGAATTTGGGGAATAAATAAACTCATATATATCCCTTTTTTATCTATTAAAAGGAGGTTGAGAATAAAAATGAGAACATATTGGACAAAGATATCCTTAAAGAATTGACATAATTACCTAACTATAATAATAACAATAATAATAATATAATTAGTGGAGAATAATAAATATTTTAATCTTTTTATTAATTATTTCTTTTTTACTTTAAATTTATGTTTTCAAATCAAACATTATATCACATCATTATTACAAATTCTTACAAATAAAAAACTAAATAATAAATATTTTATTCTATTATATTAAAATAACAATTTACCAAACGCCCTGTAATTCCTTGAAGTAACGTATATTTTGTAAACTACCCTCTTTTATCAACAAGTCAAAAGTAGAATGGGAAATTGTGCAGAAAGTGCTATTTTCTTTTTCTTAAACGACACACAATAAGGACTTTTGACAGCAAGTAGTTCACGCGGAAATTGTTTTATAATTTTACAACGAAAGAATTATCGAAGAACCAATCCAATGGGGTAATCATCGTGAAAAGGTTCCAGAAACTTGAACAGCTCTATGATTCTCTCTCCACGTCTTCCAGCCTCCTATACCTTAGTTTGTCGTCTCATACTCTGCAAACACGAAATCGAAATATAATCAAAAGGGCAAAGTAGAGTTCAAGAAGGAATCAGGAAAGCTAATTAGTGCTTGACATCCATCCACAAGGTGGAAGTTGATCTGGTTCCACAAATTTCTGGTTCAAGGATCAAACAGATCAATTTATTATTTGCGGGTACAACGTAAAATGAGGAGATAGAGATCGAATAAAGCGAGAATTACTGTTGAAACTCTATGTTGATGAAGGATGAAGTAGAATTTGTAATAGTGGTAAAGGCCGTCAGCGATAAAACAATGGTAGCACTAGAACCCGAAGAATGATCAACAATTTTAACTTGAATAGTCTGTCCAGGTGTGCAGAAACCAGCCGTCGCACTGATGCACCGCACCAAGTATTGTCTTCCACACGAAGCACTATTGTCCCACAATCCGTCTCCAGCAGCTGCAAACATATTATTCGTGGGAAACTCCGAAGAGTCACCGCCGTAACACGCCGTGGCTTTACAAAGTAATTATAAATCCGTCAAGGAAATGCAGTGCTGGGAGGTCTTGGAAAATGATACCATAAGCATGATTAATTAAGTTGTATGTTAGGGTACTTACGCAGATATGGAGGACCATATCGTCCGGCAATCCCAACGTCTGCCGAGGTCGTGTAGAGAAGGTGTGAAATTATCAAACAGCTTA
Source organism: Erythroxylum suave (assembly GCA_027563595.1). NCBI lineage: Eukaryota > Viridiplantae > Streptophyta > Magnoliopsida > Malpighiales > Erythroxylaceae > Erythroxylum > Erythroxylum suave. The sequence continues at coordinate 34,959,228 of JAOSBN010000008.1, read as the reverse complement.
GGAAGAGTGGAAGGCGTAGGAGGGGAGGCTGAGGCATGAGCATCCTTCAGAGCGGACCTTGCAAGGATATGGGTTGTTTTCTATTCCATTGAGATTGAGATAGCCAGGTCAACGTGTATTTCACGGAACTGGTTTACGTCAATTTTTGTGTGTAGGAAACAATTCTTTGAATTTTTTAACTTTGATTTGGTGGGTCAATGCCAACTCACGGACGCGGATTTAGCCGCAACAGATTCGGAATATTGAATATTAAGAAAAATAAAACATCCAAGTGCTAATTGAGAATTACTGTGAGCAGTAAACCTACCTCCGCCCATTGTTGCTTACTGTTAAAATTTCATTTCACTTGGAGTTCAATTGTTCTCGCCCAATCTAAGTTTCTTTGAAATATATGTGAAAACTAAAAGCATAACACCCCCATAACTATTTAATATCAAATCATTTTTCCCCATTTTTAATTAAAATGAAAGAAAAAGATAAACTTCCTTTTTTTCTGATTCTTTTTTACTATGGTATTTATGTAAGCTGTATTTTTCATAAAAATATTTCTAAAATTGACTTCACCATAAACTTCCCTAGTTTGAAGGGCATTGGTAGGTATATCTAAGTTCCTAATAGTCACCGTCAACGGCAGTACCAAAAATTGTAGTCCAACCAAAAAAACTTCAATAATTGTAGTATATATGAGATTTCATCCGCTTTGGAGAACATTTTCCCTCCTAACATAGATGAATGATTGTTCGTTCGAAAAGAATTACCTAGTCATCAATTTAATGATATTTATAATTATAATAATTAATACAAACTAAATTACTCTTTCACATTAGCAAATGCTTTTTATAATTTGCAAGAATATTTTAGTTTATATAATAATCATAATGATTATAACATTTAGCAAATTAATGGGCTCTTATCTTTTTCCTTCCACTTATTAAGACATAATTTTCATAGTTACAATTTTGGATAACTAATGCCATGCGTTGATTAACTTTGGTCACTTCACAATAATAATCCCAAAGAGCACCATATATTTTCTTTTCTGAAAATTTCATATTGTTTGAGTTAGTTTTCGACCAAATTTACATATCCAAAATTAAATTTTACAAATTTATATACAAGACTTCATCTAATTTAGACGACATTTTTTTACTAGCATAAATTATCAGGCCCGACTCGTAGTCAATGGGCCTCGAGCTTGGTGAATATAAGAAACTTGGGCCCCCCATATCGTTTTGTGTAAGCCACATAAAAGGAGATAAAACAAATTGACATCATTTTAAGTCTCTGTTTCTCACAAAATAAAATGAAATCAATTTACACAAGTGATTAACTATGTCTGTAGTGGCCAATGGCAGATTGGCGGTGGGAGAGAGGAAGAAGAAAGAAAATGAATAAACTTAGTGTAAAACGCTGAGGGGAAAAAGAAATGATGTCGTTTACATTAAGTTTATTTCTCTTTTTTCTTCTTCCCCTCCATCCACTACCAGTCTGCCATCGGCTACTATAGGCATAGTTAATCACTTTCTATACTTTCTCTCTCTCTCACACACACACACACACTATTGTTGTCAACCCTCGCTATCACCAACCCTTTCATTGTGTCAATCAGAAATTTGCTACCCTTTTGCCTTCTAGCCGTAACCGTACCTTCTCCTCGTTACCCCTCCAATTGCCTCTTTGATTCGTTGTCTAGCCACCCCTCTGCCATGTGTTTTGACTTATTATTGCTACCCATGCACCAAAGTAAAACAAATGCAGTGTTTTGTGAAAAAAATATAAAATTTTTGGGATTATTTCCAGCAGTGAGGTGTTTTTACAAACTTACACAATCATTTATACGAGCGTATAAACTCACAGTGACTTATTGATAAGTGTAAATTGCATTATGTTTTAGGGCATAGTTTGATATGTGTTTATCCATTAATTCAATCATTTAACATGTGTTTAGGTTAGAATTGTGTTAGTTTATTAATTATTTTTGTTTTAAGTATTTTATGGGTTAGTACAAGCTTTTGAGCTTAAATATTATATTTTTGAGGTACCTTGATGTGTTTGCTAGTATTCCAGGATCAATATCGAAGAATAGAAGAGTTTTAGAAGACATTTAGGCCAAAACAACGGCCCACGATCATGTCCTAGGCCACAATCATGGCAGAAGGCTTAGATGTAGGCCATGATCATGGCCTGCGTCCTGTATACACATAGACACTCAAGAGAGTCAAGTTTCAAAAGATTTTTTGGACCTTTCGAACCCTAGAAAAATCCTAAAGTTATCCAAAGTATAAGAGGACATTTAAAGAACAAGAAAATAGGCAGAAAGGGAGCACTACATTCAGCCACTCTTGAAACCTAAAGGGAGAGAAAAAGAAGAGAGAGACAGAAGAAGAAGAGGAAGAAGAAGGAGGAAGAAGAAGTGGATCCTGACACCATTGCTTCCCGAATCAGGTGGTATCCCAATGTCATTGCCTTCCCAATTTGTCCAACCTAGTTCCATTTTCTGTTCATTTCCTTTTTCATTTAAATGTATAAAGTTGAGGACTGTACAGAAATGGATTTCGTGTGGTTGATAATATTCTGAACTCTTCTTTAGGATTTTACTTTGAGTTAATCTTGATTTAGTTATTCTTGTGTTTACTATTTTGGGTGTTGTAATTGATCAATGTAATTGCATATTTTGGTAAGAAATTGAGATGGTGAGTCTGATAAAAATGATTAGATTGGATTAATAAGAGTTAGATAATCTAATTGACTACTTAATCAATCTAGTCAACAATTTTATGGAGAGAGATCCCGTGAGAGACTCGATTGTTTATTAGAAAGCTTTAGAACTAATCAGAATTGTGGGTAATTTGAATTGAGAGATTGTAAGTTCCATAATTCGATTAGGGATTACAATTTAGGGTTTAATGGCTATAACTCGAGAGAGAGTAATCAACCCTACGACTATCTAGAACCTGTTAGGGATGTCATGGAAGCATCCATTACATGCATGAAAACCCAGCGGCTAGATTCTGACACCATGACAACCCCGAAAAAACATGATCACACATGTTTGCATAAACATATAAATAAGAACATAAGATATAAAACTTTTACCTTTTGTTTGTCCTCCTTTCTTGTTTCTTCTCTTTGTTTAGGTCGTTGCAAACACCAAACTCTTCCTTGATCACCCAAGAACACACAAAGAAGATGAAGAAACAATGTGTAAGGGTGATTTGCGCACCAAACTAGATTAGTTCTAGTAGATGCTTAAATTGATAGAAGAAAGATCAAAACTCTTGTTGCATGCACTTTGATTCATGCAAAAATTGCATAAATTATAAGAATAAGACTCTTGACACCTCTCTTTCACTCTAAAACTCTTCTAGAGCCCTTATCTCTCACTTATGTGTGTAAGAAGTGGTTAAACTCTTGTGTATGTACTCCTTCGTGCACTTTGTCACTGGCTGAAGGCCATACATACTATATTTTTCATCCAATCTTTTATGCATACAAACCGTAGGTTCCTGATTATTTTAGACACTTAAATTAACTGTCAATTCAAGCAAATGATAAAAGGCTTTCATAATGCCAGTTTGTCAGAATATAAGTGGATTAACACATAAACTTTTAGATAGTTAATTATCTAACTTATGAATCTTTTTATAGACAATTATCGTGAAATTCGTCCTTCACCATACTATGCCCCACTTGGTTCAGAGCATAGGCTCTATGTCAACTCCCATTAGACTGACTACATCATATCTAGTCCAAGTAATGTTAGTTCTTATCCTAGGATCTCATTACTCTATGTGACATTGAAGACTCTCTTCATGACAGATAATTACTCTGGCCACAGAATCCTGAGTAATGACCCAATAAGAATTCATGGGTATCATCTCCTTCTATTAGGAGTGGTGAATCATTTATCAGCTACCTAATTACCTTTGAATACCAATAGTTGTGCCCAATCACCACCCTAAGTTCCTAACCAGTATATGTTCACCAGATGAGTAAATTAATAGGCTAGGCCTATATGGTTCCTAATCATTATATGTTGAGTCATGGGCTAGGCCTATGTGTTTCTGTATGTAGTATGTTCACCTTATGGGTTATCTATATCGTCTTGGTGTGTATCTAGTTCTATTTGAGAGATATGTTTTTCTTGCTCACAGAGTACATAGTGTACTCACCCCCTTCTACTTTCAAACCATGTAAGTTATTTTAGTGAACTTGAAGTTCTGAGTAGATCGTGCGGTCTTTTGACAGTTTTCAAGACATTACCGCACGTAGGTAGTTTCTGTTTTGTAGTTTAGATCCTTAGTGTTTCATGAATTGTTTTATCGTTTAACTATTTTACTATTTTATTAAAATGATTATGTCCATATACTTTAAATTTTTTTTAATTAACTTTTGATTATCTTGTGGTTTGTAAATAACTTTATGTATGAACAATTTGTGTTGTCATTGAGATTAATATTCAGTTAGCTTTGCATAGCTGGATTAAGGGTACCGTGAGTATCATTAGCCCGGATATGCGGCGATTGTCATATGTCCGATGTGGTTTCGGGTCGTGACAATTAGTGTGGCAGAGCTTCAACCCATGGAGTCCTTTTGTAGCAGACTTGGTTTAACTCATATGTTGAAAGAGTCTACTATGATACTGTTCACATCACACACTCCAGAATAGCGTTAGATATTATCCATGTTGAAGTTTCTGTCGCTATACGCTGAGTTGGAGTCGAATATTAAAGAATCAGGTGGTTGTAAAACTACTTTTATGGGGTGCATTTGTTTTGAAATATTCTCAAATTTCTCTCATCCTATGTAGCAGTGATCATCGAGGATAAGGTGATCCAAAAACATTTACGTACGGTGTTGTTTCGATAGCTCAGTTGTCGGGTGAGATGCGTTTTATGCTGTCTATCACTCCGTCTGACATGCATTTATTGTGAAGTTCCCTCCATATGTTCGAGATGTACCTAAAGAATAAATGTTCACTAGTTTCCTCCACTTCTCTATATAGACAAAACTAGTTGACAATCTTTGTATATTTGACAATTTTATCTACTGTTTTTAATTTACCCTTCATCGCGAGCCATAAAGTGAAAGTTGCCCGAGGTTAATTAAACATCACTAGTCCATTTGTCTTTTGTCCATGTCAACTTGGGAAGTTGGTAGAAAGATAACTCCTAACAAGAGGATTTCGGGTATCTTCCGTTTGTCGCATGTCTCCATATGTATTTATCTATTTCAGAGTTGCAATAAGTGCTGCAAATTTCAACAGCTAGAAAGGTGGGGATGATTGAATTCCGGATCGTCTTTTGGCTTTGTAATGCTATAGCCACTGGCGGTTCTAAAGGGATAAAGCTCTTCAGAGAATCAACAATATTGGAGGTAATCAAAGGCCCAACAGAAAGCCAATTATCATACCAAAAATTGTTGGATTTCCCATTACCTATGAGCTCAATGAAATTTATTTTTCTGCAGGTCTCTCATTTTTAAAATTTCTTTAAGTGTGGTGGAGGGAGTGTTGATACTATTAATTGACTATGGTCTTGACAAAGTAGCAATATATTCATCAGCACCATAAAGATTGTTTATCCTCCATTAGTCTTCAAAGCCTTTTGGTGAGTAATGAGAGTTCACAATTTTGATAGAATAAATTATCAAACCACGTCAATTTACATGAGTGCAAATTTCCTTCCATTTCACCATAATCTTGTGACATGTCCATAAGAAATTGTTGAATAGTCAATCTATAACTTTCAAGTTTGAATATGGAAAAGACAAGTTAGCAACCCAATAGATGTTTATAGAATTGAGAACTGAGTTGACTCCTTGCTCACGAAAGATGTTGAGAGCTCCAAGTAGAGATTTGAGCTTGGATTCTGTCAAGTAACTCAGTATAATCCTTTGCTTAATCTCTATGGTGAGATGCGGATGCCCAAATATTTCATTGGGAACTCCTACTACTTGAATCCGATTAAGGTAATGATCAAAGGTTGCAGATGTGAGGCACTCTTAAATGGAAATATACTACTTTCAGAACAATTCAGTTGTAGGCTAAAGGCTCTGTGGAAAATCTTCAAAGCTTTGATCAATGTAGATATATAAAAGGTGTTTTCAAATATCAATTATAAATCAATTATTAATTAGCAAAAATGAATATGATTGAGTACAAAGTAGTAGGCACTATATTCGTACTTTGTTCAATTAGAACATTAAATGACGAAATGATTAAATTATACATTATAAGCATGTATGGACAAGTTAAGTCAAACTATTTTGACATTTATGATATTTGAGTAGTCATAACATGTTGCTAAACGTCAATTGTAATTAATTTATGATTATAAATTGTTTAACTAAAAATTAAATTAGGAATGATTTCTTATTTTATGATTTATGTTTTACTATTTAAATTATTTAATTATCAAAATTCGATTAAAAATAATAAAATTTGCATCATGATTCGATATCGAATGGTTTCTAACATGCTTCTTGCAACCCATAAGATCTCCCTTGTGTTCGAAGAAGACAATCAGGGTCGCTTTCCGCTTGTATGCGCCTACTTCCAAGATCTTGGTTGGCGGAGTTACAATCGCTTTCTCAATTTCATTTCTTTCTCTGGTTGTTTTTCATATGACATGATTCATTCTCACATTGCTAAGACTATTCAGAGTTGACCTCTACCCACCTGAATTATTTATTATTCTATGATCTTAATCTCATTTCTCGCCCTTTTTATAAGTTTTCCAACTTCTACTTGCTATCCGTCTAACGTCGCATTTATGAAGCTTCAAGCTTTCGTAACGCTTACGTTTTATGAATCCACTTATTCCAAAGGAGATAATATGATAAACGACGTAATTTCTTTTCCCAAAGGCCCACCATTAGTTGAGTTATTAATGCAGCTGTCTTCCGGCAATTTATGCAGGCACTCGCAACTTCATCTCATCGGCCACTAACTAAGAAGCCAAAGACGCTTTCCTTCTCCCTCCCACTTGCAATTAAGATAATGTTTAATTTCTATTTTCGTACAATAGAAGTTAATTAACATAGTAAGTATCGGTCCTAGCCTACTAAGTCTTCGTACATACTTTCCTTTCTTTTAACTTTGTAAATATTAGCTCTATCCCCTGCATTTTTAAAACAAATTATCCATCAATTCATACATTTGCACATTTAGAGCTGAATAGGCTAACGTGAAAGGGATATTCGACGGGCCCAAGTTCCATCAAATTGACCTTTACAAGGGGAAATATCTGCATTCTTTTTTCGAAGAGTAAAATGCGTTGATGTAAGAAACAACTTTGCGAATTCTTAGCCGGCTACAAAAAGAGAAGCGTGGTAGGGGAAACAAGTGAAGCCTCAAAAGACTTGGCGCGCATTCTTATGCTACAGGATTGTCTTTAATCAATCCTGATCATTAGTAGATGTTTAACCCAGGGTACATTTATTAGCGTTGCAGTTGCGTTAGCAAATGTGACGTGGTAAGGATAAATATTTATTTATCATAAATTTTAAATTCAATTATATGTTTAGATCTGTGTGTCAATAATCGGAAAAAGTACGATGCTACCGTAGAAATTGATAAATAAATAAAAAGTTGCAGTAGGAAAGTATTTCTGTAGTAGAAATTTTATTTTTTATTAATAATCTTCTGATAATTATTATTTTCTATTATACTCTCAACTAATAAAAAACAAGTTTAACTTTTAATTTTCTCCGTTCTCTCCGGCTCTCTGTGTTTCATAAAAAGATATGACTAAAAACATATCTTTTATGAAATATTTAATTTACTAAATTTATTTTATTTATATTTTCTTATTTTAATTTAATATTTTCTTATCTATAATTTGAATTTATATAACTAATGATATATCTTTTATAAAATATTTTATTTACTAAATTTATTTTATTTAATATTTTATTATTTATAATTTTAAATTTATATGACTAATAATATATTTTTAATTATTTATACAACAATTAATAGTTTATTAAATAAATGAGCTTTTTAGTCATTTTATCTTTTTTCAATAACCGCAACTACATTTGTCAAACATCTATTTTCACGTTTCAGCAATTACCAAAACAACAATCTCAAACATATAAATACTTATCAATAATAAGTACTTATTATTTTAACAGGTTGATTCCAACAGGTTATCAAAACTACTGCTCCCTCAAACTAAGCCTACGGTTGCGTTTGGATCTGCGGTGCGGTGGGGATAAGTACTTATCCACCGCAGTTTCCAAACGCAGTCATACGTTTGGATTTGCAGCCGACAACTGCAGATTGGACAAAACTGCTGTGCCACTGTAGAAATAGATAAGCAGAAAGGGGGCTGCGGTAGGAAACTGCTTATGCAGTAGAAATTTTATTTTTCAATAATAATCTCATGATATTTTAGTATTTTCCATTATGTCCTTACTTAATTAATAGAAGGAAGTTTTTGTCAATAGTATTTAAGTA
>JAOSBN010000008.1:34910309-34945583 GCA_027563595.1 Erythroxylum suave | reverse complement strand
AGAGTTAAAAATCTGGAAAAGTTAAGACTGTATGTATGATGATATAAAGTAAATGGTAATGAAGCAAATGAGTAGATGATGAGGAAATGAAGTAGAAATGATGAACTATGTATAAGAGTTAAAAATCTGGAAAAGTTAAGACTGTATGTATGATGATATAAAGTAAATGGTAATGAAGCAAATGAGTAGATTTTTGTGGGATTTAATGTAACCAATATGGAAGTTAGATTAGCATGAAATGAAGAATCTTTATAGGACATAAATTATGGAAAAATTCAAATAGTAGTGATGTCGTTAAGTATATGAAATTAGTGGAAAATTAAGGAAGACAGTCTGTGCATGATTATGGCCTGTTTACTTGCCTTCTGTCACAATCATGGCAATATCCCCCACTGTAATATTCAGTTTCCGGAATATGTTTAGGGTTAGAACCCTAAATCATTGTGAATGAGTATTAGCATTGTGAGCATTTCATTTACATACATATCATTAACCTACACACGTGAATTTTAAGTTGTACACATTATAAAGACAACTTATGCAATTAATTGACATATTCTGGGGTATTAAAGATTGAAAATAAACATGAATTGTATGTCTTAAATTTTGATTTGATTAGATTCTAATTAGTATTTTGGAATTAATTGTGATTAATTGGGAGAGTGATGAATTAAGATGTACATTTAGATTAGGAAAAATGTCAAGTGGTAAAATAAATTGATATATGAAAAATTAGGTTCTAACCCTATAATTGAGTAATATTTGGCATAGTTAAATAAGTGATAACTGGATTAGTAATTAAATGAAAAATGGACCAACTATTGTGTGACAAGTGGATTAATAATTAGGAGACATATGGACTGGTTAATTGGAGACATATGGTAGTTTAAGGAGTGGATTAACGGTAGCTTATTAAGTAGGAAAATGTCTTCTATGCCTTAAGACAAATGTTATGATCAAATGAAGACACTTAGCATATTGATGAATTAAGTTTCTAGATTAGAGTTTTTGCTACTTCCTTCTTTGTTTCTCCACCAAAATTACATCCATCCTCTCTCCAAATTATAGTTTAACCCTAGCTAAATTGTTACACGAAATCTACACTTTAATCCTTCACAAATTAGCCAAGAAACCAGCCAATTGTTACCTTCATCTTGCTACTAAAACTAGCTCATTTTCACCTTGAGTTTGAGATGAATCTTGTATGAATGGAGACTTGGATTAATTTGAAGTTTTGAGCTGAAATTGTTAGTAACAATATGATCTTTATGGCATGCTTAATAGTATGAGAATGACGTTTAAATTGGAATGAAATGTGTATGGTATTAGTGATGATATGTGCTACAATATGTTGAATAAACTTGGATGTTTTTTGCTTTTTCTTAGTGTGTGAAAACCATGGGTATTAGGTCAATTCAAGGATGAATTAGATCTAGATTTTAAGTATACTAAAGGTGAATATATGCCAAAGGAAGATGTAAATATAGTGTTCTTGAATTGAGAAAGAACTAGGACTATATCCATAATAATGTAGTTTTTGGTTTGATTTTTGATGCTTGAAAGGCCATTATTTATGAGATATCAATTGAATAATTTTGAGCTGGATTTGGAGTATAATTTAGATTTATATGAGGTTACATAAATGGATATGAATTCTGAAAAAATTGGAGTGTTAATGATGTTTCTATATATGTGGAATTCGTGATGAAAAGAAGGAAGATAGGCAAGGCCTGATTGTGGCCAAGATATTTGGGTTCTATCATGGTCGTGGCATAGTCCTTATGATTGTGGCCTGTTGCACAAGCTTCTATCACGATTATAGGAAGGTTCACCAAGATTGTGTGCTAGCATAAAGAGTGAAATGATGTCTTTTAAGTGATGTTTGAAACAACTAAGCTAAGGTACTTTATTATGGTATATATGGACTTGATTCAGGCTTAAAATGAATCTAATTTGATGTTGAATAAGTTGGTTGAATGTTTGATAAGCTGAAATTGGTTCAATAATGTTATAACTTAAGGAAGAGATTGTTTGATAATAAAGCATTTAAGTTTAGAATGAAGGAATGTTAAAGGAATGAAGATGTCCTTATGATATATAATTGGTTAAGAAATAAGAATAAGGACACATACTTAGGAAAAGTCATTGAGCATGCATTGAACATGAAATATTTATATATATTTACATGATTGAATATGTATTCGATTGATCACCTTAGTAATGAGAATTTTGTGCATATTGAATGATTTTAAATGCACAATTCAAATGCTAGAATCCAGACATTGTCGGATTATCAAAGCAATAACTTAATCTGGAGTGTACTGTGAGTTAACCTAGATATTTTCACTAAGATTGACTTAATTTTGTATAATTTTCATTTATTAAACTATTAATGATTTGATTGTGATAATTCCGGATTTTAATGGTCTGATGAATTTGATATTTGGGATTGTGTTGAGCGTGTTCTGATTGCATATGAAACTGAAAGATATCTGTATACTCAATATTAATATTGAATGTCAGACTAAGGTCTGATGAATATGTGAATTTGACTGTGCATCATGAATAAATGTTATTGATGACATATTTTATGATTTGATGCATCGCATTGATATACATGATCAGATCAAGGCGTTGTGAACGGAGTAGCCAATTTGAAAGAGCTTAAGCTTAGATATGTACATAAAGAGCCACAGGCTCAGTAATTAATGAGCCCAGTATCTACAGTGAGTATGAGATATAATGTGAAATGAGCTTGATAACCAAAAGGGATATAGGATAGTAATAGGCACTCGGTCACAACAAAATAAAAATGAAAGTGGAGTCTCATGTGTATTTTGCAAATATATGATTGTGAAAACATTTTTGAATTATGAATATATTGTGATAAGCAATATTTGTGTACATTTACAATATGATTGATCAGAATAGATGGATGAATTATTCTAAAAGTTTATATGAGATGTGTGTAATTCATGATGAATTGTTAAGATGAGGAATATTGTGCATTTGGTTTATCCTTAAAATGTTTGATGTCCTGAATGAGTGAGCTCATCGAGGATGGTTAACTCACTGAGTTCTTAAAACTCATCAAAATTGCAACGTGGCTTTTCAGGTATGAGAGAGAAGACTTAGTTCCTAAGACACTCTAGAAGAACTTTTTGGAATTAAGAAATAACTCAGAAGTCATGTCAGCTGACATATGAGGAGTTGTAGTTTGTGCTTATATGATTTCTCATTTCATGTAAATCTTTTGTAAAATGAGTAGTAAACTCTCCAAATATTTTTGATGTTTCAAATATTTGTTTAATGAAATGTACTGCTACATTGTAAATTATGTTAGTAAATGAAATGGAAAAAATTTGATCGTTTCAAACTTTATATAGTGTATGATGCCATAATAAGAGCATATGACTGCTTAACATGCCATTGTCTTAAAGTATGTTCTTGAATGTCCTCTGGATGTTCAGGTATATACTCTATGTTAGTGGGGTGTTACACCCATGACCATGAGCCTAGTTCTGAATTGATAATTTATGTTTTGTGTACATGTTGAACCAATTGAGAAAAAAATCACTCTAAATAGGTGTTTTTGGACTTGATTTAGGCTTGGAATGAACTTATATTGTTGATTGATTTATTGGTTAAAGAGCTTGATATGATTAGGTTGATAATTGATGTTTTAATTCAGGAATGGATTGATGACATTAATGTATCACAATCTAGAAATTTATGAATAATATAGGAAGGGACGTGCTCTTAGGAAAGTAAATGTGATCCAAAGAAAGTGAGTAAGGTGCATTAGGTATAAGTGAATGAGAAACTAGATATTGTATGATTATAATGCTAGAATAACATTGGTGATTGGTTGATGAAATTAGAATAATCAAAATTTTTTGAGGTGTAAACTAGATATATCCAAGTTGTAATGTTTGAATGATCAAGACTTCTAATTAAGCATATATACCCGAGAATGTCATTAAGCATGAATTGTACATAACACATATACATACATGTATGATTGAATACTTATGTGGATGATTGACTTAGTAATGTGTACAATTGTGTGCATTGCATGATTTAGACAATCAAGTCGAATGCCAGCATTCAGACATTGCCAGTTCATCGAGGCAATAGCTATTTAGAGTTTATAATAAATCAACCTAGATGTTTCTCACTAAGATTGAATGTATCTGCTTAAACTTCAATTATTGAACTGATATTTAAATGTGATAATTCCAGAAATTGATGGTCTAAGGAGTTTGATAGTTAAGATTGCATTGGAAGAGTTCATAATTGAATGTGAATTAGGAAAAAGTGTAATCAACAAAAATGTTGAATGCTGGACCTAGATTTGATGAAAATGTGAAATCGACTGTGCATAATGAATGAAAGTGGTTGATTGCATATAATATGAATTGATGCATCTCATTACATTGAAATGCATGATTAGATAAAGGAGTTGTGACCGAAGTGACGATAAAAAAAGCTCAAAGCTTAGAAATGCACATTAAGAGCCACAGGCTCAGTATTAAAATGAGCCCGGTATCCGCAATGGATACCAGATAGTTGCTAATGAACTCAATATCCATAACAGATACGAGAAAGTTAAAAAGGTGCTCGGTCACAACAAAGTAACAATGAAAGTGGAGTCATATGTGCATTATATATACAAATTGATATGTATTAAATGAATGTTTGAAATGAATTATTTAAACTATTCTAAATTAGATATGTGAAATAGTGTACATAATTGTATTTGATGAAATATGATGATATGTGAAGTGATGTTCAATATGTGATGATATGATTTATCTGCGCATTTGGAATGTGAACTATCTTTGTGATTTTGTATTAGTGAGCACATCGAGGATGGTTCACTCACTGAGTTCGAGAAACTCATCAAAATTACAATGTTGATTTTCCGGTACGAGGGAGACATAGTTCCCAGGGCAAACTAGTAGAAGTCTAGTTCTATCAATTTTAGACTCAAGAATGGATCAAAGGTTTGTCCACTAATACTGAGGAATTAATTAGAATATTTTTGTTTAGTACTCATTTCATGTAGAACTTGTTGTAAATAGTAGTAAACTCTGAGATATTTTTTATACTGTATATATGGATTATGTAGTAAAGTGCTACAGTGTAACGATGTTTTGTAAATGGAATGAGAAGTTGATAATTTGAATATTTTTGTTTTATGTATGATGCCATATAAGTGAATATGATTGCCCTAATATGCCACTTTCATGGTATATTCTCGAATGTCCTTGGGATAATCAAGAAGGTGTCCTTTAAAGGCGGGCCATTATAAGGTTTAGGTATCAGAGCATAATTTGGCATTCATAAGTACATATAGTAACATTTAGACATGATATATGGTGAGAGACTAGTGTAGTAATTGATTTTTGTTTATTATAGGTCATCCGTTATAGGAGATCAAGTTGCTGAATCAGCTGACCCATAGTCTGTAGGAACTAATTGAGAGTCTCTAATACCTCGATCTGACCAAATGCCTAAGAGAATCCTGAGAGAAGAGAAAGAAGATATGATAAACTTAGAAAGCAGGGGGCTATAGACTTCTATGGAAGTACAGACCTTGCTGAGTCAGAAGGATGGTTAGGGAGAACAGAAAGGGTATTCGATCAAATGGACTGTAAGTCAGATGAAGGATTTGACTACACGATTTCGCTATTGTAAGGTCCAGTATATTAGTGGTAGAAGACTATTCCCGACAGTACCACCAAGCCTTATAGTTTAAGTGGGAAGAATTTCTGAAAGTCTTCAAGGAGAATTACATGCTGAAGATCTACCTGGATAGGAAGATAAAATTTCTAGATCAAAAGCAGGGAAGTCTCATTGCAATTGAATACGAGATATGGTTTAATGAGTTAACTGGACATGCAACTAGATTGATTCTGAGTGAGGAGGACAAGTGTAGACGATTTGAGGATGGGCTAAATATAGAGATTAGAAAGAGGTTGGCTATTACAAATCTGAGTAGTTTTACTAAGTTGAGAGCTACCTTAATTAGAATAGAAAAATTATTGAAAGATGGACAAGGAGAATTGTTGAAAGATGGATAAGGAGAATATAGTTAAGAGTTAATAATGAATAGACCTAGTGAGTCTCAAGTTGATTATGGCAGAAGGTTCAATAAATGCAATAATAGATCGTTTTGACCACTGACTAGATTGGGAAAATTGAGGTTTAGATTGAGGAGTAGTTTTATATAGACTAATAATGGAAGAGGTTCAGTATTTGGGCAGATACAACAGATGCCTAACTTTGAACACTATAGTAAGAAACATAGTAGGAAATGTTGGAAGTTATCAGGAGTTTGCCTTTGTTTTTGCTCTTTTGAGCATCATATCAGAGACTGTCCTACAATTTTCAGAACACAGTTTGGAGTGAGAGGAGGAGCAATAACTGAAGTGACTATCCAAAAGAGCAGAGTTAGTAGATTAGGACAAAGAGGTTGAGGATGAGATTGAGGTTGAGGTTGAGGTTGAGGTTGAGGTTGAGGTTGAGGTTGAGGTTGAGGTTGAGGTTGAGGCATAATAAGTTCAGCTGGTCCTACTATCAAGATTGAGGTGTGGAGAAATCAACCACAGTCTTAGGCCAAAATTTTTGACATCACCAGACAGAAGGGTCAGAACTCCCTAAATGTTGTAGTAGGTGTGTTCAATGTCTTTAATTTTGAGGCATTTGCATTGCTAGATCCAGGATCTACAAATTCATTTATCACCCCACATCTAGCATCTAAATTGCATTATGATAGAGAATTATTGAAATGTGGCTTAGAAGTGAGTATACCGGTAGGTAATCCTATAGTGATAAGAGAAGTTTGTAAAGGGTGCATGATTCGGGTTAATCAGATAAAATTGAAAGTCGGTTTAATAGTATTATAGTCGAAAGAGATAGACCTTATCTTCTATATGGATTGGCTTACTGCTCATAGGGTTGTAGTGAATTGCTATACTAAAGAGATGATTCTTGAATCTCCTAATTAGCTGAGAGCAATGTTTTAAGGTGTTAGTTAAGTAGTGCTAGCTAGATTACTGTCATCAATGAGTGCTTTGAGATTGATTCGAGGTGGATGTGAGGATCATCTGTCCCACATAATTGATAATTGTACTGAGCAGACTTTACAGTATATTCCTATTGTTAGGGATTTTCTGAATGTGTTTCCTATTGAGTTATCTGGTTTACCCCTAGATATGGAGACAAAGTTTGTTATTGACCTTGTTCTAGTTACCGCTCCTATATCTATTCCTCCAAATAGGATAACACTTGTAGAACTTAAGGAACTTAAGGCTTAGTTATAGGAGTTATTAGATAAGGGTTTTATTAGACCAAGTGTGTCACTTTAGGGAGCCCCAGTTTTACTCGTGAAGAAGAAAGATGGGACTTTGAGGTTGTGAATTAACTATAGGCTGTTGAATTGGGTGACAATAAAGAATAATTATCTGTTACCGAGAATAGATGATTTGCTTGATCAATTATAGGGAGCTCAGGTGTTCACTAAACTAGATTTGAGATGAAGGTACTATCAGTTAAAGATAACAGAGACTGATGTACTGAAGAGTGCATTTATAACAAGATATGGGCACTTTAAGTTTTTGGCGATGCCTTTTGGATTAAAAAATTCTCCAATAGCTTTGATGACTTTGATGGATAATGTATTTCAATCTTATTTAGATCATTTTGTGATTGTGTTCATCGATGCTATTTTGGTGTATTTAAAGAGCAAAGGAACATTCCGAATAGTTGAGGTTAGTCCTACAAATAATGAGAGAGAAGCAATTGTATGCCTAGTGGTTTAAGTGTGCATTTTGGCTTGATCAAGTAGTATTCTTGGGTCATATAGTATTTGGACAGGGCATACAGGTAAACCCAAAGAAAGTTGAAACAGTGATGAAATGGGAAGCTCTGAGGAATGTGTCTGAGATTCAGAGTTTTCTTGGATTAGTTAGATATTACAGGAGATTTTGTTGAAGCGGTCTCATTGATCTCAACCCTTTGACAAAATTTCTGAGGAAGAATGTACCTTTCAGAAAGACTGATGAATGCCAGAGTAGTTTTGAGGAATTAAAGCAATGTTTAACTAGGATACCAGTGTTAGCTATTACATCTGGATTTGGAGGTTTTGTTGTGTATAGTGATGCTTCACACTAAGGGTTCGGATGTGTAATGATAAAGCATGGCAGAGTAATTGTATATACATAAAGACAGTTAAGGTCTCATGAGCTTAATTATCTAGTACATGATTTAGAGCTTGTTGTATTAGTATATTCTTTGAAGAATTGGAGACATTATCTGTATGGTGAGACACTTCAGATATTCACCAATCATAAGAGTTTGAGATATTTGTTGAGTCAGAAAGACTTAAATATGAGACAGAGACAATGGATTGAACTACTTAAGGATTATGATTGCACAATTGAGTATCATCCTAGGAAAGCTAATGTTGTAGTTGATGCATTAACCAGGAAATCAAATAACAGTATATCATAAGTTTAGATATCGAGGTTACCAAACTTAGTACAATTGAGAGCTTTGAATGTTGAGCTAAATTTAGGGAAGAATGAAGCATTGTTAGCTACGTTGAAGCTTAGGCTGACGTTATGTAAGAGGATTAGAAAAGTTCAAAGTAAAGATCCAGAATTCATGAATCTTATTGAGAAGTTGAAAGTGAATCCGAATTCTAAATTTTAATTGAGAGATGATACATTATGGTTGAAACAAAGATTATATGTACCCAATGTGGATGATTTGAGGAAAGAGATTCTGGAGGAAGCACATATAGTATCTTATACTATGCACCCTAGTACTACTAAGATGTACATTATTTTGAAACAACATTTCTGGTGGCCAGGGATGAAGAAGCAAGTGACTGAGTATGTTGCTAAATGTTTGACTTGTCAACAGATTAAGGCAGAGCATCAAGCTTCAATTGGGAAGTTACCGCCATTGCCTATTTTGGAGTGGAAATGGGAGAGAATTACTGTGGGCTTTATTATGGAATTGCCAAGGACTTCAAGGCAACATGATGCCATATGGGTCATCGTTAATAGATTGACAAATTCGGCTTATTTCTTACCAGTAAGAGAGAATAACTCACTGGATCAGTTAGCTCAGAGATATGTGAATGAAGTAGTGAGATTACATAAGGCCCCAGTGTCTATTGTATCAAATCGAGACCCTATATTTACCTCAAGATTTTGGGATAGTTACCTCACGATTTTGGGATAGTTTATAAACAACATTAGGTACAAAGTTGAACTTCAGTACAACATTTCATCCTCAAACAGATGGACAGAGTGAGAGAACCATTAAGACTATTGAGGATATGCTCAGAGCTTACGCTTTGGAGTTCCAAGGAGCATGGGATTAATATGTAGCTCTAATTGAATTTGCATATAATAATTATTATCAAAATAGTATTGGTATGACTCCATATGAGGTGTTATATGGCAAAAAGTGTCGTTTACCTTTATATTGGGATGAAGAGGGTCTAAACATTATTGAAGGCCCAGAACTAATTCAAGATATTATGGATAAGGTTAAATTGATCTGTAGTAAAATTAAAGTAGCATAAGATAGGCAAAAGAGTTATGTGGATTAGTACCAGAGGGATATGAAGTGTCGAGTGGTAGATAAAGTGTTTATGAGAGCATCTCCTTGGTGAGGTGTGCTAAGATTAGGTAAAAAGGGTAAGCTAAGCCTTAGATACATTGGTCTATATGAGATTATTGAGAGAGTTGGACCATTGGCTTATAAGTTAGCATTACCAATTGAAATGGCTCAGATTTATAATGTTCCATGTTAGTATGCTCAGGAGATATCAGCCTGATCCAACATATATGTTACCAACTCAGGAGGGTGAACTTGTCATTAATTTGAGTTATATTGAGGAATTGGTTAAGATAGTGAGCTATCAGAATAAACAATTTAGAAACCGAGTCATCCCATTGGTTAAAGTCCTTTGGAGGAATCATTTGAGAGAAAAAGCTACATAGGAGATGGAGGAGAATGTGAGCGAATAATATCCCTACCTATTTGATCAATCAGGTAAGAATTTCGAGGGAAAAATTTCTTTGGGGGGGAGGGGGAGGATAATTGTAATATTCCATTTTTCCGTACTAAGTGTTAGGAAAAAGGATGCTAGACCACTGTACATGAGAAATAGCATAGAGAACACGTGAGGTGCATTGCATTCACATATACACCATTAGCATACACACACAAATTTTGATTTTTGTACACATTGCAAAGACTGTATACATACTCAATTAACATGTTCTGGGTATCAAAGATTTAAGATGATTATGACGTGAATTGTGAATTTTTATGCTGTGAAATTTTATATAATGGTTTCAATTATAATTCACAATTTACTGTTAAAAATGGGATATTTTTTGAATTTAAGTGTTTTTTGGACTAGGAAAAATTCTAAGTGGCAAGACAAATTGATTCGTGGTAATAGAAATAAGTGACACATAGCAGTAGAAATAATTGACAAGTGGCATTAGGATTTATTGACATGTCATAGAAAATTGGGTGACAAATGGACTAGAGATTAAATGACATTGGGTACCATAATTAGAAGATATTAATTTGATTCTTTATGTGGTAAGTGTCATGTATTTAGTTACCATGTATTTAACCCATCTATCTCACGATATGCACTCATACGTGAAAGCCATCTTTCATTTTTCTTCTTTTGCTACATGCTCTCTTTTCTCTCCATTCACGACATTCACAATCCTCACCATCTTGAGTTTTGCTAACATCCTACGTAAGCCAATGAAATTCTATTGTATTCCTTTTGATGATGAAACCCATTTCTATTCTTATTTTTGCTCTTGAAATGGTGATGATCGTGTAAGTAGAGAAGCTAGGTTTCTTGGTGATTTGAAGAGGCCTTAGAGTTAAACAAGTAAGATCTTATTCTTCATTTCTTAATTTAATGAAACGTTTATGATGATAGTTTAGAGATAAATTGATGATGTTAATGATGAATGAATTGTGCAATAACGTGGATGAAGAAATGGAGATGTTCATGATCTATATTTGTATATATGACGAATAATAATTTCTAATTTTTTGTGTAGATGTTTTTGAGTTGGGATTTTGATGAGGAAATGAAGTAGAAATGATGAACTATGCATAAGATGTGTTTGATGTAGAAAATAAAGAGTTAAAAATTTGGAAAAGTTAGGACTGCACATATAATGGTATAAAGTAAATGGTTATGAAGCAAATGAGTTGATTTTCGCGAGATTTAATGTAAACAATATGGAAGCTAGACTGGTATGAAATGAAGTATGTGAAAGTGAAATTCGTGGAGAATTAAGGAAGAAAGTCTTTGCATCATCATGGACCTCAGCGCACAATCATGGCCTACTTACTTGCCTTCTATCATGATCGTGGCAAGGTCCCCCATAATTTTGAGCCTATTTTTAAATTGATAATTTATGTTTTGTGTACATGTTGAACCAATAGGGAAAAAAATCACTCTAAATTGGTGTATTGGACTTGATTAAGGCTTAGAATGAACCTAGATTATTGATTGATTAATTGTTGAAAAGCTTGATGTGTTTAGGTTGAAAATTGATGTTTTAGCTTAGGAATGGATTAATGACATTAATGTATCAAAATCTGGAAATTTATGAATAATATGGGAATGAAGGTGTTCTTAGGAAAGTAAATGTGATCCAAAGAAAGTGAGTAAGCTACATTAGGTAAAAATGAATGAGAAATTAGATATTGTGTATTATAATGCTAGAATAACATTGGTGATTGATTGATGAAATTAGAATAAACCAGTTTTTTTTAGGGTGTAAACGTAAGTGTAAACTAGACATATCCAAGTTAAAATGTTTGAATGATCAAGACTTGTGATTAAGGATACATACCCGGGAATGTCATTAAGCATACAATGTATATAACACATGTATGTATGATTGAATACTTATGTGAATGATTGACTTAGTAATGTATACAATTTTGTGTATTGCATGGTTTAGATGCTTAAGTCGAATGCCACCATCTAGACATTGCTGGTCCGTCGAGGCAATAACTATCTGGAGCTTACTGTGAGTCAATCTAGATGTTTCTCACTAGAATTGATTGTATCTGCTTAAACTTCAATGATTGAACTGATATTTACATGAATGTGATAATTCGGGGCATTGATGGTCTGAGGAGTTTGGTAATTGAGATTGCATTGGAAGTTTTCATAATTGAACATGAATCAAGAGAAACTCAACAAAAATATTGAATGCCGGACTTAAATCCTATGAAAATTTGAAAGTGACAGTGCATAATGAATAAAAGTGGTTGATTACATATATTGTGAATTGATGCACCTCATTACATTGAAATGCAGGATTAGATAAAGGAGTTATGACCGGAGTGACCAGTGAAAAAGAGCTTAAAGATAAAAAATGTGCAATTAGAGCCATAGGCTCAGTATTAAAATGAGCCCGATATCCACAATGGATTCGAAATAGTTATTAATGAGCTCGATATCCACAACGGATATGAGACAGTTAAAAAGGGTTTGTCACAACAAAGTAACAATAAAGGTGGAGTCACATATGCATTGCATGTACAAATTGATATGTATTATATGAATGATTGAAATGAATTATTTTTCTGAATTAGAAATGTGAAATAGTGTACATAATTGTATTGATGAAATATGATGATATGTGATGATATGATTTGTACGTGAATTTGGAATGTGAACTGTCTTTATGATTTTATATGAGTGAGCACATCGAGGATGGTTCACGCATTGAGTTCGCAAAACTCATCAAAATTGTAACGCTGATTTTCAGGCACGATGGAGACATAGTTCCTAAGGGTTTGTTTGGTTAGATGTTAATTAATAGAATAGTATCAAACGGAATGGAGTGGAACGAAGCGGTTTATCATGGAATGGAATGTAATATAGTGAAAAGTTATTTGAGAGGGATGGAAGGTTCGTAATGTAATGTAATGAAATGTTGTTTGGAAGATGGATGAAATGGAATGAAATTTATAATAAATGACTATTATACCCCTGATATAAAAATGGTTGTTGCAAAAAGTTTAACGCTATGATTTTAAAATAGAAATCATATGTCTAATTGAAAAGTAACAGTTATGACTAGTTCAAGTCACAACCATGACAAATAATTTTTATAAATTTTCTATTTTAAAATAATAAAAATAAAAGTTTTATAATTTTATCATTAATTATATACAATTTATTATTAATTATATAAAATTATTATTATTAATTATTTAATAAATTTTATTATATTAAATGTGATTTATATTTAAAAATTATTTATTTATAGTTTTATTTATATGGAAATATATAGAAACAATTAAAGAATAATTTTTTATATATTTTCTATTTTTCATTAGTAAAAATTTTAGTTTATTATTAATTATATACAATTTTATTAATAATATAAAAATTATTATTAGTATAAGGAGAAATAATATAAATGAGTATGGGGAAAAGGGAGTTAGGGTTAGAAGAAATAATTGGTATTAAGAGAAGTTATTGAGGGTATATTATGTAATATGTATTTATTAGTTTACGTTCTATCCTAAACCCTTCGAATCAGAGGTTTGTTATTTTCACTGCCTAGGATGGAATAAAACGTAACATGAAATTCTCCACTTCCATCCCATTCAATTTCATTCCATTATGAAACCCTCAACTAAACGATGGAAGTGTGTTACGTTCCATCCCATTCCATTACTAACCCCTTAACCAAACAAGGTCTAAGGCAAACTAGTAGAAGTCTAGTTCTATTGATTTTGGACTCAAGAATGGCTCAAAGGTTGGTCAGCTAATATTGAGGAGATTAGTTAGAATATTTTTGTTTAGTCCTCATTTCATATAGAACTTGTTGTAAATAGTAGTAAACTCTGAGATATTTTTAATACTGTATATATGTATAATGTAGTAAATTGCTACAGTGTAACTATGTTTTATAAATAAAATGAGGATTTAATAATTTGAATATTAGTGGTTTATGTATTATGCCATATAAGTGAATGTGATTGCTCTCACATGCCGCTTTCATAGGGTATGTTCTTAAATGTCCTCAGGATGTTTAGGCACGTGCCTCGTGGAAGTGGTGCATTACAAAATATTCCCGACATGTTGGTCGACCAATCTATCATATTTTTTGGTAGACTAGTGTTACATACAAACTCACTACATATAAGTTTTTAAAGATACACATTGGTCGACTATAACTAGACATTGGTTGACCAATATCTTTAGAAATAACACATTGGATGATGACATGTATACATTGGCTGATCAGTGCTTTTGAAAACATATTTTTAAAGACTTTTCAAGTTCTTTCAAAGATCATACCATATTTCTTTGACTTAAAATTGCTCTAAAAATAATTTTCTTTAAAATCAAAACCTTAATTCCTCTAGATAATTGAAAACATTTATGCATTAGGTTTAGAACATGATATGCTTATGTATAAAGCGCCTCTAAAACATTAAAAAAATAAGAAAGAGATAGAAGAAAGGTTAGTGGTAAATTTTGAAGATTTATTACGATTTAATCTTGATAATTGCTAATTATACTTTTTTAGCATGATTTTTGGAGCATTATGCTTATGTTTTGATTTTTTTATAACACTTGGTATTTAAATAATGTATATTTTATTTTAGGTCTTGTTTTATTTCATCAATGAAGATGGAATAAAGTTAGTAGGATTTAAGTCAAACTAGAGCAACTTTGGCATATTTTAGGCTAAGGATTTAAGAAAAGGTACCATTGTAGTACTATGTTGCTCCCCATGTGTTCCAACATGTTGTATTTTATTTCTAAACGAGTTTACTATGTAAACAACATATATGGACAACATAACACAAACATGGACATATGTTCTTACCATATTAAAAATGGGTCTTTCTATTTTTCTAGGCATCTATCAACATCCCACTGTATTTTTGGTACAATATTTCTAACAATTGTTGATGGTAATTATTAAAAAACAAAAGTCTTAGAGAGGTGGCTTAAGCAACATGAGAGTGAACACCATCTCGAGTTTGACTCGTGATAGGTTTTTTTCAAGGTTTTTACATTTAAAAGAAGGGATGACCAAAAAATAAAATTTGGTTTTTAAAGAATGGAAAAGCAATTAGAAGTTAACAAAAAGCATTTGGGATTAAGAAAAAAAATTTTAGAGAAAGATAACAAAAATATTAATAAAGTACATTCACGATCAGAGCCATAAAAACTCAATCTTATTTCTTATTTTCTCTTCTTTTTGTTGTAGGTTTTCTTTTTTCAATTATAAAATAGTTAGGATACAAATCTAGGTGGGATGAATCCTAGAATTTTTTTCATTGATTTAATGTAAATTTTATTTTTATCCATGCTTATTTATTTTTTAAGTTGAAGTAATTAATGAAGGAGATTCAATATTGGATTTCACGTATATAATTGAAATGGTGAACACAGAAGATCTTATACAATCAACTCATAATATGAATAATGATGGTTGAATGAAATCCTATATATAGGCATATATGGTCCCTTTAAGTTGTAGTGAAATCTATCATAGGAATTCATAAAGAGAATTAGTGTGTTATTAAGAGGTTTTGATTTGAGTGAACTTTTAGTCAAAATACTAAAAGAAAAGGTATTGTGTCTTGATAGAAAGTATAGTTGTAAATTATGAATACCTATTAATCTAAGGAACCAGAATTAATTATTGAATTAGGATAAATTCAACTATAGAAAAGTTTAGGGGGGATTCTTTTCTAAATCTTATTTATCAACTAATTGTTTAATGCTAATTGTCACTTTGGTTTGGTGTTTCTATTGTATTTCTATTTATTTAACTATTTATTCTGCCTTTTCTTTTTCTTTATTATATTAAAAATAATAAAATGATTAGTCTAGTAATTATAGTCCTGATAAGATCAAAATTGTGCTTATTGAGGTATATTATAGGAAACTATATGTGCACTTTCCTTGAATGAATTTGTTAGTACTGATTTATGATTTTTTATTTATATAACATTAAGTTTTTGGCACAGTTGATGGGAACAAAAAATAATAGAAAAATTTATTTTTATTAAAATACTCATGCATTTATTTTTTATTTATTTAGTACTTTCTTAATCATGCGGTTATAGTTTAATTTCAAGTTTAGGATCATTTATGTACAAGCAAAACTCGTATTGGAGTACCATTTAAGGTAGAGCCAAAAACTGAATAAACATTACTTCAAAATCTAGGAGGAAAAAAATTGAAAAGTTCAGACATAACTACTAAGAAAATGACAATCAAGGAGGAAATCACACTGTGAGGGATTATGTTAGGCCTTTACTCATTGGGATTAAAGTATTGTATCTAAGAATGACTACTAAAAACTTTGACATTAAGCACAACATGATCTAGATAGTTTGACAATTTTTGCAATTTGATAGGTTACCAAATGAGGATCACAACATGCACATTTTAAATTTTCTAAAAATCTATGACATGTTTAATTATAAATGAGTTTTAGAATATGTCATTTTATTGTGGTTGCTCCCTTTTACATTGAGAATCAATCTTAATTATGGACAAAGACACTGCCTCTACAATCTATCATTATTTGAAATGATCAAGTTGAAATATTTTAAGCTAAATACTTCTCTCTAGCATGAATAAAAAAGCTCAAGAATGATATCTTTTCCTTCCAATAGCTAAAGGGTGAGACATTATATAATACTTGGGAGATAAGGAAGGAGTTGCTAAAAAAGTTCCCATACAATGGTCTTGACTTAGTTTTACATATGAAAACATTTTATAATAGATTGATCTACCTAACCAAGAAGTAGATTGATTCATCATTTGGTCAGACTGACATTTTTAAACTCTGGAGGAATTGCAATAATTGATTGAAAACATTAAAATAAAAAAATAGCAGTTAGAATCCACAATTTTGATATGGTGACAACATTAAGGGTAAAATTGGAAGTTAGTAGTAAAAAAAGTAAACAACATAAGTTTGATGTCTCAACTAGCATAGGAATAAATAAGTTATGATATATGTGACAGGGGACACCTCAATTATGAGTAGTAACCGATTTACAACAGGGGAAGACAGATTGAACAGGTTGATTTTATAAGAGGCCAACCTTAGAATAACCCCTATAATAATACATAAAATCTGAGGTAGAGGAACCATCAAAACTTCTCATATAGTATCTAAGGACAAAAGAAACATATATCTATACTTGAATTTTAAAAATAAAAAGTAACAAAAGGAAGTTAAATCATGAGGATCTTATGGTTAAGTTTATTATTGCATTCGAGGTGCACTTTCAAAATCAAGATGCTTCCATCCACAAATTAGAAGTGTAGATTGGACAGCTTACTAAACTTGTCCACGAAGGAAACAAGGTATTGTACTTTGCAATATTGAGCCAAATCGAAGAGAGCAGATGAATACAATAACTTTGAGAAGTGGAAAAGAGTTAAAAAATTAAAGCATTACAGATAGAAAATGAGGAGGAAGATGTTGTACAAAATCATGAGGAGATAGGGAAAGAAAAAGAAAAAGAGTTGTAGAAGAAAGCTATGAAGGATTATAAACTAATGATTCCAAACTTGAGCCAACTTAAGATAAATAAAAAGGAAAGGTAAGTTTATAAAGCTTCTTAAAAAATTACTTGTTAACTTTCCTTTTGTTGAAATTATTTCATAGATTCCAAGGTATACCATATAGTTAAAAGATCTCCTCTTTAAGAAGAAAAAACTCTAGTACTTAATGGAGGTCAATTTAAGTGAAGAGTGCTGTTACATTCCATTAAATAAGCTACCTTAGAAGATCAAGAATCTAGTGAGTTTCATTATTCCTTGTAATATTGGTAGCTTGTCGATTGAAAAGACATTAGAAAATTTAGGAGTTAAAATCAATTTGCTACCTTATAACATGTTTAAGAAATAAAGACCGAGTGAACTTTACCCAATAAGGATGAACATTCATTTTGTTAATAAGTCTGTTAAGTATTTTAGGAGTATAATAAAAATTTTAGTTAGGATTGATAAATTCATATTCTACATGGAATTTGTAATTTAGATGTGAGGGATAACATAGAGTTTCCCTTTATATTAGGAAGACCTTTCCTGGCTATGGTTAAGGCTATAATAGATATGCATGATAAAAAGTTAATCCCAAGGGTAAAGGATGAGGAAATAGTATTTAAGATTTTTGCAATCATGAAACGTACCATTGCTAAACATAAAACTTATCTCTATTTGGACGTGATTGATAATAAATTGTCTTAATTTGTGAAATAATAAAATCAGGCCAAATATCATGGAGACATGTCTTATGCAAAGAGATATAAGGTAGATATATGCCCTATCTTAATAAAGGAGGTGTAATCCTTGAAAGCTAATGAGCCTATAAAAAAGAAGAAGGATGTTAAGGTGATTAATACACACTGAAAGAGTAAAATCAAGCTTTTAAGTGGTAGCTACCAAGTTTAAAGGATGAAGTAAAAATTCTAGCTATAAGACTTATAAAGAAGTGATTGTTAAAAGGAAATCCAACAATTTATGTTTGTTCATTTCAATTTGTTATGTTTAGTAATAGTTTTAGTATGCTTTTTTATTTCATTTTGGTACTTTTGGCTTATGTTTTAAGTTTTAGTAGTTTTAGACTCATGGATTGAAGTATACTTTAATGATTTTTAAACTATTTTCTTATGGATATTCGTCTTATGATTAGTTCCGTATGAATTTTACAAGACAACAAGCAATACACTACCCAATATAGGATCTTATTTGTTCCATATTTAAGCACACCAAGTCACACTTAAGAAGCTAAGGGCATTAAAAAAGAATACAATAGACGTATGATATGATATCCCTCCCTAGTTTTATAAATGCCTATTTGATATCTGTGTTTTACCAAACAATCTCACATTTTCTTTACCTATGTTCAATCCTTTGATGAAGCAATGAGTACCATTATGAAACATAGGTTTGGCATTGTTGTAACCTCTATATTATCCGTCCAAATCAAGGTATGAGAGACATGCCACCAGACATGCTTCCATGTTCAATCTTAGGTAAAATATAAACTTTTTTAATGTTAAAAATAGACCATACATGGTGTATTATCATGTACTTGTCAATATTTATTCAAGAAGTTGAGAGAACCCTTTTGTAAGACAGACTAGACATAGTCCATTGCAACTTTTGTGTAGCTTAACAAAAAGACATGTAGTATAGTGTCCCTCTTAGCATAAACTGTTTGATTCCATCAAAGATTTAGAGGATTTCATCATTCATGAACTATTTGAGCCCATCGAAGATTAAGGGGATTTCATCATTTACGATTTTGTTGACAGTTTATTATCAAAAAGAACATTATTAAAATTACTTGGATTTTTTTTATTTCACTGACTATGTACTTTTTATTTTCTCATAAAATGTATATTATTTATGGGTTACTAAACTAATGTTGGACAGCATGAGTGGAAGTAAGCCACTCATAATTGATCTTGGTTAAGTTTCGGATAATAAAATGTCAAGCTAAAGACCTTAACTTAGCAATTTAGGTTTTAATTTTAATATTTTTGAAGTGGTTTGAATGGTTGAAATCCTTGTTTTTAAAGTTATTTGAGTTAGAGAAGTAAGCTCGAAGGTTACATTAGAAAAAATTACAAAATTGGACAAGGGTGACAAATTTCAACATGTCATGATTGAAACTCCCATGTCATGATTGCACATGGCTATAGTTTGGTCCTGTCACGATCGTGACATGTGGCTAGACAAAGAAAACTCATGATTTTCATTTCCTGAAAGCCATTTTAACTCTCCTTCTTCAACCCTATCACTATATATTTATCTTTTCTCATCTTTCACACACTTTTTTTTCTCTACAAACTATTAGCAGCCACTATAAAAATTTCTCACTTCTCTTTTTTTCTACTTTGGGTTTTCACTTATTTCTTGCATCTTTCAACTAGATACATATTCCTCCTACACATGTCTAGTAATTTCCAAACAAATCTCACATCTTTAGAGTAGTTTTTATAAGATTTGGTTGAAATCTTCTCTATTTAGGTTTTTCTGGGTGTTTTTGGTGTATTTTTGTATATTCTTAATTTATTTTGCAAGTATACATTTATTTATGGAACCAAGAATCAAGCACAGTGCTAAACGCTCATAACTGAAGGGAAAAACACAAGTGTATGGTAGAGGTGAATGTGATAGGGCTATAAACTTTAAAGTGCCTTTTTTTTTATCAAAAGATGAATGTATCCAATTGCAAACTCTTTGTTCTAGCATTGTTCATGCTTCTAGATATTTTGGTTTTAACATTTTAGACAATCTAGGGCTGAAAGACAAGGTTGAGAATTTGAGTCATAAAATTCAATAGGACAAATTTATTACATTTGATTATATTGTGGATAAAGAATTAACCTTTGATTTTTATACTACCTTACAATTTGCACTGTGGGATTTGACTGAATTTTGGTTTTGATTATGGTGTCAACAATACCATTTGAATTATGATTTTTATCTAAAATTGGTGGATTTCCTTATTTAAACATAATTGAAAAACATGACAAATATTTGTTCTAAGAGGTATTGGAAACATTCAACGGGGTTAAATAACTTTGATGTTCAAAATGCTTAGAATAACGTCTTTCTTATTCCTTAGCATTTGTTACTGCATAAGTTTATATGTCAAATTGTTTTTAATAAATCAAAAAGTAAAACATGTTCTGCCAAAGAATTATTCATTTTGTGATGTATGGACAGTAATATAAAAGTTTGCACAATCACCCATATTTTTCAATCTATAGCTACTGCTCTTAAAAAAAACCTTATCTTGGTATGTGATATATTCTTATCATGCTTGTTGTTTACTATGGTGTTAATATTGAAGGACTAACCATTTTTTTCTTGATTTTTTAAATCATAATCACTTAAGGCGAGTTAAAAATTTGTGATAGATGACATGGCACTTCAAGATGTCAGTTCCAAAACTTATGTTAAACATAGGATATGACAAGCTAGTTTGAGTTTTGAACCACCACAGTAGCAAACTGAGTTCTTAACGAGTGAAGACACAGAAGATAATGAAGAGGTAGGTTAGGAGAAGGTCTTCAATTTTGTATCCAATAACAACAAATTTCTGAAGGAGATGGTACGTGAATAATAACCATAGTGACATGATATCAGAAAGATTTATAAGTACTTCACTGCTCAAAGTGTTCAAATTCCTTCTCCAACACCGTCATCAGCTTGATCTCCATCAGTGGTTGCATGCTTTTAACCTTTTCTTTATGTTATTTCTTGTCATTTTTATTTTTATTTATATGTTGTTTATTTTTCTCTCACCGAGGATACTGTGTTATCTAAGTGTGGGGAGGATTATGCATTGGCATTTCATATATGTGAATTTTACATATCATTGTCTTAGTTTTTGATTAGGTTAACATTGTGTGAACATATGTTGCATATGTGTGAATTGTGTGAATGTTTCAATGGCAATAATTTGATGGAATTAGTTTAGCTTTGAACATAGTCATTTAATTGGTAAAGGCATATTAACTTGTGAATTATATGTTTTAAGTGCTTTTGGTTGAATATGCATGTAAATTAGGATATGACATTAATTTTGTTCACTTTAGGAAATTTTTTGTATATGTTTATAATTATAAGTCAATTGAATAGGTTAGCATCATTAGTAACCTTACATGAGGATAATTGACTAAAAAGAATGAGGTAGGATAAGAAATCAAAGAAAAGAAAAAAGTGTTTAAAAAACACCTATTCCATTGGCTTTTTTGAAACAAATATTGGGTTATAAATAGTGTTGGTAGCTAGTTGGAATGTGATATAGTTGAATAAAAAGGAGCATTCATGACAAAATGTTTTTCTTTGAGTGAAAAGGCTAGAATGATATTGCAACCTAGCTAAATAAATAAAAAAGGCCTAGTTTAGTAACTGGGGGACATATATGATAAGGTGTTTTCCTTCGCATTAAAAGACTAGGTTAACGTTAACAAAAATCTAAAAATGGTGCTTCGATTAATAAAATCTACTGATCTTTGAAAATATAAAAATATTTCATAAAGGTATACTTAGTGATAGTTGCATTTTTTGATTGATTACTAATTATAAATGCATATATACAAGTGATATAGGTGAATGAACAGGATGTTAATGTTTTAATTAATATGTATATTCAATTAAAAGTGCTTAATCATGAAATGCATAGGTTAGTATATTCAATTAAAAGTGCTTAACCATGAAATGCATAGGTTAGTATATTAGCACAACTTGATTGATTGGTGTTTGTGGTTAAATTAATTCAATACAGTTTAATTCCATTATCTTATTATTGCATGTGGCATAAATGTATTCTTGCATGTTTATGTTTGGTTTGTTTACTTGTCCCTTTTTGCTTGAGGACAAGCAAAAGTATAAGTGTGGGGATGTTAATAGGTATATTTTATACTATGTTTTGATAGGTGTTTTAGTGTGTTTTTAGGTGTTTATTAGATGATTATTGTATGTATAGGCTTAGAATTGTGTTAATGTGAGTGTTTGTTTATATTTTAAGTGTTTGTGTGATTTAGAGCATGATTTCAATATCAATCTTATGTTTCTTTATTTGTTTGATGTGTTTGTTAGTATTAGAAATTAGATAATTTAAGAACAAGGATGTTGGACATGTATGGATCTATATGGGCATAGTTACGATTGTGACTCCCATATCACAATCACAATAGAGAAGAATTCCCCAGAGTCACGATTATGATATAAAGAAATTTTCTAGAGTCATAATCATGATGCCCATGTCACAATCGTGACATACACTTTCTAGGCATGAGTTTTTTCATTCATTTTAAGGTTTTGGGGCATTTTTGGAACCGATTAAAGTGGGAAAACCATAAGTACTACCCCCCCAAACTATTTAAAAGCATTAAACACACTTAAAATATGCAGCAACCAACATCAAATTTTGGATTAAAAAGGGAGATCAAGAAGCACATCTAGGAATTCCAGCTTTCCAGATCAAAACCCAAACAAAGTTTTTCTTCTTTTCTTTAGTTATTTCATGAATCTTGTTGTGTAATCTGAATTCCAAGATGTTTAACATGTTTATGAGTTTTTAAATGTCATATTGGGGTTTATTTTAAATTTATTTTATGACTTTGATTATTATTGGTTGAATACATATTCTAGTTTTGTGATAATCGTGCCTGTTTATACTTAACAAGAAATTGAGAGAGTGAGTTAAAAGTAATCAGATTAGATTATGCAACGAGACTTGGTAGCCTAATAAGTCCTACAATTGTCAAATTAATAGTAATTAGAAGAGAGATCTTGTGTGAGAAATTAATTATCCAATAGATAACTTCATATTTAATTGAAAATGTTCAGGAAAGTTTTGTGAATCGAAAGGTTGTAATTATGGAATTTAATTACGGTTAATTAAATAGGTCTTGTGAGAGAGTAATCAATACATTAGGAAATCTAAGATTAACATCTGATAAGATTAATAATACTTAAGGAAACAAAATAATGAAAGAATAAGTCCTAAGTATTCATCTTTGATCAAACCCTAATATTAATTGACAGCTCACTTGATATTTGCTTGGTTTTATTAATTGTTTTAATTTATGATATTATTTTCATTCAAATCACTTTATGAGTGCCTTAGAAAAAGTTAGGATCAAATTGTTTTGTCTAATTCCTCATGGGAATGATACCTTTCGATACTACAAGATACAATCTCTATACTTGCAGGTATTGAGAGTTTTATTAGATATAAAACTTGCTCAAAGTAGGTGTTTAAATAATTTTGGATCAAAGTTTATGGAATTTCTCACCTTCCTCTTATCAGAAGATCAAGAATAGGGCTAAAAAATTTGTAGTCAAATCAAATCCACCACTTCCAAAATCCTAGCTTTTCCCTTTGTTGAGACCTTTTCATTAGTTATTTCACTCTTGGTGACATCTTATATGTGAAAACTTGAAAAATAACAACCCATAACACTAAAAATGTACAAGAAAATTTTATACAAAAATTTGCTCTCTAACATCAGGAAAAATGATTTCTAGTGTAAAAATCACTATATCTATAGGTAAGCAATGGAAGAATAGAGCAAAAGTGAAAGAAAAGGTGAAGTTATTGAAAATCAAGTGAAATCAACTAAAAAAGAGGTGGGGTTGTCGACTAGAAAGAGAAGAGATGATGGGAAGAAGAAAAAATAAAGATTGATTCAAATATGTTAAAGTTTCAGGGGTTTAAAATCAATACTTGAATGAACATCACCTTTGTATGATCGTGTAAGACCCGTGTTGAATATTGTCTATAACAATTGTGGAAAAGTGTTCAATCATGGCAGAGAGAATTTTCTCCACATGCATGTGCATGATTGTGACTCCTGTTATGACAGAGAGCTTTTGCTTTATGTTTACATAATCATGCATCTGTATGATCGTTACTCCTCCTATATATTTTCCTAAACACTTTTGACGCATTTTACACCATAAACATCCATCAATAAAACTCTTTAAAAAATCATAAAAATAATGCAACAAACATACAAAAACAAATACAAAAACCTATCTAAACCATAACATGCTAATTTTAAGGTCATTAGCTTGACCATTTCAATTCAATTTTTCAACCAAATGAAACTACTTCGTTTTCATTTAAATTTACTCCTCTAAAATATAGTTTACATTGATAAAAATGTTTTTGTTTTATCATTCTCCAATTATAAAGCTCCATGTTTGATCACTCGAGTCACCTTCAAAGGACCACTCTAATGAAATGAGCTTTCCCAGAAACAAAACCACATGTCCTGTTTTGAATTCCTTCTTCTTAATATGAAATTATTCCATCTTTTAATTTTTCCTTTTACAACTTGGAATTCTCATAATTGTCAAATCTTAACTCTTTTAATTCATTCAGTTATTCACACTAGCTATCTTCTAATCAAAATTTAGTACCTTAATCATCTAATATACTCTATACTCCAAATCCACAGGCAATTAATCAACTTTCTTATGGGTTGTACCAATGGGTTTCTTGAAAGCGGTTCGATGTGCCGTAAGGCATCATTAAGCTTCAATGCCTAGTCATTCCTTGAACCATTAATGATATTCTCCAAGATTCTCATTAACTTATAGTAAACTATTGGAGTGGTAAGCTTTACTATTTATAACCCTCAAAATACCACAAGTGCACTAGTCGTGGATTATAGTATATGAAGGGTCGATCCCACGATGATTTGTGGACTAATCTAATCCTAAGTTATCTAAGGCTAGAAAATTAATAAAATGAAAATAAAATAGGACAGAAAAGTAAACACGAATGATTGTCAAGATATTAATATGCAAATTTAACTTAATGAAATCAAATATTGAGCATTAATAATTTAACAATGTGAAATCACAAAAGAGAGTTTACAAAATTATGACAAAGGGATTTATCATATCATCAATGCTAACCTAATCACTTTTGTGTTATTGGTATGTCGGTTCTAAACCATCGTATGGTGGATTACTGTCTCTCAAGTTATAATTACTAAGCGATAATTAATAAACCCTAATCAAGTTAAGTCATCAAAATTGTTATCTCTCGATTAACTATCAGTCCACAACCTAATTAGTTCTTAAGCTCTCTAATAAACTTCCAGGTCTCACATGAGATCTGTCTCTGTACAATAACTATTAAGATTGATTACATGGTCTATTGGATTGCTTAACTCTTATTATCCTAACCAATCATTTTACGTTTGATTCAACCTCTTGGTTTATTACATAAGCATAAAGCTACAGTAATCAATCACAAAACCTAATCAAAATAAAAAAATTTTATTAACAATGAATCAAGTCTAAATCCTAAGAAAAGCTAGAACTTCATCTTTGATTTAAAATACATCATCATACAATCCATCTCAATCTGATATATTAAATGAATGAAAATGAAAGATGGAAAGAAGTGTTAAACTTGGATCAAATGACCTGGGAAGGTAGCAGCATTGGATGACCCATTCACTCTCTCCTCTTCTTCCTCTTCTCTCTCTTCTTCTTTTCTCCTCTTAAATCTTTTTGCAAAATGGTTGAATGAAGGCTCTCTTTTGCTGTCTTTTCTTTTCTTTTCTAAAGCATTTTCTAATCAGGGCAATTCAAGGGCTTTTCCCATGCTCCAAAGGTTTGAAATGTCCCCATGAAAGCCACTATTATGGCTTATTTGAAAGAAATTAAGTGAGAAATCCAGTAGTTGTAAAGGTTATAGAGGATTGTTTTAATAAGATGAGCTTTGCTTGTATAACTTTAGTGCTTATTACACTACTTTCTAAGCTTCCTCTCCACTTATTCTAGTAGTGGCATGCAATCCTTATAAAAAGTTCTAAAAGTGGTGATTACCACTCTAGGGTAAGTCAAAGGTGGATTGGTAGACTTTAATATAAATGATAATCTCCAAATCTTACTTAAGAGGTTCTCCATTCCAAGAAAGTAGCAAAATTCTTTTCTTAAAATTAACTTCAATCCCTGAAAGGTTGCTGAATTATTTGATAGAGTTGATTATCGGGTTAGCTGAATCCTTGCAAAAAATCAACAAGTCATCAAAAAATGTTAGGATGAACAATATGGGGTTTCTACATTTTTATGCTACTTGAACACCCCATACTAATTTTATGGATAATAAGATCAATAAGTACCTCCATGCAAATTGTAAATAGGTAAGGGTATAGATGGTCGCCTTGCCTAAGTCCCTTTTTCCTCCTTAAAAGGCAGTGTGACTTCTCCATTCATAATTATAATGAAAGTAGGTGTAGTTATGCACTCTCTAATCCACTATAAGAATTTCCTAAGGATTCCTATATTTTCCATCGCTATCAAAACGAAGCTCTAATCTACTTAATCAAAAGTTTTCTTAAAATCAAAATTTTTTCGTACATTTTTCCTACTCCCCTTCTCATGTAGCCTTTGAATAAGTCCTAAGCAATCAGGATGTTATCACCCATATTTCTTCCTCTAATGAATGCACCTTGAATTATTGAAGTTAGGGAACTCATCGGTACCAACATTTTGTAGATAGTATTGTAGCAAGAAATTAGTCTAAACTCCCCTATTTTATTAGGATTGCTTGTTTTACACATAATACAAATGAATATATGACTGAAAGCTTTCAACATTTTTCTCATCATAAAGAATTATTGGATAGTTGTAGATGTTTTAGTTCTAAACCAAGTCCAGACAATTTTAAAGAAATGCCCATTCGTTCCATCAAGTTTATGTTCTTTGTTTAGATTTAATCATTTGAGAGCTTCCCTAATATCCCTCAGATAGAATTTGCTTGCTAGGTCTTTAGCTTCCTCAATTAGGATTCTATTCTTCATAAATGATTGAAGTGGAATATTATGTGAGGTTGTGGCTCTTTTGGATCCTATAAATTTGATAAAATATTTTTAGTTACGTGTTTGACTTCATTCTGGCCCCATATTAGTTTTCCTTCATCATATTTTGTGTAATTGATCCTATTCATTTTCTTTTTAATTGAGATTAGTTTAAAGTAAAAACTGGTGCATCTATCTCCTTTTTGGATATACTAAAAGTAAGGCCCCAAAATATAATCAAGTTGAAATGATACATATTTATGAAAGTACATGTATGATACGAGTTAAAATTGTGCTATGATTTGAAAGTGAAAGGCATGTGACTTAAATTTTGGTATTGATGGACCATAGTTAGTGAATTGGAATTAATTGAAGTTATTAGAGAATAGAGGTATTTAAATGTACATTTGGAATAGGAAAAATGGTCAACAGACACGTTAAGTTGGTACATGAAAATTAGAATGAATAATCCTACGAGTTAGTGACATTTGGCATAGCTAATGTAGTGACATTTGGCATCACTCATTGTGTGACAAATGACAACATAATAAGAGGACAAGTGGCTCAATTGGAGTTTTACTAATGGCATCTTGAATGGACAACAAATGGACTTCATGCTGTAGTGTTAAGTGTCATGTGATGGTAATGACACCTATCACTCATAAGTGTTGAATCACCTAAGCTATTCGGTGATTCTGCAGCACTCTCTCCACTCTTGCATTTTCTCCCCCAAAACCACTCTCTCTTCCTCTTAACTTCTGGAATTTTACTGAAGTTTGAATCATCAACACTTGGAAACTTTGTAAGTCATTTTATCATGAAGATGGTCTTGTAATTTTATGTGTTATTATCTTGTTGGTGCTGAAAGTTGCACCTTAATCTTAGATAAGAGCTGATTGCTAGGAAGTGTTAGTGTAGATAGATCTTTGAAGTGATTTGGAGTTATTCTTTGAAGTTTAAAGAGGTAAGGGAGTACTAAACTTGGTATCAAGATAGAATTGGTATCATGATAGAACATGTATTGTTTGATGTTTGAAGTGGATAAAATGTGTATTGAATTATTAAAGAATTGTGGTTAGAAACATGATGCATGCTGGATACTCATAAGAAGGAATGGTTCCACTAAATAGGCATCAGTTTTTCAGCCATGTCTTGACCTGTAGACATCAAAATGGGATATTTTTAAATTGAGATTAAGCTAGATACATTTATCTATAACTTTCATTAAGGAATTGAATTTGAATTTTGGGATTAAGGGTTTTGAAATTTAGCTTGAAGTTAAGTTATGGTTGCTATCCACGGTTGAGAATATTCTGTAGTATTTCAAGTAAAACTCTTGGAATAACGAACCAAATTGAATTAACTTTATTTCGTTTGAAACTTAATATATATATGAACTTTTTTTAGAACATATTATCTATAAACGTTAGTTTCTAGGTTAGAATAGCCATGCAAAACTGATGCAAAAAATTGTTCTGTGAAAACAATAGTTTGAAGGTTTCGGGTCACTTATCCGAAAATTGTGTGAAATGATTAGGAAGGTGAAAAAAGGGGTTTTGTGCAATTGATGAACTATCTAAGGTTCAATTAATTTATTTGGTACAATAGGACTTAAATAGACTTGTTTAAGGTGTGTTTAAACTTAAATTGGTATCCAAAGTAATTGAGTAATTGTTAGTCTGATTATGCATTAGTAATGGAGATGATAATATAAAGGATTTATAGTTTAATAATGATGAATACAATGTTGAATTATTTAGTGCTATCATGAATGAATGAGTTCCTAAGACTTACAAATTGGATATAGATGTTTGTGAATTGGGAATTTTTGAAATAATATTGTGATAATACTAGACCATCAGCTATCCAAGGAGTTTGATGGTTGGGGTTTTATTGGAAGTGCTTTCTAATTGTGTGCATAAAATAATGTGTGATGACTCAACACTTCTATTGATGCATAATTCCACATGTTTGTATTTATAAGGCATGTAACGTTTGACAAAATGTCAATGAATAAGTTCATTTGAAGCAAAAAAGAATAAAGACATATGTTGTATTTCATCTTTTGCATAAAATTCTGAAATCTAAAATGGTTTGTTTAAAATTGTTGAGTCCTATTTGTGGGTAAATAAGCATGCCTATAAGAGTTACTAGCTGCTTCTATAATTAGACACCAAGGTGTCTTTTGTGCCATACACTCCTGTGTCTTTTGATTTTAGACACTTCTATGTCTTCTGTTTTAGAGACTTAGGTCTCTTCTGTGTCTTCTGTTTCAGAGACTTGAGTCTCTTCTATTTTAGATACCAAATATGGTATCATCTATTGTAGTCCTATTACCCACCTCTGTAAAAAGGATTAGCTGGCTAATTTGTTTTGTATTTTGTTACATGCTCAGTTTTGATATAGTCAAGCTCTGTTCTAAAATAACTAAGATCTACTCTGATATAATTAGATACTGTCTTGATATAGACAAGTTCTGTTATGGTACTTTAAAGTTCAATTATGAAATATAGATATTATCATCTAATACTTGTAAGTTTTGCTCTAAAGAAAATATATCCTATTTTGATTTGGCATATTCTGTTCTGAGATATATATTATTT
Organism: Erythroxylum suave; assembly: GCA_027563595.1. NCBI lineage: Eukaryota > Viridiplantae > Streptophyta > Magnoliopsida > Malpighiales > Erythroxylaceae > Erythroxylum > Erythroxylum suave. The sequence goes on along the minus strand of JAOSBN010000008.1, from coordinate 34,915,560 downwards.
GGATTGCACTTTTATATGAACAATTAAAGATTGTTTGAAATGTGATCCAATTCTATATTTATGAATGTTATATGATTGTTAGAAACGTTCGCCAAATCATAACTTGTTTAGTTATTCCCCATTAAGCTTTATGCTTAACATGGTGGTTTTGCCTACATGTAGGTTCAGATAGAAGGGTATTAAGACTGGGCAAAGACAACCACAGTGGCCAAAGAAGGATGTGTTTTGTTTTAACAAGATGTATATTTAAGTTTGTTTATGTGATGTAGTTAATGTAATGGGATATATTGGAATTTGTGTTTTAAGTGTGTATGGTTTGTAATAACTATAGTATAGGTCAGAATTGGAATTATGGTTTGTATTTTGAAACGTTCAACTTTTATGTTGTAAATTATGTCTTGATTATAAAATATCTCCTAAAGGATTGTAAAGCTTATTTGCTTGAGTTTCTGGAAATGCATGTAAGTGATTTTGGTATGTTTTGGATTATTTTGGTTCTATTGTATGTGTAGCATCTGTATATACTTCCAAGGGGTAAGTGGTTGTTACACTGAATCCTAGATTTCTACTTCAATAATGAGTGGTGAGCTGTTAGTGTTAAAGGGTAATCCTCCTGTGCTCTCTTTTTTTGCTTGCTTTATCCTCTCTTTTTTTGGATCTAGATAGATTTCCTTTTAATCCTATAGCAAATTCTTCTTCACGACCTTGATCTTTATATTATGATTAGATTAAATTTTAGCATATAGGTCTTTTAGATATTTTTTTTATCATGCATAATTTCTTGTAGTATTTGAATTGTTCATACCCTTATACATTTTCTTAAGATCCTTGTTCTGTTGCCTTATGATACCCTTAACAATTTGATAAGTAGTTGAAAAGTCTTAATGGGAAAATCCGTTTTGAGTTTTAAGTGAGGTTTAAGACCTTTATAGTGCAATGATCAGAGATTAGAGAGGCTCCAGAGTTTTCTTTAAGGTTTTGAAATTGTTTCAACCACTCATGGTTAACTATAACTCTATCTAGTTTCCTCCTCAGTAGCCACTTCCTTTGCCGATTGTTTATCCATGCAAAGAAATTTCCTTGGTCTCTCAAATATGTGATTTTTAGTTTTTTGATTCATAATTGGAATTCTTCACAAGGTCCTAGCCTTCCCACACTCTCTTCGTTTTCATATTAGTATAATGAGCTATTGAAATCTCCATAGAATATCTAGGCCTCATATGGGAATATTGTATTTTGATGTTACTTTTAACCTATTTTTATTTATAGTAACTTAGTCGATTGTATTTAAACATTGTATGAACCATATGGAGATAGTTAAGTAATTCAATAAAGAATTTACCACTCTAAAGTTTTAGAAGAATGTTCCACTATTATTGATTAGTAACGATTTTGTATCAACAAAATAAATTGAGATTTGAAAAGATATTATCAAATATAATAATAATGAAAATGATTTGATTTAAAAGAGTAAAGACTAATTCCATATTTTATATCCAATTGGTACATTGGAAGATTAAAGGATTAAATTATATATCATGACCATGTATGAACATGTTGAGTCAAACTACTATGATATACCTAAAATTTTAGTACTCTGACATGTTACAAGACGTCAATATTTATCTATGATTATAAACAATTTAATTAGAGAATGAAAGAGAAATTAAAAGAAGTTTAATCTACCTAATTGTAATTACAAATTAGAATCATAATTTATAATCATTCTAATATAATTAAATTTAAACTATAATACGGATGTTTATTTTTTAATAAGAAAGAAAATCTATTGTATTTCTCTATAAATAGGAGGAAGGCATAAAAGAGCTAGCAATCGTGCCTTTTTCTCTTAAATGTTGAGCTCTCTTTCTCTACTATGTAAATAATGTTAAAGATTATACATATTGAAAACTTGTAGTTAACACCTTAAGAAGGAATTTTACAAGAATCTGAATTAATTATGATTCAATTTCTTATTTACGACTCAATTTTTAAGTTATTAAATTAATGAGATGAAATTAGGAATCGAAATTTTTAGTTTTTCACTACACTTGTTATTTGATCATAGTTAGTTTTCTAATATAAGCATACTTGAATTTGAGCGCAATAGTTTTTTCATTGATATAAAGTCATGATTCTTAATGTAGATGATTGTATTTATTAACTGGGGGAAGGAGAAATTAAAGTAACTAAAGAGTTTGAAGTTCGAGCTAAAGTTCCCTCTAGCTTGACCCTTCAAAAGATAGTAAAATTTACTATTTTGTGCCCAAGATAATTTCATCCTTATGCTTGGTGTATACTGATGGGTTCTAAAGTGAAATTCTAAATCAAAGATATAGGTTTGAAGGGGTGTTGTTCAGGTTAATAACCAAGTCAATTTTCTTTCAAAATTTGTTATATAAACATGGCTAGGTACGTTTCAAATTTTTATCACTTGTATTATGTCAATCCTTTTGACAAAAAGAAGACTATGAAAAATCTCCTCCTAAGCTTATATAAATAGAAGAATGAGTTTATAATCTTCCAAAGTAAGAAGAATCAAGTGTGGGAATTTTTCCCTAATTAGGGACTATTTATATATTATATGATTCCTAAACCTAGTAGTTCATTAAAAAAAATTTAAGAGGTTTTTTAGTTTTAAGAAGTCGTTAACCTTTGCCAGTATCTTAAAAAAATGTTCTACTTTTCTTATACCAAACATACATGATAGGGAATAATTTTAATTGAAGTTATATAAGTTCCTTTATGATTTTATTCTTATTTGACACTAATTGCTCTCTTCCTTTTGGAAAATATTCCAATTATTAGATATTTACCTCCTACATTTGAAGATGGTGAGTCAAGACCATAATAGGAAGGTTTTCGACTACAAGAAAAATGACAATGCTTGGTTAAATAAGATAAGAAAGAAGGCAAGTAGAATTTTCAAGGTTCACAAATGAAGGATACTCTTTAAAATAGATCTCTTCCTTTTAAAAGGATTATAGACCTTGCAACTTCTCTCCTTCTTTTCCTTTAGGCCTTTAGTTAAGTCCTTAAGATAGGTAAGATTATTTTAATGCTTTAGGACTAGATTAACCCAACAATAACTTTGATTTGTCTTAAGAGAACCATATTCCTAAGAATAGACAGTTAGGAAGTTAAATATTTGTCTTTTCTATAGGCTTATAATGGTTTATACCTTTCCTCTCTTTTTGATATAGGATTTGATACCCACCTCCTATATTGAATTTCATAAACTCTCATCCGTTAAATCTTTGATTTCTTTATAAAAGTCCAATCCCTAATCTAGAATCTTTTATCTGCTTTTAATAATAAATCATATTAGAAACTTACCAAGAGCCACTCATTTCCTATGGTTTTATCGTCAGCTCCACTCCTTACCCAAATTTTCTTAGCTTAAAATTATACTAGTGTAGGTTTAACTCTGATAAAATTTGTAATGCATCTAGTCTAGATTGACCTAATCGTAACTCTAGTTTGAGTTTAAGAACATCATATGAATGAAAATAACTAAATAACTTGATTAGTAATATGTTTTATTGGCTTATTAAGGCTTATACATTTCATTTCCTATTTGATATAGGTTTGGCACTCACTTCCCATACATCATAATTGCATTGATGGATCCTAAGTTAGTATGTTCTGCATCAAATGTAGATATCTCACTTCCTACTTTTGTTTAACTCTTAAAATTGGGTGGTTACTCTAATACTCTTGATAGTATGTATAATTCTAATAAAAGGTTAAGAAATTAATATTGGCTTTGTTTTTAATTATTAACCAGGGTGGAACCTGGCGGGGATGAAACCCGATTTATTAATGGTAAAATAGAAAGGGTACAAGGCCAACGCGTAAGACTTACCCAATAATGGAAAACATCTAGGAAACTCTCAAGGAAGGAAACGATTGCTGATCTAAAACCAACAATCCTCTCACAGTAGATGGAAATGAGAAAACATCCTAGAAAACTCTAGATGATCCAGAGGCGCCTATACGCACTAGGCAGTCCGCAAAGGCATTGGTCTCCTGGAAGACGTGTATAATGCTATAATGACATCTCTGCATAATAAGTAATATCTCCTGTAAGACCGACAAGTATCACCAAGGGTAATTTTCTTGGTGTTGTAAAAGCAGGGCAAGGACACTACTGTCAGTTTGAATAAGAACATTATGAAGTCCCAATGCTTCACACCTTGAAACCCCTTGTAAAAGTCCAGCAACCTCTGCCCCAAAGCTAGGGCCGACGTCTATAAATCTTGCCTCACCAAAAATAAATCTTTCTTCGGCATTACGAATTATATAACCACAACCAGATGGTCTTGGCGATCCCAAGGCTGATCCATTCGTGCTTAAAACTATATCAAAATTTGGTGTCGACGACTAACTCATACAACGAATTAAACATGAGCTATAGTGTAATAATTTCACACCAAATAGCACCTCAATTTTTTGGGATTCAACTACTGATTTTACCTTAAAGTTTCCAACATGCAACATACCTGCCAAGTGATCCTTGATTGCTAGCTTAATTTATGACAAGGAGCTTTGTTCTTGCTGAAAAAAACATCTATTCCAGACTTTCCATATTTCCCATAAAATGTAAAATGGGGTAGCCATGCATATTGCATTGAAACCTAAAGAAAAATTACCATTTTGCCACTAAGCTCGAACCGAAAGCCAAACGTTTGAGGAGGGCTAAAAAGATAAATCCAAAATGGAAGCAAAATATCTCTAAATTTCGATAACCATTGAAGATCCCATAAATACATGAGGTATGGTTTCTGCATGCACAAAACATAAAGGACAATGTGAAGGGTTTAGGGAAAAACCATACTTACTCAGGACATCTGGAAAAGGTAGTAATCGGTTGAACATGCACCACACAAAAAAGGATATTCTCAAAGAATAGCCTGATGCCAAAAAATCTTTGCAATGTCATATTGCTGCTGAGGTTTGCGCAAGGATTCATAGGCTGATTTTATCGTAAACTGACTTGTTGTTGTAGGTTTCCAAATCAACAAATCATCCCCTTCCTCAAAATCCAGCTCCAATTCCATCAAAGTTTCAACAGCTAGTTCAGATAAAAACAATTGAAGTTCCGATATATATTGCTTCTTAAATTCAAAGAATTGTCGTATTGACAAATTGGGAAAAGGGGGCATCACATCCCGTGATAAATCCCATATCACTCCCAAAGGTGACCAATTATCATACCAGAAAGATCTATCTCCTCTACGAACTAGGACTT
>JAOSBN010000008.1:34881001-34892691 GCA_027563595.1 Erythroxylum suave | reverse complement strand
TTTTAACCTAAAAAACTCTAATTATCCTAAATTATCAAATTGATTAATCTCCTACGTCACTGTCCTCAACTAGGGGATTTTCAATTAAAAAACATGGTAGTTCAACTTTATCTTTGAGTATGACAAGAGCTTCTCCAGTTCAAGAACATTCACGATAATCTGGATGCGCACAAATAAGACCAACTAAAAGTAACCTTACTGTTTATTCTTCACAAAAAAAACAAAAGAAAGAAAGAAAAGAAGAAATAACCTTACTGTATCTCTCTCGTAACATTTTAGCTTTGTCATGGATCAACAACTACCTTGATAATATTTCCTTCTTTATATTGCTCCCGAATTCATTCCACAGGATAGAAGCAACGGAGGGGAAGACAGAGAAAGAGATAAAGGAGGATGACGACATTGAAGGCGATGTACTGAAGAGAGCTGGAGTTAAGAACAGTGACGAAGGAGGTTCCTCAATTTGATAGTACAGAGTGAAAACATTTTCTCTTTTATTACATGTCATTTGTTCTATGTAAACTTTTTAAGAAATGCCACAATATTACATGACAAGCTTGGTGGATTCAGACATTATCCTTTTCCTTTCATCAACATAAGCTAATGAAACTTGTTTCAGTTGATCCGTTGTCTTATTCAATCGGTGTTAACTTCTAGTTAGTTGCATGTGCAAAAGCTTTGTTTCAGGTTGCATTTGAATGACTGGAACATGACCATGTACATGGTGAAAGGCTGGACTCCTGATGAAATTGAACCTCGTGATACTGCTGAGTAGTTAAACAATAACTGCATGAACTTGTGAATTATAAGGGAATATTCAAAGTAACTTACAGAAGTGTCAACGTCAACATTTACAGCATAAACTACATAATTAAATCCTAAACTGCTATTCAATAAATTTATAAGTGAAATTCAATAAAAAATACTTAAAAAGGACGTTTGAGTTAAAATATAATATATAATTTTTTTCTAGGCTTCTAGAAATGCAGGTTCTTGAAATTTTTACTAATCAGTTGGTTGAGGGATCTGTCATAATGCTTAAGAAACAAGGGAAGGAAGGAAGGAAGGTAGGAAGGAAGGAAGGAAGGAAGGAGAGAAGTCAAATCCCATAGAAACAGAAAGATGTTGAGAGACTCAGTTTCTGCAGATGTATCCATCTGGATGGCTACGTCTCAACGTTTCTGTAAAGATTACCTTCATTCTTTAACTTCACCAAATTAGGAGGAACAAACGTCAAGTGTCTGTGTGTAACCCACCCTATATTTTTGGATGTTGGTAGTGGCCAAAGGCAGTTAAGGCAGTCATAACTTAAAAAAAACTCCACTTATTTTGATATTTTATGATAAATATTTTTTCTCTTATCGATTTTGTTTTTTTAAACCATAGTTTTAAATTATTTTAAGAGGAATTTGTATTTATCAATAATTTTAAAATAAGACTAAAAATTAAATTAGTATAAAAAATTAAGATTTAAAATATTAGGTTATCATAAAATTTGTTAAATAATAAATAAAATTAAAAAAATTGTAAAATGATAGAAAAAGAATTTTGTATTTAAAATTTTAAAATTTAATTAAAAAATATTATTTTAGTTTATTTAGATTATTTTAACAGCAGCTTAGTGACATAACAAAGCCTTGTCGGCCGAATCTAAGCCAACCAATCTAGAAAACGACAACCTATCCATGAATGCCTCCACGCGCGACCACTGTTCGTGAGGTATCCTAAATAAAAGATTCCTGTGTTACACAAACAATCAGACAGACCAGTCAATGCACTGATTGAAGCGTGTCGTAATCGCTCCATCCGAGCGTGTGACATTACCACTGATTTCAACCAATCTTGAGCTTCGTTTAGTCTGGCATGGCACGAAGCTTCACAACAATGAGAGGGCCAAATTATAAAAAAAATCAAATAGAGAGAGAGATTATTTTTATCTGTTAAAGGACAGGCTTTTTTCATATTATTCAACCAATTTTGGAAATTCTCTTCTCCGTCATCACATCTAACTTTTAGTCCAATAATTAATTCTTATATATACTATTTTCATTACCGGACATTCTTCATTCTTAGTTACTTGCAGCTGTCTCTCACCTCACACACACTCTCAGATACTGCAAAGGAGACGTTTCTTGGGCACTGGTTTTTCAGGTAAAAAAAAATGTGGGGAATGTAATCCTCAACTTTTACTTCTTTCTGTTGCTCTGTGTGCTCTTTCGTTGAGTGGAATGCTTCTAGCTGCGTTGCATTTTGATGTTTTTGCTTTCTACTGTCGATTTTCAGCTCAAAGATTGAAACTTTAGCGGGCTTAAGTCTATTCTTTGGTTGATTTAATGGGGGGATCCAGTGGGCAGTGTGTGAATGTCAATGCTTTTCAGTCACTAGGTAAAAGTTGTTGCATGCATTTATATTTGCTTGGATTTTCAAGATGGGCTAATCCAAGATGTGGTTTTTGAGCTAACTTAGGCCGCAGTTTTCGTAGATTTGATGTTTGATCTTCTTTTCTCTTCTGCTTATAAGCCTCTAATAGTCTCCAAGTTTGTTGCTTTACTGTAGTTACAAAGTTGACTGCTTTCTAGCTTTGCAGTATTTATGTATGCACTTAATGCTATGTCCTGAACCGGATATTTTCTGTTTCTTTGTTGCAAAGCGGATCTTAGTTGCTTTTATAGTGTAAAGCATTTATTATCTGCTGTTTTCTCTTCTCCTCTAGCTTGATTTCTTGACAAATGTTTATTATCATTCTTGTCCGACTTGAAATCAAGCTTGCTCTAATTTTGGATGGAGAAACTATGCTGGTAGTTGTGGAAATGTTAGAGAGAACTTGTTGAAGTTCTGGGTTATCTGATACTCTCCCTTTACCTTATTTTCTAGCAATCAAATTAAGATTCTTTATTGATATATCGAAATGATTCGTTTTCCTTATTTGTTGTTAGCATTTTATAATGGATCTTATTTTGTGACCTATACATTTTGTATCGGCTTACGTGCTTATGGTTTCTTTTTCTTTTTTTATATTGCAGGGATTCAGAGATCTTCTTGCTTCATGTTGATAGGCAGATAACAGCTGGTGTTTACGTTGGCAGAGTGGAGGTATTTATTGGAAAATGGTTCTTGGTCTCAGTGCAAAGGGCAAGAAAAGTGCATCACTGCAAGTGCATTATTTGATTCATATTCAGGAGATTAAGCCATGGCCACCGTCTCAATCACTTAGATCTCTACGCTCAGTTCAGATTCAATGGGAAGGTGGTGGTCGTTGTTCGGGATCTACCAACACTGTTGTCCCTTCACTTGGATCTATTGTTGGTGAAGGGAAAATTGAGTTTAATGAATCCTTTAAATTACCTGTGATTTTGGTAAGGGATATGTCTGCCAAAGGCAAGGATGGTGATACTTTCCAGAAAAATTGTGTGGAATTCAACTTATGTGAACCTCGCAGGGATAAGATGCAATTATTGGCAACTGCTTTAATTGACTTGGCGGATTATGGTGTTATCAAAGAGCCTATGTTCATTAGTGTTCCAATGAACAGCAAGAGGAGCTTTAGGAGCACATCTGAGCCGATGTTATACATTAAAGTGCAGGTAATTGATAAGGGTAGCTCTGGCTCTTCGTCAAGGGATGGTCTGGCAAAAGTGAGTTCACTTGACAAGAATGGAGAATCAGTTTCAGCATTGATGAATGAAGAATATGCTGAGGAAGCTGAAGTTTCCTCATTCAGTGATGATGATGTTTCCTCACACTCATCTTTGACTAATGGAAGTTTGGCCTCCCAAAATGGAGAGGTAACTATGTTCTTCATGCTATCTTTTTCTTTTCAATATCACTTTTCAGTGCTTTTATTTATCTGATGTCAGTTTCACATGGTTACCTTGGCTTCTATCAACTTATGCTACTATTCCTCTCATTATTAATTTTTTCAGTCCATATGAACCTGACTGAGTTGATGGATAAATAGTGACATGTACCGCAAAATAGTGCTATGAGACAGCTCACCTCTATAATAAAATGCAACTAAAGACAGGCTGCTGATAATTTCAGTTGTGGTATCGTTAATGGAAACAGCCTCTGTGACTCTGCCATTAGATCATTATTCCCAATAAATTTCTTTTTCTTGGCATCAGAATGGAACAGAGAGCAAAGGAATGGTTAGCAAGGATCACAACGTTGGTCAAAAACTTGCCTTTCAAGATGATATTTCACCACCAGAGAATTCTGATGAAGGTTCATGTGCTATTCCTCTGCATTTATGTTCTGATTTTTGGGTCACAATAAATGGTAAGGGCTCTATGTTGGCCTCCTCTGACTCTTGTTCTAATGTTAATCCAAACAAATGACGCAGCTCAAAGTGGCCATTCTTCATCGCCTTATACTTCTGAAGATAAAAGGGAAGAGGCCAATACAAGCACAGTAAGTGAGAGGCATTTGGATATAGTGCTGGAGGCTCATGACAAAGTTCCTAGCATCAAAAGCATAGCTGAAGTTGGTACCGAACAGGACGGTAAGCAAAATGTAACAGGTTACTTTCCCGATGAGTGTGAAAATCCATCAGCAAGCAATCTCAGTTTTACAAATTCTGGTGATCTTGCAGTTAACGAAGCAGATTGTGGAAAATGTCAGGGGGCTGGAAAATGTTCTCTGGAAGATACCCCACAGGACAGTATAAATATTAGTTCCACTCAGGACATTATTGAAAAGGAACCACATGAGAATGAATCCAGAACTCTGGTCGATACCTTGGCTAAAGTTTCTACAAGATGTGATGGCTCACCTATGAGTGATTCTCTTTCTTCCACGACAGAAAGTGGAATGAAGGAAAATCTCCCCAAAACTGATAGATTAAAACTTGTTAAATCTGTTAGGTCGCAGTCAGATTCTGTTAGGAGCAGCAAATTTGTGAGCAAAAGTCTGCACAATGAAGTGACAGAATTTGCTGCCTCAGGAGAAATAGACAACAGTGTTGGGAAATTTAAAGTTACCGAACGAGTAAATTCGAAGGTTTATCAAACGAATACAAGAACCACCAATATGGACAACAGAATCCAGAAACTGGAATACAAAATGAAGATGCTTGAGGGGGAACTAAGAGAAGCTGCTGCTATTGAGGCTGCTCTTTATGCGGTAGTTGCTGAGCATGGAAGCTCCATGAGCAAGGTACATGCTCCAGCTAGGCGTCTCTCCAGGCTTTATCTTCATACTTATAAAGAATATTCCCAAACCAGACGAGCCAGTGCTGCAAGAAGTGCTGTATCAGGACTCATTCTAGTTGCCAAAGCATGTGGAAATGATGTTCCTAGGTATTTAAAAATCATTTATTTTCAACCATTTTCACTGATGTCTTTAACCGTGCAATTAATTTTCACTCTAAAGCATGTAGCTTGGACTGAAAAAAGTACTTGTAGGGTTGCAGATTAAGTCACTAATTTTTCGTCTACTTTTTATCCATATCATCTTTATTTACCAGAAAGGTTCTTAACATTTTGTTGGTGACTTAATGTTACTTAACTTATAACTACAGGTTGACATTTTGGTTATCAAACTGTGTTGTTTTGAGGACAATTATTTGTCAAGCAATCAGTGATGAAGTGCTACGGCTTCCGACAAGACCACACAAGGATAAGAATGTTCTTGCGGAAAGAAAGAATAATAAATCTACTTCTATAAATTGGAAAAGTTCAGCCAGCCAAATGGAGAACAAGGATGAGGCTTATGGAGATATAGGTGACTGGGAGGACCCACGAAAACTTGTATCAGCCCTAGAAAAAGTTGAAGCTTGGATCTTCACCCGAATTGTTGAATCCATCTGGTGGCAGGTTTTCTACCTCACTAATTTTTTCCGACTGAAATGATAAATCACTATGTGCTGTCTTAAATTTGAAGGCAATTAACTTGGTGAGTGATTTATATTCTGTATTCTCTTACAGACGCTTACACCACACATGCAATCTGCGGCTACAAGGTCCATCAATATATTATTTGGTGCTGGGTCAAAGAAGAATCTCGGAAGGACTTCTAGTTCATGTGATGAAGACCAAGTAAACTTTTCACAGGGCCTTTGGAAGAAAGCTTTCAAGGATGCCTGTGAAAGACTTTGTCCTGTTCGAGCTGCGGGGCATGAGTGTGGCTGTTTGCCTGTGCTAGCCAGACTGGTAGGTTGTGGTCCACTTACTGACAAGTTGCATGTGGTATGTGATTATGGAACCCTAATGGCTGCATTTTTCATTTAATTGTTATGTAGATAATGGAGCAATGTGTGGCTAGGTTAGATATAGCAATGTTCAATGCCATCCTCCGGGAATCAGCTGATGATATTCCAACCGATCCAGTTTCTGATCCCATTAGTGATTCAAAGGTTCTTCCCATTCCAGCTGGGAGATCGAGTTTTGGGGCTGGTGCACAGCTGAAAACTGCGGTAGGGAATGCCTACTTATTAAGACAACTTTCTGCATTTAATATTTTACCCTGCATGAAAGCTAGTGTATGGTGAAAGTTCATCTTAGGTTTTCAAACCATGCTGTCATCTTAATGTAAAAAATTCAATAATCGAAAGACTTTTTTTTTCCCCTTTCTCTTTTTCTGAAAGCAGATTGGAAACTGGTCAAGATGGCTTACTGACCTATTTGGTATGGATGACGATGACTTACTTGAAGAGGAAAAAGATGAAGACAATGAGAGAGAAGACTCATCTTTCAAGTCTTTTCATCTTCTTAATGCTTTGAGTGATCTCATGATGCTTCCAAAAGACATGCTCTTGAGTAATTCCGTTAGGAAGGAGGTATGTTAGATTGATTAGTGACTCTCATATTTGATCATAATTTGACATGAAATCTGTTGCAAGTAACACTTATGGGGCTAGCTTTGTTGTCTTTTTGAAGGTATTCCCTCAATTCGGTATTGAATTGATCAAGAAGATTCTTGATGTTTTTGTCACGGATGAATTTTGTCCTGATCCTATTCCAGACGACGTGCTTGAGGCCCTCGACTCTGTGGTTAGTCACATACTATATACCAACTCATAATACTTGAGTCAGATAAAACCTCCTTTAACATGTTTCTGTATATTGGGTGCATCAACTGATTGACAAACGTTACCACTTCAGTTGGGATTGGTGCGGTTAAGAGATTTGATTTTGTTCCCAAAGATAGTGAATTAGATGGTTGCTTAAATTGGTTAATAAGATCAACTCATAAAATTTCTCTTCCAAGATTGGCAACTTAGAGATCTCAATTTTGAGTTATATGCAATATAAGTAATAATAGATTGCTCTAACGGAGAGGACTCGTGGGGTAGATTCTGCATGGCCTCTTCTAGAAATTTCAAATGCTTAGCAGATAATAGGTCACTAACATGATAACCAAAACCTCCTTGGGATCTGCATTGAAGGAAGCCTGAAACAAATAGCCATGCCTGACCTTTATATATTGGACCCAGAAACTGAGCTCTTGCGCATCATTTGAGCAAATCTTTTTGTTTTTGTTTTGGCGAAGGATACAACTGAATCTGGGGAGGATTCTATCACAACCATTCCATGCACAGCAGCCCCGCCAAGGTACTTGCCACCTTCAGCCGCTTCTGTTGCTGTCATTATTGGAGAGTTTGGAGGTCAACCTCAGTTGAGAAGAAGTGGATCCTCAGTTGTCAGAAAATCATATACCAGTGATGATGAGCTTGATGAACTGAATTCACCTTTGACTTCAATTTTCTTTGAGAACTCTCTGCCATCTCCTGGCTCCACAAAGCTCAGCTGGAAATCAAAGGAAAAGGGTAGTCCGAGTGCGATTAGATATGAACTTCTCAGGGACATATGGATGAAGAGTGAGTAGTAGATTGTATACTTATACGTTGTTGAGCTGTAAATTTGTAGTTAAATTTTGGGTCTTTTACTTTGTTATTCTTGTATAAAAGCTGTTCTTGTAGCTTTAGAGGGCGATTAAGTGGCTTGTCATTGAATAAAGTGGCTGAGAGTAGTATGAAGTTTGAAGGGAAGCTTTAACATTGTCTAGCCTCAAATCTGGATTTTATTATCCTTGTAGATCAAGAAATGGCGCTAGAATAAGTTGTTCTCTATATCTGTCTATGTAAGCATCCTTAAGCCAACAAACTTTTCAAATTTGCAGCAAATCTTCAGTAGCAAGTGCAGGTTTGCTAACTTAACAAGGTGTAAAGTTTTAGCTCTAATCTTAAGAACAAACATCTACCGGAGTTGTTTGCTCTCATATCTCGCCAAAATTATCTCATCAACATACATACTCATTTTGCACATAACTTTGAACTATAACTCAGAAAATCAAAACATGTCAAAATTGCCACGGACACACACTTTGCTCACTTACATATTCACTACATACGAACTAGACGAAAGCAGTCACCAGTTACCAACGAAAAAACAACTCAAGCAGCCAGTTTAATATAGTAATATGCTTAAAAAACAACTCAAGCAGCCAGTTTAATACAGTAATATGCTTCAGGCGTAATGCAGCCAATAAGCACTGCCAAGTTTTTCCAGGCGCACCTGCTAATTGAAGGTCCAGAAATTTCTTTTGTTTCCTGTAGTAATCTTCCAGTGCCTTACCCTGAAGGAAAATAAATTGTCAACAAAATCTCGACAAGTGAAAACTTGCCAATTTCCACCAGAAGTTGGTAAAGCATCAACCGAATAAAAAGAGGACAGAACTATATTTCCAAGCAGCATAACAAAGCATACTATAATCATTTTAGATATAACCACATTCCAAGAACAAGGACGAATTCAGTATTAAGCGTCAGAGGTAATATATGCAATTCAAGTATTCTAAAGTATGACTAAGCCTGAAAAGGAATAATTTGGCCAAGGTCAGGAAATTCTTTAATGTAAGGAGATAAAAACTAAATACTATAACATTGGCTTCTATACAATACTGATTAGAAATTTGGCGGAGTTAAACCAAGTTATTCTCAGTTTAAAGACCACAACAAACTGGGAACAGATAAATCTAAGAATAAAAATCGCAGTACCTGCTCAGCATATATGGAACTTTCAAAGCAGTTCCTGCATCAACAAGAGAGGAGCCTGAACTTCCCACACTAAGAAATTTCCTTCTTTTAGTGTGCTCCTCGGCCGGTTTAAAATTCACAACCAGATCAATATCTGCAATATGGTCAAGAATCTCCGGAAAAGAAAAGCAATGCAGGGTCTTTAATGTTATTCGACAATTAATATCAACTAGCATGTTAATACAGCGCAAATGCACAGTAATAATGCCTTATTAATTTAATCAGTTATATTATTATATAATTTTAATGTACAAATAAATACAGAAAATTTAAAATTTTGGAATTAAATCATTAGTAAAATAAAAAAATTAATTAAATTATAAACATTTTAAATTTGTTATTTGTAAAAATTGGTGATTAAATTATAAACATTTTAAATTTCTAATGGATATTTTAGTAAAAAGGTTTAAATATATTATATTAAAAATATATAAGTTAGAATATAATAAATTAATAAGTAAAATAAGTAAGTAAACATTTGGGATGAAAAATTTTAAAATAAAGGAAATGTATAGTGTAATGTGCTTGTTATAAATGTATAAAATATATAAACTAAATAAAAAACTCTAAGAAAATTAGCTTAAAATACATAAATACTGTGTAATTTAAAATTTTGTTGTAGGATTATTAATATCTAAAATTTTAATTTATAATAATAAAATAATCACAAAAGAATTATTAAAAATATATAAATGTAATATAAAAAATAACGGGTAAATTTAGTTATTGAAAATATGGAATGAAAAAAAAAGGAGAAGAAATATGATTGCTCATCCCGTAGAAAATTTGAGAATATATAAAGTTGGGATGTTAAAAATGGATTAGTTAAATTATTTATTTGAGTGGTCAAATTTTAAAAATGTAACATGTTTTGTTATTAATTAAATATTATAGTTAATTAAAGTTAAAAAGTCAATAACATAATTTAATAGGCAGTGAAAAAGTATAAATATTTAATTAATCAAGATAATAAAAAAGGGCTAGCATCTTATATTATTTAATGTATATACGATTATTGTGCAATTTTAAAATTTGCCATAAAATTATTAGAATTTAAATTTTTAATTGTATATTAAGAAAGGAGTTACGATAGAAATATTAAAAATATATAATTTAGAATACTATAAAAGAAAAATTAAAATAAGGTTGTAAAATTTTGCAATTTTAAAATTTGCCATAAAATTATTAGCATTTAAATTTTTAAATGTATATTATGAAAGGAATTATGATAGAACGTTAAAAATATATAATTTATAATACTATAAAAGAAAAATTAAAATAAGGCTGTAAAATTTTAATTGTTTATTAAGAAAGGAATTACGATAGAAGTATTTAAAATATATAAGTAAGAATGTAAAAAATGAAAAATTAAATTTAGATTGTAAAATTTTGGAATAAAAAATTTTAAAAAGTAGGAAATTTAAGGTGGTGATGTATTATAAAATGTTGAAAGTAAATATAAATGTAAAATGTAATTAAAAAGTAAAATTTGATATAACTTGAGACACGACCCCGTGACTACATTTAAGCCACACCAGTGGCTGCAAGGATTTGAGTCACGGGTATAACTCATTTAGGTCACACCCATGATTACAGATTTGATTCACCAGCACCTGTGACTACAAATCTTTACGGTAAGTCACACCGTGACTAAAAATTTTAAATAAACATTGAATAAAATTTTCCCTATTTTAATTTAAATTACATGTTTTGGGTGCAAAATATTTTTTTCTTTTCTTAATTAAAATTATTTTTTATTTTAAATCAAACGTGAATTATTAATTCGTGATTAACAAATTTAAAAGAAAGCTTATATGGCTAATTTAAATTAAGTAAAATTTAAATAAATCTTTATTTTTTTGTTAATTGAAATTTGATTACTCTGTTTTTTTCAGTGTAAAAAATAGTAAATTAATTATAATTAAGAAAAGGAAAAAAATTATCGTGAGTAAAAAAGTTTAAATAAATATTACAAAAGTCACGGGTGTGACCCGTGAGTGGGTTAATTAAAATAAAATAACAGAAATTTTTTTAAAAAAATTTGTTCTCTTATTTGTGGGTGACTGGTGATCGAGTTAGGGGTTTTTAACCTAACTCTTAAATCACGTCGCATCCTCTAGACATTGAATCATTGTCTTCTTCTCTCCGGTTAAAATCATCTTGTCCGAATCTTCGTGGGAGTTCAGTTGTCCTTATCACCTTAAGCCGCGTCCCTTGGAAGTTGCTAATTAGGTAATCTCTTACATTTTCCATCTCTTTAACTGCTGCACTTGGAAGGAAATAACATCTTTTTCATGCTAGTAATATGATATCTTAGATGTAGACTTAGCCTGTGTATTTGCACTCAGCTTTACTTCTACGCTAAACAACGATTCATAAATCTGATTACAAAGAGATATTGAGTATTATGGTATGGGTGTGTGTAAGCATGAATAGAAATGCTAGCTTTGCATTGACGCATTAATTTTTTCCTTGAGAAACTTTACCAATCTATTTGAATTTTGTTGTCACCTAATAAATTATTTAAAGTTAAGAGTTTAGCTTCATAAGTGGCTGATTTGAATTTTGATGTCGCCTGATAAATTATTTAAAGTTAAGAGTTTAGCTTCATAAGTGGCTGATTAATCCATATTGATTTGAAATTGGAAAATTATAA
>JAOSBN010000008.1:34866324-34880901 GCA_027563595.1 Erythroxylum suave | reverse complement strand
TAGTTTGTTACCAATATGGCTTTTTGAATAATCATTGACTTATAGTTTTCATTATTTTTATGTTGACTTTACATATAGGGTAAATTTTTTGGTTTGAGTTGCATTAGAAGGTTTATTAGGTTAGATTGAGAATGAACTAAAAGTTAATGTTTTCTAAAGATGTAGGTGATTGATGAATGAAGTGATCGAGAAAATTATGGTGATACTCGGTCACTTAGATTGAAATGTTAACATTTTAAAAATTGAAGCTTGCTTAGGCTAATATCTATTGTGATTGATTTGCTTAAAGAAAGCGAAAACCTAGGTGTCACTTAGTTCAATACATATACATTATATAATTATATAATGTATATGTATTGAACTAAAATTTTTTGTTATGTTTTCGCAATGAAATTAAATTGGTTTAGTTGTTTTATGTTGTATTTCAGTTAATTGAGAAGATGTTTTCTTCGGGAAAGAGTTTGGTCAAGAATTAAAGCATTTGATAAGGAAAATCAAGGAGATAGGCATATAATTGTATGGGTCCATCATCTAAGGTTAGGATAATTCTTATGAGGGATAAGAATTTATATCGTAAGCCTACACCCAGTTCATGACATGAGGACGTTGCATCATCTAATGTAAGGTTCCTAGTTTGCCCTAATTTCTATCATTTTCTCATAAATTTTAAACTCAACACTTAGTTTTCTTTACATGTAAGATAAAGTTAAAGAAATCATCTTTCCCCTCCTGGCTTGACAGATTTAGTTTTATATGTTCAGTGTGAAGTAATAATTGATCACCTCGGTGTTGATTACTAGTTTTCAAAATGGGATAAGTCAAAGATAAACTAACAAGACACTTGTGGGGCTACTAGAATTATAGTAAAAACTTTTTGATTTATTAAATTTCTCTGAAACAATATAAAGACCAACATTAATATCTTAACGTGTTTTGTTGTTATGATTTTGAAGGAAACCGTGCTTTACCAATTGCGACCTTGTTGTAGTTAATTTGATGGTGGTTTATTTGCTAATACAATTAGTAATTTTATTGTCATTATGGGAATGATTTTGATCATTATTGTTTCATAGAACCGAGATAATGTCAAACCTTGGATAACAAAAGTGAAAAGATGGATAAAGCAAAATTTTGAGAGCTTGATGCAAACCTGGTAGCCTGCATAGTTACAGATGTAATCAAACCTGCTGCACTGTTCAAATGTTTGAATTAGATCTCACATGTACATATAAATATGTTAATGTGTATGTAAATAAATAAAGTATTTTGTGCATGTAATTGACATTTGTCCTGGCTATTCTCTTCTATCAGTTGAGAATATAGTATTTTGAGTTTTCAATGAATTGTTATATTCATTATTAAATAATTCAAGTTTGACATTATAAAACATTTTGATATAGTATACAAGTGATAAGATAAAAAAGTATTTAATTGTTTGTGTTTTAATCTTTAATTTTATTATTATCTATCAAGGGATGTATATTTAAATTGAATGCGTGTTCATCTTATGACTTGTTGGATTTATATTACTATAGGATTTTATGTTTGTGAATTATATTTAATTGTTCTAAATCTAATTAAGAAATAAATTGCTCTGTTTGGTTTGAGATTAATGAAAATATTTTGATTCTCGGTTATTATTTAGATCCTACCTCATACGAGATTTGAAGCATCTTCATCTTCTGAAGCAGGCGATGTCTTTGATTTAAGTAATCCTTGCCTTTAGTTTAACAATGTTGAGAACCAATCAAGATATCTAAGTTTAGAAAGACCTTCCGATTATGCCAAATAGATTCATTGATCATGCAGCTAAAACTGAGTTAGGAATTGCAAATCGAGTCAATGAATTATTGCATAACATAGGATGGGACATATTTGCAAATTTTAGGAAAAATTCATACGTTGAATTAACTCTAGAATTTTTATCAACTTTAATTTTGACCTATAACAAAGATGGCATTGTGATTAATTTGATATTCAGATTAATGAATACAATACATGGTCTTGGATTGTTTTAAATGATTTGAATGATATATTTGGATTTCTACATAGTGAGTTATATGGTTATGATGATGAATTTAGGCCTAAAGAATTTTGGAGTGAAATTACAAATTCAACAAGTGTTTTTTCTCCGAGTAGGTCAAAATCGTCAGCTTTAGTGGATCCTAGCTTACGTTATCTTCATAGGTTTTTAACTTGCATAATATTTGGTAGAGGAGATAGTCAGGGTGCAGTTTCTAAATCTGAATTGTTTATGTTGTGGTCCATAGTGCATGGCAAACAATTTAATGCTGGTTTGTGGTTAAGTGAGCATATGATGGATGTAGCGAAAGTTAGCGCTAGCAAAATAGTTGTTGGGGTATTTTTGACTCAAATTGTAGAGTATTTAGGTTTACTGACTGAGAGAACAAGTATGCAATTAGTTTCAGGGAATTCTAGTTTAGACTTGCAGTCTTTGGTGTCAATGAAGATTGCGAAGTGGCAAGGTGATCGTTATGTTGTTATTAGCAATAAGGCAACAAAACTTTCAACTACTGAGCACAGTTAGTGTGAAAGAGGTAAAGGTACACAAAGGGAAGGCCCTTCAGTACATGAAGGTACGCAATTTAACATTGCAACTACTTCTGCTGAATATCAATCATTAACGAACCAACTTATTGTTTTTGAATGGAAAACAGATGAGAGGTTGCAAAAGATTAAGGAAAATATTGCGGAGATCAAGAATTTGTTAGCAAATTTGAATCCTCGCTCTAGAAAGCCTTCACCTCCATCTTAGTATTGTATTTCTAATTTGTCTTTGATTATTTTGATTGTTTGTGATCAAATTTTTTTTATTTCATTGTTCGGCTTAATTAGTGTTGTCTGCATGATAGATCATTTATTTAATTTCCTATGATGTTGACTATGATTGTTGTACGTATTGTGTTTATTTTTTTGTTTAATAGTTAAAGATGTGTGATTATTGACTAAACTTAATCGGGGTAATAAATGCATAATGTAAGTGAATAAATATATTTGCATGCATTTGTTGGTTGACCTAGATTTCAATTGAAAGGGTATTAGCTTGTTGTGATAGATGAATGACACTTTCCTTCGATAAGGGTTTGAGACCAATTAAAAGTATTTATTGTTGAGGGTATTCTTTCATGTTAAACAAATCTAGAACTTGCTTGTGAATACTAGTCAAGATTACATAATCTTATGCAGACATTAAAATGATGAAGGCGTTTAGGATATAACCTCAAAGCTTAAAAAGCCACCATGCTATTATCCTTAGTGAACCCCTTCGAGCTTGCATGAAACCTTTTTTCGGTTAAAACCTGAAACATAAGCTTTGTCTTTTATTGTTTATCTACTTTGATTATACCCGTCATAAGCGCAAGTTGATCATTTAAAAAGTATATATGTTGTTGCACATTAGGAAAAAAAATGATATCAATCGAAGAAGAGAAACAAAAAGGGGAAAAAAAAAAGAAGCATATATGTTGCTGTACATTTAGTAAAAAAGAAATTCATATCAACTGAAGAAGAAAGAGAGCAAAAAGGAAAAAAAAAAAAAGGAAGGAGAAAATGGTAGGGGAAATAGAAAAAGGGAAGAAAAAAAGAGAAAGAGGGAAAAGGGTCCACTCTAAAAGTAAAGCAGATTTTTGAAAGAAAAAATTTTATGCTTTACATTTTATTGGTACGTATCACTTTAAATGCTCAATTAGCCCTTTAGTTTTAAGCTAAATTTTTTCTTTTCCATACCTTTACCAAGGCCTCATTACAACCAAAATAAAGACTTTTGGATTAATGTATGTGTTAGATATATAGTAGTGAAGATTGGATTAGCTAGCAAGCTTACGGTTGATGTTTAACATGAAATGGAAAATGAGTGAACGTTTTTGACCTTTGAGTGGTTGAAAAAAGAGAGAATTGAGTGAGTGCCTATCACACTCGTTAATGGTCTTTTAGTTTATGTACTTGTGGATTATGGTTATGCATGTGAGTAATAGTTTGTTCACGAATTATTATGAGTTTTAAAATCTTACGTTGTATTTGTGAAAATGATCATTTAACATCTTTAATAATTAATGAGAAAATAATTTGTTGTTATTATTAATATGTTTTTTTCCCTGTGTTTGTGCTTTTATGGTTGAATGTTTTTAATGATGCTGTTTTTTTTTTCTTATCTTAATTTGACATAATTGTTGATTACTGAATATTATGAATTCTCTTTAACAATGTTCTTGCAAAGAAAAAAGGAGAAGAAAGAGAAGACAAAATTGGAAGAAGAAAGAGAAGACAAAATTCGAGGGCTGGAAACTAACTTGGATGTTCCTAATATAATTGTTGATAAAGAGGATGGTGCGAAGAAGAAGAAGATAAGGAAAGTGAAGGATAGGTATAGTGTGTCATTGTTAAGAAGAAAAAAAAAAACAACACTTATACATGTATCGTGAATGTTTATTTCCAGAGTAGAAATTTTCGATTCTTGAATAGTTTTACTTTACTATATAATTGTGGGTTTTAATGTTTATGTAGTATTTATGTTTTTGTTGTCAAAGTTTTTGTTGAATGTTTATGTTAGTTGATAGGCTAACATGATCAGTCACACACGCATGACTCTAACATGATCGGGTGTGACTTATTTAAGTCAGACCCGTTACTTGTGAGTATTGTGAAAAACTCTATTAAAGTTAATCTAGAAATAATAAAGATGTAATATTAAGATTAGCAATAAAATGAGAATAAGTTAATCAAGTTTATATTCCTCTACACTTATTTAATTAATAAATCAATTAATTATAATTTATGTAAATTACAAATAAAAAATGGAGCAAAATTTTAAATATACACCCATGAAAGTGAGTGAATTAATATGTGGGCATGTTTTTTTTAGATTATATGTCATGGTTGTGACGTCTTAAGTCGACACTTATTCACGGGTGTGACGTGTTAAGTCACACCTGTGACATCCTCTTGTTTATATATATATATATAACAATAATCATTAATGCAGCAACATATATAGTAAATATTCATATTGACTATTGAATCAAGTAACAATATTTTAACGAATCAAATTATTAATAATATACCAATAATCATTAATAATAATTGTTGAATTAATTTTGGTATGATTAATAGTTATTATAATATGATCAATTAATTATATTAGATTTATAAATAACAATGTTATTATACATATTTAGTATATAATGATGAATAATTAATATTAATACGTACTAGTTAAATATATTATAAAGAATACTTAGCATAATAAATTCATTAACTATTTTAATTTTTTAAGTATAAGCATATTTATATTATAAGATAAAAAAATATTGAGTGTAAAACAAAAACATCCTGAAGAAAAAATAAATCACGCCTGTGAGGCGTGACAAAAATCTGATAAGAATGAAAAGTTAAAAAAAGAGAAAATAAACATAAAGTAAAGAAAAGGTTTTCTTTTTCTTTTGATATGTTTAGATTTGATCAAAGTTTGAACTTTATGATTTGCATGAGTTTAATAACAACAATAAACGGTTATGATCCAAGTAATAAAAAAATTATCAACGGTCGTGAATTAACAACAAAAAAACCATCATATGGATATCCATAATTATATCAAGAATTATAT
Source organism: Erythroxylum suave (assembly GCA_027563595.1). Classification (NCBI taxonomy): domain Eukaryota; kingdom Viridiplantae; phylum Streptophyta; class Magnoliopsida; order Malpighiales; family Erythroxylaceae; genus Erythroxylum; species Erythroxylum suave. The sequence continues at coordinate 34,875,278 of JAOSBN010000008.1, read as the reverse complement.
GATGTCCAAAATATTGAATTTAAGATAATATGGAATAAAAGCACAAAAAGTACACAAGTTATATGGTCATTTTTTCTAACAAAAATAGCTTAAGAAAATTTAGGTTTTTTGTTACTGCGATCACCATCTGTATCTAACTGCGGTGTGGATTCAGTATGGCTGATGATCATATCTGCATCTGACTGCGGACTGGGTTAAATATGGCTGAATCTTTTATGAAGACTTTGTCTGTCTGATGAAGAAGATTCAGCAATATGTTCTAAAGATGTAAAAAATCAAAGTACATTAGCCGCAAAATATATAAGGTGATATTATTTTTAAAAAAAAATGCTAGATAGATAAATAGCAGATAATAATATGATTAATGTAAAAAAGAGTTTACATAGTTTGATAAAGATGAAAACGTTAAAATTGAATGAATAAATTGAGAAATAACAAATACCTGAAATATGTCAAGATGTAATTTCAACACTGTCATGTTGATCATCAGTTGAAATTTGGTCATCTTTTGCTGGTGAAGCCGAAGCCTTTTCTAGTTCATCGTGATCAATTTCACGATAATATATAACAGTAAATCGTTGCATTGCATCTGATGACTGAATGTTTGCTGGTTTGACATGAAGAAGAAATGTTTTGCTTCTCAATTCTGCATGCACCTTGTCTAGAGGAACTTCCATGTTCTTATTATAGGAATGCAAAAATGACAATTGTTAGCGATATAGCAATATAAAGATAATTGTTGTCATACTAAATTGCACAAGTAAAAAAAAAAAAACCTCATTGTAATATTGCATAGCTTCAACTGTGGTGAAATTCAAAAGCTTTTTAGTCGTGATGGTCCCTATTTCGTCATTCAAATCCACATCATATCGACATCTATATCAAAAGTTAGAATAGAAGCAAAAAAGGACATTATATCAAGTTAGAATATATCTTAATCAGAAGAAAAAAAAAGATCTTAAACGAAGCTAAAATGAAAAAAAAATGGACATTAAAATTAAAAGGTATCACAGGTGTGAATATCTGTCACGGGGTGAAGCCAAGAAGAAAAAAGATCACACCCGTGAAGAAAAAGGTCATGGGTCACGGGAGTCATTTGTTAAGTCACACCCATAAGGAAGAAAGTGTCACGGGTGTGACTCAACAAGTCACACCTGTGACTTTTTTTCTTGGATGTCACGAGTGTGACTCATACCCGTGACATCCAAGTAAAAAAGTCCCGTGACATCCAAGTAAAAAAGTCACGGCTGTGACTTACTAAAAAAGTCACGGGTGTGACTTAACAGGTCACACCCGTGACATCCAAGTAAAAAACATTCAAAATTCAAAATCCAGAAGCAAAAAAGCAGTAAATTGAAGAGAGAAAAGAGAAGAAACAAACTTGGGTTCAGCCGGAAGTTTTTCTCTGCTAGAATTACATGTGAATGGAACTCCATAGGTAACAGCTGTAGAAGGAAAACATCTCTTACATGCCATATACCAGTATTTTTGTAAGATGTGTTGGAATGAAATTTTAGCTTTGATCCATGATATCTGCAAATAACTCATAATAAGATTTCTATCCAAAAAAATTAATATGAAATATTTTATAAGAATATATAGATGTAGTTACCTTGCTGGTAGAATTCAAGAATATGATTTTGGTGATTTTGTGATGAGATCTGAAGGATATATTAGGATTATATCTCAGATAAGATCGTTCGCTAATAAGACTTTTAATTTCCTTATGATTTCGTTGTGCCCCATAAGATAATAATTATAAATATGAAAGCATCAAAATTTTATAAAATGTCTGTATAATTTTATTGATAGTTGAAGTAAAGATATATAATTTAATTGATCGTTGGAGTAAAGATACCGCAGTAACAATTTTTAAGATATGCAAATTCCTGTATCGATGGATCAACAAGAATTGTTGAGTTGAACCAGGTCAATAATGGAACACTTAAAATTTTGAATTGTAACTTAAAAATGAAATAAAAAGATACAAAATGTAATGTTATGATGAAGAAAAAGAATACCGTTATAGAAGTTCACTTTCAGTCTTCTACACACAATTATTGGATAAGAGTGCAATGATTCAATAATTTGTTGGCCCTTGTTGATAACAAAAGAATTTCACATCGACAGTACAACTGTTTGTTGTCTAATAAAAAAGAATGTTAGAAAAAGAAAGAATTTATCTCAGTTTCATGCAAAATACAAAGAATAACAGAGAATTAAAATTACTTTTTGTTGGCAATAACAAATTTTTGCACAGTTGAATTTCTTCCATCTTTGTTGATTTCTTTCTTATCTAAGACTCCAATAACCATGACCAAAATATCTATCACGTGTTAAACATAAATATAATTAGATATAATAGACAAATATTGTGAACAATGTATAAAGAAATAAACTAAGGGTCTAGCCAACTGATTTTTGTTTGTCATTTATACAGTTGATAAGATCGACAAAAGGTGTATAGTTAAATTTCACGGGGAGGATGGTATCATCATCTGGTACAGGTTCAATGACAGTGTGGATCGTAATTATCCATTGTATTTTCAAATCTTCAGTTTGATAGTGAGTCGGAATTGGCTTCACAATGGCATTAGAAATAATATATTTCTTACATGGCTGCAAAATGTCGCTCATTCGTTGGATATCATTGTTGAATATAATGCCTTCAACTTGTGATCCTTGTTAATAATAAGAAATTATTAATAATTAAGTAAAAAACACTTTAAATGAAGAAAGTGTAATTGTCATACCTTATAATAAAAAAAGATAAACTTTTGTCACTTTGATGGTGTACCAGGTGAAGCGACAACATGTTTTTCTTGGACGATAATTTCATAAGACCACTATTGAGCGCCAGGTAAAATATCCTTAATTAGTAAATGGTTTTCCATCTTGAAACAATTTGTTTAATGAATTAGTCAGAAGAAAGAGTTTTTTTTTTATATGAAATGAAATTATATCAAGTTGAAGAGAAACAATTAACATACCTCCTAAATACTTTATCTTTTATAATTTGATGAAAATTTTCATGAAACACAACATTTCTTGTCTTTTGATCAAACTTTGAAGATTCAAAAGTTCTTGGAATAATCGAAAATTTAACTAATCCAGGAGTTCGAGCTCTTGACAGAGCCACATATAGTTGTCCATGTAAGAATACAGGCTAACGGAGATAAATTTCTACATAATCAAGTGTTTAACCTTGGGATTTGTTTATGGTCATTGCAAAACACAAACAAGTAGGGAACTGTGTTCTGACAAAAGGTATCTCTTTTTTTTTCATTTTCTGAAGATTGCAAGGCAATTTTAGGTATAAAACCAATTTTCCTTTGTGAGGTCTAAACAAAATTTCTACAGAAATTGTGTGATCTTTTAATTGTCTGCATATCAACCTTGTCCCATTGCACGATCCCTCAAATGGATTCAAATTTCTTAGCAGCATAATTAAGGAGCCTTCTTTGAGTAAGAGTTTGTGTGCAAGTAGGCCTTTAGGATTTAAAGAATTAAGAAAATCTTCATAATCATCTTGATGTCTTCGGTCAACTGTTTTGTCAAAACTCATGTATGAATGCATATTACCTGACAATTTTTGAATCATCATTTCATTAATTTCGTCAACACAATTGTTCGTTGGACATAGTATGCTTCTGTTTATCATCTGATACGGATCAGATGAATATAAGGTTAGGTCAAGGAAGACGTTTTCAAGTAACCTGGTCAAGGTAATGATGCATTAGAGTAATGTAATTGAAATTGTAAAAAAAAGGATAGTAAAATATATAATGGAAAAAAATCTGAGCGACGCTGGCATTTGAAACATAGCAGCTTGCTCAAGCATTTGTATAGTGAGTCCGACGCTAGCAATCTTGATTACAATGCAGCCTCCCTGAAACAGCTTTTTTTTCTTACCGTCAACAGTTAAAAAGTTATCAAATGATGTTGGTCCTTTAACATGTGTGAGTAATAATCTCAAGTACAACAGTGACAAATCTTCCTATTACTTTTCTTCGACTTCTTTCCGACCATGTTTTTGTTTTTAAATTTTAAACAAAATGTTTCGGAAAATCTTTATACAAACATTTCATCTCTTCTACCTTTTTATTTGTCAAATTCTTCTTGAAAAATTCGGTCAACATTATTTTCGAGAAGTCGATATTTCTTAACAAATAAAACAAATCTACATTTTTGTCAAAGGAAATAAACTATTGATTTGGGAGATGAACCTGCAGTATACAAACTGATGGATTAATCTCTGCTAGACAAAATTCATATATACGCCATAAAGCTTCAGGAGGTGAAATCCAACGACGTTCTTAGAAATTACTGATTTCATCAGTATCAGTTGTGCTATCTTAAAGACATATTTGTATAAGTAATTAACAAGCTTCACAGTTGAAAATATTTCAACATTTATGTGACAATCAAGTAGCACTAAAAGGTACAGATTATGAGGAACCACCCACCTATCAATCTCAGATCCACAAATTTTCACTTTTCTGCCATAATCTCTTCATCTATAGTATAGATAACTGTCTTCACCATGAATATTAAAAAGAGCAAAATTCTTGGGATAATGGTTTTTGCATACACCATTTCTCATACAAAGGGAATCTTTATTCATAAAACCACAAGGACCATGAATCATATGCTTAATGACTAGAGAATTTAATCGTGAATTTTGATCAGGATTAGGTATTTCAGCAGATATGATCTGATCATAAGAATTTGGATTTAGCAATTTAAAATGCGACTTAAGTATTAGTAATAAATGAGAATGAGGAAATCCATACTTCTAAAATTTAATAACATAAACAAATGCGACCACGTCTCCATATATTTGTTTTTTGATCAACTCATTTTTTAGAATTTCAAATTTTGCTCTAAATACTCTAGCCAATAAACCTATTCTATCTTGTGCCTTTTTATGAAATTTAAGATTATCTTGTATTTCTCTCTACATAGGGTTGCAAGTCATAGTGAGGAAAACATCTGGTTTACCATATTTTTGTACTAGAGTCATCGCATCAAGATAATGTGATTTCATGTCCCCTGGACCACTGATAAATGAAGGTGGGAAAACAACTCGATGGCGAATTCTAGAACCTTTTGTTTGACCAATGGTAATATTATCCAAAACACCCTGCAAAATTTCTATTCGTATCTCATTCTGTTTTTTTCTATGGAAATCAAGTCAGGCCGTTTCAATCTTGATATAAGTAACCACACCAAATTGTTGAAGCATTCTTAAGCTATAGAGCAGCATAGATTTATCATTTTCTCTCATTTAGAGCTGATAGCAATAATATTCTTTAGTAGAAACCAAACCATCTTCACAGTATCCTTCTTTAGCAACTAGTAGTAAAGAAGATAAATTTGATAAATAAAATGGTGGAATTAAATAATATTTGAAAAATGACAAAAAAGATAAACTTGCCTGTGTTTTCCACAACAAATAATTCTGATGGATCAGTAAAGGAGTTCAAATGAACGTCACTCTCTTTATCCAAAACATTCCTTCTGTTTTTTTGAGAAATCAACCACTTAATGCCCGATGCCATCTAGATTCACCGTGAGAGAATAAAAGTGGATATTGAAGTGGGTCATAACATGCATAATAAGACTGAATTCTATAACTTGTAACCGAGTGAGCATAGACTTAGATGTGAAGACATTTATCAATTTGTTCATCATTAATTTCAGTCCATATAGTATCCACTCGTGATGCAGTAGGAAGATTATAAACACGTTGATCAAGGCTAGGAATACATCTTAGAACTATTTCATGATTCTAAAGTGATGGAATGTCTCTAAGACTTCGAAAGAACTTGGCATAAGGATTATCTTGTAGAACTACCATAATCAGTTTTAATGTACTTTCATGAAGTTTATCACAACTGCTAGTCCTTCTTTTTAGTTCCTTGTTAGTATCAAAGAAATAGAGTTTGATTCCAGATACCTTATTGGTTGTTGGCACTAAACTATCAAGGAAATGATAAACTTCTCCTTGAACACGAAATGTATAAACCCCTTTCTTGTTTTTTGTTAGTTCTCGATCATACCTAGCTCCATATGAAGTAAAAGTTACATTGTTATTGTATGTACGAACATTCTTCTTGAAATGTTCTGATTCTTCATCATTGCCAAAAAATAATCGTTTCAAACAATAAGGCATTTGAGGAGCAACAATGGAAATTTGTCCTGATGAACAACAAAATGATAGAGGTTTAAGATAAAATCATTTTACCTGACAATGTTCACAATTTGGAACAAAACGAAGCTGTTGAGGCTCAACAGGTAAATTTTGGAGAGCTGCTAACTTTGAGGAAGAGTGACGATGATTTATCCCTTAAAACATATAAAAATAATATGATCACTTTGTGTAGTAGTCATATAAAAAATAATAAAATATAGGTAAAAAATTTGTAACTTGACTAACATGATTTACATTAAAATCGAAAGAATGATTTTGCATTTGTTGACTAGAGGATTGATGAAAAAGAAGTTGATTGTTGGAAGGTTCACTATTAACAAAAGAATAGCTATGTTGATCAGTATTTGTTTGATGAAGCGTAGGAAAAGTAGCACTTCTCTTTTTTACAGCTCGAGTTTCTTTAAGTCATTGCAAGAATTCTTGTTTTTTTTTTTATTTTCTGGCATTTCAGCATAACTTTGATGTTTTTTGACATTTCTATCCACATTTGAATGCTTGAATGTAGACAACATTGACGCTTTTTATGTATCAATTGATATTTTTTTAAAGCATCAAAACATCTGTGGTAACAATATTTGTGAAATATATATATATATATATATAACTATATATAATAATAAATATAATTTAATATATATTATAAATATTATTAAACGAAACATGTAAAAAAAGTACATATTACATCAATAAATGTTGGGTATAATTAAAAATGTAAAAATATAATAGGTAAAAAGAAGAAGAAGCAATAATATCGTCTTTATCTCTGAATATAAGACAAAACGTGTAAAAAATCATAGATTTAATACAGAGTTTATATCGAAGCACTAACATTTAATATAAAAAAACATCTAACAATCATACATTTAACAAATAAGGTTAACCATACATTTAACAAAAATCTAAAAAACCATACATTGAACAGATAAGGTTATACATACATTTAATTAATCAGAAAAAAAATTTTAGAAGCTTGCATAATGATATGGGTTGAATATAGGGTAAGATAAATAAAGGATCTGGAGATATATAAAAAAGTTAATTTCATGACAATAAAAGATAAGCGAGTATATCAATAAAGTAAAATTGTATAAGTTATGGAATATGGAAAAATAAACAAGAAACTAATTATCATATCAATGAAAAGGAACATGTTATGAACAAGTATACCAGAATATTATATAATACATTTTTGTGACATAATTAAACATATTTTAATAGCGCAACAATGAAGCAAGTAATAAGAAGAAAACCTAAAAAGAACAAAGGTAAAATGTGGTCAGCAAAACAATTTCAGAAAAATCAAATAGTTTAATTGCGGATATGAATCAATATTTATGAAAATAAAAACTATCATGTATTTTGTACAGACACAACATATGCAAATTATTAAAGAATTCTAATTAATGTTTGATAGGAAAAATCCATCATTCATAATTTCTTAATTAAATGATTTTTTTGTTTTCATGTTCAATTAAATATAATTAGATCATAATTAAGTAAAATATAATGAGCGCATAAATTTTTTCTCATTTTTAAATAGATTTTATTTATGTATAAGTAAATGAAAAATTAAAATATAATTAACAGATTGATAAATTTTAAAATAATTTATTTATTAAATTTAAATAAAAGATTATTATTCATTATTAGTTATCGTTACAGATGTGGATTCATAATTTAAACCCTAAATACTCAATTTAAATTAAAATAAAAAATTTAGTAACAAAGTCACACCCGTGATTTGCAGTAATGGGTGTGAGTTAAATAAGTCACACTCATGATTAAGGGTTAATAAGATTATTTGAGATTTTGTGAATTGTCATTCATTTGAAAAATGTATTAAATCCTAAATTATTTTTTTAAGACTCCAAATATTGACCTATTTAATCATTATTTATTTATTTATTTAATAAAAAAATTAATAATTGAATGATGATTTAATTTTTAACTTTTTTATTATAAATATTTTTATTTGTATTTACTTTCTATATTTTATCCATTTATAAAGAATGCATCATACTTTACATTTTCTACTTTTTTAATTTATTTCATTCCAAAATTTTGCAATCTAATTTTTATTTTACATTTTTAACACTCTAACTTATATATTTTTAATATTTGCATCATGAATCGTTCCTTAATATACATTAAAAAAATTTCAATCTAATTTTAATTATATTTTTTTCAGTATTCTAAATTATATATTTGTAATATTTCTATCATAAATCCTTTCTGAATATACATTTAAATATTTAAACACTGTAAAATATTCATTTATACATTAAATAATATAATAAAATAATATATTAGGGTTTTTTAATATAAAAATAAAAGTTAACAGAAGTAAGATTAATAAACAAAAGTTAAGAAGTTAAATGTTATTATTCATTATTAGTTATTGTTAAGGTAATTAAGTATAAGAATTTGTAGTACGTATGTGATTTTCAGTCACATGTGTGATCGTCACACATATGACTTATTTAAGTCACACCCGTGATTTTTAGCTTTCATTTGAAGGATCTATAAAATCTTAAATTATTTTTTCACTCCAAATATGGACCAATTTAATAACAACTAAATATTTTTAATTACAAAATTAATTATTGAATGATGATTTAATCTTTTACTTTTTGATTACATTTTTAATATCTGTATATAATTTCTATATTTTATCCATTTATAAAAAATACATCACACTTTACATTTCCAACATTTTTAAATTTTTTTATTCCAAAATTTT
>JAOSBN010000008.1:34844111-34866224 GCA_027563595.1 Erythroxylum suave | reverse complement strand
GCGTCTGCGTCTGCTTTTGCTTTGCGTCTGCGTCTGCGTCTGCTTTTGCTTTGCGTCTGCGTCTGCGTCTGCTTTTGTTTTGCGTCTGCGTCTGCATCTGCTTTTGCTTTTTATTTGATCTCTTTTTGTTATACATCAAAATTATATTTAAGTAAAGTCATCTTGACTTAACACATGTAAGATCGTATAACGAGAGTTGGCGACCTACAAACTAGCAATCATCATGTTAATTGACTAATTAGAAAAGAGATCTCAGCTAGCCAATTGATCACCCATAGGATAGTTTAATAACTAATTGAATTGGTAGAGTCATTGGGTAAGTTGAGAGATCGTTCAATTAATTCTCGTTAATTTGATTAGGAACAATTAGTTACACGTTTAAAGAGGATAATTAGTACATTCAGAAATCTAGGGTAAGACACAATTCAATCGATAAAATAGGAGGGAGACAAAATAGGGAAAAAAGTAATCTCTATTCTTAAGATTCTTGAATTCCAATTTTTCTACATTTTGTATTGCCTATTGCTTTGCATCAGTCTTTTATTTTTAATTGAATTTTCCAGATTATTCACATCTAACAATTTCATTTCTTAAACAAAGTTGTGTCTAAATTAAGCTGTATCTAGACATCAATCCCTGTAGGATCAATATCTACTCTTTTTAACTACAATTCACGACCCGTTCACTTGTAGTTTTTGAGCATAAAACAAGTAGATAGGTTTTACTATCAACACTATGTTCTTCACATGTTTACAAAATAGTCAAAATATCAGAGTTTTATAGTTCTTACTAAGTTTTTTATGAAATCTTGGATCATCTTAACTAGAATTTAGATAAGAAAGTTACTTACAATTTAAGAAGAATAGTTTAAATTGGACATTAGATTAACTAAAATTAATTTTGAATATAATTAATAATATTTTAGTTTAATTTAACAAATTAGCTCTCCATGACAGAAAATTTTAGATTATTATTTTAAATCAAACTAAAATATTATTAGTTATATACAAAATTAACTCAATACAACTTGTTTAATATTTGATTTATATAATATCTTTTAAATTAGATATAACTTTCTCATCCAAACTCTGATTAAGATGATTCAAAATGCTAAAGAAATCTTAGAAAAAACTTTGTGTCTTTAAACTTTTGAAATGAAATTGTGAATAACACGTTTTGGGACATGCTAGGGCATGTCCTTGGTAGAGTTGTTTACTTAACAAATATACTCAAAAATATGACAGTGTTTTTTATTATATGTTTCTCATTTTCCAAAAAAAAATAAAAACAAAAAAATTTTAAACCCATTACTAGGTTTTCCATATAATCTTAAATCAACTTAACTAAAGTTTGAATTAAAAAGTTGATTCCAATTTAATAAGTATTATCTAAATTACAAATTAGATTAACTAGTATTTTAGTTTAATTTGGCAAATCAGGTCACACTTATTTAGATTTATTAATCTTTAAATGATTGTTTCGTATTAAACATAAATACTTTTAATTGTATACAAAACTAAATTGAGTCTAACTTGTCTGATATCAAATGTAGACAATGACTTAAATTTTCTTAATAAAAGAAAATATTTGTGTTAAAATAAATTAAATAAAAGAAAATATTTGTGTTAAAATAATTTAGTTACAAATATACCAAGGTTTGACCAAGTAAAAGCAACCTAAATCTAAGATCAAATGCTTAATGCTAACTACCAGGAGCTTCTAAGAGCAAAAACTACTCATCAATCATGTACAACATTCAATGCATGGGATGTATGTATTATTCATATTTTGGAAATTTGAAGATCTTATTGCCAAGTTTTTATCTCTTTTCTTGTCCTCAATCTGTAAATCAAATTCATATAGCAAGAAAATCCTTCTAATTAATCTAGGCTTAGCATCTTATTTATTTAACAAGTATCTTAATGCAAAGTAGTTAGTATAAACAACAAATTTGAACAAACGTAGATAAGACATAAATTTATCTAATACAAAAATCACTACTAGTGGTTCTTTCTCTATCGTAGTATAATTCTCCTAGGCATCAATAAAGCCTTGCTAGCATAGTAAATCAGCTAAAGATGTTTATTCTTTTGTTGTCCAAGTACTGCACCACTGTAAAATCACTTGCATCACGCATTAGCTGAAAAGGTAGATTCCAACCTAAGCCAACCATAATCAGGGCATTGATGAACTTTTTCTTAAGAATATTAAAGGCATCCAAACATTCTTGATCAAAGTTAAAAGGCATATCTTAAGGCCTAGCAATTTTAGAGAAATCCTTGTTAAATCTCCTATAAAAGCCTAAATGACCTCAAAACTTCTAATGACCTTAACCAAGGTAGGATGGCAACTTCTCTATAGTTTCAACTTTACCTTTATCTACCTCATTACCCTTATGAGAGATTTTATAGCCTAAAACTATGCCCTCCTATACCATAAATGACATTTTCACAAATTTAGCACCAGATTTGTTTTCTCACAACTCTCTAGCACTTTTTCTAAATTATGAAGACATAAATTAAAAGAATTGTGAAAAATAGAAAAATCATCCATAAATACCTCCATTAGATCTTCTACTACATCATCAAAAATGGCCATTACGCACCCCTGAAATGTAACAGGTGCATTGTATAATCCAAAGGGCATCTCTTATAAGCAAACATACCCTAAGGACATGTGAACGTTGTTTTCTCTTTATCTTTTGAGGCAATTGGAATTTAGAGGTAGCTCAAAATTTGATCCAAGAAACAATGGTATATGTGCTTAACTAGTCGGTCCAACATTTGGTCCACAAAAAGGCAAAAGAAAGTGATCTTTTTGAGTAGCATCATTTAGCTTCCTATAATTGTTACAATTTCTCTAACTAGTGCTGGTTCTCATATGAATCAATTCCTTCTTCTTATCAGGTACCACCATCATTCCTTCCTTCTTTAGCAAAACCTATACAGGATTCACCTAAGAACTATTAGAAATTGGGTAAATCACACCAACATCCAAAAGTTTAATTACCTCTGCCTTCACCATTTCCTTTATATTAGGATTCAACCTCCATTTATGGTTGTAACACAAGTTTGAACTCCTCCTCCATCAGAATCTTATGCGTACAAAAAGGAGGGTTGATTCCTCTAATGTTAAAGATCCTCCAAGCAATCACCCTCTTATACTCTTTAAGCACATTTAATAGCTTTTCTTTTTCATCCACTTTTAGAATTGATGCAATAATTATGGATAGTTTTGAATCCTTCTTAAGGAATGCTTATTCCAAATGACGTGGAAGTTTCTTTAACTTTAACTTTGGTGGTTCTTTGATGGAGAATTTTAACCTCATCCCTTTACCTCTGTTGATCCCTTCAAACTCTTTCTTTCTCACAGTAGGCTAATTGGCCTCATCTTCGTCCTCACCAACATGTCTTTAAAAAGAAATTCAAGCACAATGTCTCAAGCTACAAAATCACTAATATCAGTAAAGTAACAAGCATCATCACATTCAAGAGGGTGTCTCGCGGCATTAGATATTTTAAAAACAACCTCTTCTTCTCCCACCCTAAGAATTAGTTTTCCATTACTAACATCAACAGTGGCTCTAACAATGGCTAGGAGTCAACCTAGAATGAAAGGTACCTTTATATCTTCATCCATATCAAGTATTACAATATTTACTAAGAAATTGAACCTAACAACTTTAGCGAGGACATCCTTAATGATAACCCTGATAAATGTGCATTAGTACATGTTTTTCTAGGTAATTTACATATGTTTTCTAGCATAATTGTTGTTTATTGTTCTAGTTTAGGATTTATTTTGTATGTTTTCATTAATTTTGATTTCCACTGTTGTTCTTGTATGCTTGATGTTAATTAAGGATAATAATTGACTTTTTTATGTAAGAAGAAAGAGGGAACAACTTAGAGGATGAACTAAAGATCAAAGAGGAGAAGAATATAGGACTGGAGCTAGGGCCAATTCCAAAAATCGTGGGAATCATGCAAATTCCCACGAATGTGGGACTCATAATCTGAGACAATATACGAGGCTTCATTGAACTTAGGATTTTTGGACTATTTAAGCATCATTAAGCCTCCTTCTTTAAGGGAGATGACACCCACCTGTGGAAACATCGTCCTTGAGTGAAGAACACATGTTTGGAGCCTTGAGGAAGGATTAAAAATAAGGATCGTCATCATGATTGGGTAAAATAACCCATCAACACCAAAATTTCAGATTTTGGCAAAGAAGAGAAAGAGTCTTTCTACTCAATTTTCTGTCATTTAGATCTCTTCTAGTCTTTGTAAAAATGGTTGATTTGAATATTGATGATGTTATGGAGACTATGTTAGGCTTATTAAGTTTTTTAGGTATTACTTTTGGACCTATGTTATTTAACTCCTATTTCATTGAATTGAATGAAGTATCTTTGATGATTGTTGTTTTTAATTATTGTCTTACAACAAATCGAGAGAATGAGTAAGATGATATTCATGTAAGATTCTACGACGAGAGTTGGCGACCTATAGACTAGCAATCATCATGTTAATTGAATAGTTAAATGAGAGATCTTGGCTAGTCAATTGATCACCCATAGGATAGTTTAATAACTAGTTGAATCAGTAGAGTCATTAGGTAGGTTGAGAGATCGTTCAATTGATTCCTATTAATTAGATTGGGGACAAATAATTAGACCTTGAGAGAGGGTAATTATTACATTTGCAACCAAGGATGAGACACAATTCAATCAACAAAATAGGAGGGAGACAAAATAGGGGAAAAAAAGTAACCTCTGATCTTCAGATTTTTTAATTCCGATTTTTCTATAATTATGGTATTGTCCTTCATTTGTCGTTAATCTTTTATTTTCAATTTAATTTTCCAGATTATTCACTTTTAATAATTTCGTTTCTTAAATAAAGTTCTGTCTAAATTAGGCGGTGTCTAAGCATCATTCGCTATGGGATTGATAGCTGCTCTGTTTAACTATAAGTCATGACCCGTTTACTTGTGATTTTTGAACGTAAAATAAGTAGATAGATTTTACGATTAACAACCCCTAGGATAGTTAATAGATCTATCAGGTAGTTGAATGTCCATCCTTGGGGTTTAGGTTCTTTTCCCAGTTTCTTGAATAATTTGTAGGGCATTTATGCTAGCCCCCAAATCAACTAAAACTTTTCTAATAATAAATTACCAATCAAACAAGAGATAGTAAAACTCTATGAATCTTTAAGCTTCTCGGGTAATTTGTTTTATACAATTTTAAGCATTTCTCACTAAGTCTCATGGTAGCTAACTCCTCCTGCTTCCTTTTTTTATATAGCAACTCCTTTAAAAATTTTGTATGCTTTGGCATCTAACGAAAACATGAAATATAAGCATAATGTTTTTTTACATGGTAAAAATATAGTCTACTTGGCACATATCATTTAGTTGCACGTTATCATATTAATTTTAATTTATATCATATTATTATAATTCTGAACTTATATTTAAAGTTAAACATACCAATTTATATTGATTTAAAAATATAAAGAATAATAATTAACTATAAAATGAGATAAAGATTTTTTAAAAAAAAGTGACGAGTTTATTTAAGGTAGGCGTCAATTTAGTGCAGGACAGTGAATTGCTTAAATAGAGAAGAAAAGGCAAATCGACGTTGGAATGTGACTTAGAGGTGGGCTTTGCAAAATACAGGCCCATATGTTTTTTTTTTTTAATTTTTTTCCCCTTGAACTGATTTTAGGCTAAGCCGGTCTTGAAGGAAAAAGAAATGGAAAAAGTTCTGACACCGCCTCCCCTGCTTTGTGTTTGACTCTGTCCTCTGCAAAAGTTGTTTCTCAGGTCAGGGTGTTACTAATCAAACTATATCACAATTACTTGCTTCGGGCATTTGTGCCCGATGATTCCCCTTCACCCGATTGGCTGCTTTTTTGTTTATTTATTTTCTTTTTTCTTTATTTGTAGATTAAAATTTGTGTGACCAAAGAGAGCGTTATTGATGAAAGGAGAAGTGGAGCTAGAGACGGTCAGTGCGGTGGCTCCCAGCGACTCTGATCCTCTGCTACAGAACCAACCTCATCTTGAATCACCACCTTCGTCGTCGTCGTCGTCGTCGTCGTCGTCTCCGGAGATTAAGGTCGTAGAAGATGTGGAGAGCGGTTCTGTTCCTACTTGCCGCATTTGTCTGGAGTCCGATTGTGAAGAAGGTGATCTTTTCGATCGCAAATGGCTCTTATTTCTTGCACCTTACTAAATTAATTCAGGACTAATTATACTTGTTAGGCCCGGCTGGTTGTTCAGAGATAACACTTGTCTATAATCTTTCACAAATTGATCTTCCTTTGCGTCTTTTTCTTCTCTGATTTTGGAGCAACAATCACATATATTTCTTTTTCAACTGGTTCGTTGTCCAAATACCTCGTATCTTCAAAATTCTTAGTGGCATCAAACTGTTTTTCACTTGTACTTTGTGGATATCTGTTCAAACTATTGCTTCTGTTTCTCTAATTTCAAGCTAGGACAGACTAAATAAGTTCAACTCTGCTTTTAAACGATGCTTTTTGTTTAATCAGTCTAGTTTCGTTCTGGTTTCTGCTTGTTCAAGCTCTTTTATCTAGTATACTTTATGTGCTAATGATAATTTGAGTGTCATGATTTACATTCTTGACACTTCTTTTATAATGATACCTGGTTTTGCTCAAAATCATTCTTTTTTTTCCTTGGCCTTATGGTATTTGTTTAATGTTGTAGAGGATGAGTTGATATCTCCATGCATGTGCAAAGGCACTCAACAGTTTGTACATCGATCATGCCTTGATCATTGGCGCTCGGTTAAGGTAAGTGGTATTCCTTGCAGTTTATGTGTGTAGGTAATATTACCAAGATGTTGAATTTTTGACTGTTCTGTATTCTCTCTCTCTTTTGCAGGAGGGATTTGCTTTCTCTCATTGCACAACTTGCAAAGCCCAATTTCATTTTCAAGTTTCATTGTTTGAAGAGAACTCCTGGCGGAAATTCAAATTCAGACTTTTTGTAACCAGAGATGTTGTTGTAGTATTTCTGGCTGTACAAACTGTGAGTTATTTGAGTTCTATTCATTGCATGGATAATTCGTTGGTGATAGCGTTTATGGTTAAATGAAGCTTATGCTAAGTATGCAGCCGTATGTTTCACTTGCATGGCTTTCTGCATGTTGTCTTTGTCAGAACTACTTTTATGATTTATATTGTCCATTAAATGATGACAATCAATAGTTCTCCCTTTTCAATTCTTTTCTTGTAATCAGCAGGGTGAAAGTGAAAATTTTAATTCCGATGAAGGATACACGATATGTATTGCTATTATAGGGGGATATATAACCATTTCAACAATTCCAAATATTCGAGCTGCTGTGTATAGGAAAAGGAATGGATCATCAAAATAAGCTCTATATTTGAATACCCCTAACTGTAGAGAGTGTAAAAAAAAGTAAAATATTATACTGTTACCTTAATATAAGAAAAAAATTGTATTCCTCAGGTAATTGCTGCAATGGGTGGCTTCGCATACCTTATGGACAAAGATGGGGCTTTCAGAAATTCATTCAATGATGGCTGGGATCGTGTTTTATCAAAACACCCTATACCATTTTACTATTGCATAGGTAACTTTTTCCAACAACTTGCTTTCTTATATCCTTCTGTCTTGCTTAGTAGGGTTGAAGCCAGATTCATCATCCTAACAGAAAGGAACAATTGTAAAGTAGCATTTTTTCAGCCTTGGTCATTTGCAATCCTACACTTTCCATATATGTGTTTGCAAAAAGTATAATAATGATCTGTTAGATCTTTTTCCTGTTAAGTTTGTCCTTGACTAGTTAATACTTGTTTCTTACGCATCTGGCTGTTTTATGATGCCAATACTTGACTTTGTAGATCAATACATTTCACTTTTCAAATGTGCAATTCACTTTGGTTTCTCATTCTTAACGCTCTTCTTATATCCTTTAACATGTGCAATTAGCCAGATGAAATTTCCCATCACGGTGGAACATTTTTACTTTTAACTCATTTACCTGCAAACTTAGGTCATGCTTTGATAACCAATTTTAGTTTTGGCTTCATGGCTATTGGAAACATTCAACTTATTCAATTAACTCTCATTTGTTTTTGGGTTCTGTGACAGTGGCGTCACTTTCTTGCTGCTTCCAATAAGGTTTTGAATTGCAATAATTTCTAGAAACATACCTCCTTTATCTCTAATTGGAAGGGTTTTGATTTGTAGACCATTATTTTTGAAAATATGGTTTTGATGAACGATGGCAGGGGTGCTGTCCTTCTTTGTGCTTCTTGGGTTTTTTGGGCTCATCCTACACTGCTCATCCCTCAATAGTAATGACCCTCGGATGGCTGGCTGTCAGAACTGTTGCTATGGATGGGGAATTTTAGACTGCTTTCCTGCTTCAATGGAAGCTTGCTTCGCCTTAGTGGTGGTTTTTGTTGTTATCTTTGCCATTCTTGGTATAGCTTATGGATTCCTTGCTGCCACCATGGCCATTCAGAAGATTTGGCAGAAACATTACCACATCCTTACTAAGAGGGAGCTCACTAAGGTAGAGACTCCGTATTTTTGGCTTGTTGTACCATGCTGATACTGACAGTGTTAGCCAGTGTTCTGAAAGTTTGGTATGGTTTAACCTCAAAATGTTCTTATGGTACTTGATTGCTTTTTTTATAGGAGTACGTAGTTGAGGATCTGCATGGCTGTTACACCCCACCTAAACTGGATCCAGAACATGAAGAACGCTTGAAAATGCTTAAGCTTTTGTAGTAATGCAAAAAAGGTATAGTCATAAAAGATCACATTTTGTTTGTCTGGATTCAAATGTAGGAATTTGGTTGGCAACTTTGTTGAAAGGCACAGGGAGAGAATGGCCTTTTCCTTTTGTTGTCTTTTAAATGTGATATTTTATTGCGGAGCTTGCTAGGTGATCGCTGTTACGTTGGGCATAAACAAATGTGAATATGCATACATGAATTGGTGCATCACCTTTTAGCAGTTGTTATTATGCGATATATAGAAGCATGTTTGCTGTGAGGAATCTAAGAATTTCTGTTTGCTGGGTTAAAAATAAATCCACACGGGTAACAAGCCTTTGGCTTGATGAAATCAATGCTCGACTGAAAAAGAGTCCCCTGTACTATGAAACGGGAAAAAAGGAAGTCACTTGATGCACGTATGCAGTTATTGAACAAACTGACGTTGTTCAGATACTTTTGTTAATGCGATCTTATCAAATTCTATGACTTCCTGATTCAATGTGTTATGCTCATTTATAACTAAATATGTTTTCGAAAATAGTAAAAACTACAGTTTAATGTTTCAAAATCGGTTAAAGTTTTTACATATTATTAAGCTTTTATATCTCAATGAAGTTGGCTGTATAGGTCTCTATTTGCCAGCCCCCTACTTCAAACAAACTTGGACACGAATGGCTAACCAAATCTAATACAAGAAGAGTTTACCATTAAATTTGAACTGTTGCAAATACTTACTGATGTAAACTTATATCTACCAATAACCCTATTTTGTTAAATAAATTGCACGTGAAAAAGTTTCTGCTCAAACGCGAACCCTAATAAATAAATCAGAATTTTATTATTGAACTTCTGTTGTTATTACTACTGTGAGATGTTGAAATGTCATTGGCGTATCTTTCAAGATACACGGTTTACTTCAATAAACTTATAAAATGCCATTAATTATTTCAGGGAAAATAGTAATGTAAATCCCAAATGATCATCAATGGGGTCGTTGCCTCAACATTTTGGGCCACTAAGCTCATATTATGTGATTGATAAAAAGAAATGATAGATGACATTGAATGGGATTGTAACACGAGAAATCGTTCAATTATCTTGAATGGATTGCTCAATTATAGCCCCAACCTTGATACGGAAAAGCTTTCTAGAGATTATATAATATTCAAAATTGCATTTGACTGCCTGACTTTATGTCATATAGAAAGAAGGCAGTACAAGAATCTTCACAAGGGATAGGCACCTCCCTCAATTAGTTGTCTAGACAATCTATTATAGATCTATTCTTCTCTATGATCTTTAGTATAGAACCAAGCAATGAAATAACAAGAAGGTAGACCATCAATGATGACAACTAGTCGTGTGAGGGCTCAATATGCTCTAAAGTTATTTAGTCAAAGGTGGAGATATTTGTAAGAATGTAGGAAGACTCTTGTCGGTAGAAATACAAGATTTAATACTAAATTTACAGAAAATATATGCAGATGTCAACTAATCCCGACCTCTATCTTTTATCTAAATGCAGTGGTTAGTCTCCAATTGATTTAACAAGGTGTCTTTCCTGAGTCTGAAAAATTTGTTGCAAATTGTGGTAAGTTTTGCAAACATAGTGAGGTAAACATGATCGATAGTTCACTCAATTCATGCAACACATCAATACACATAACATATAATTCACATCTTTGCATTTTGCATGAAGCTTCATATGTCACATTCTCATTCAAATACAAGATACCAATACATTTTAATCAATCAAACACACGTATTAAAATGTATATGCAATGGTCATGTGACTTTTTTTCCAATTATTATGTTGTTGTGATCAAGTGCCTAAACTGTCCTGTATCCATTATGGATACCGGACTCATTTATACTGTTCCTTATCTGTTGGGAATACAGGTCTCATTTTACATAGTGATCCTTTGGCTCTTAATCACATTTGGAACTTTAAGCTCGTTTTTTGGTGGCTCCTCAAGTCACAACTCTCATTATCTGATCATGCATTCATGTATGGAATGCATCTCTTATAATCAATCAATCATGTCAAAAAGCATTTTGTTCATCACATTCACATACAAGTAGCACTTCAATATCACATTCACGTATCAAGTCTCGGGCCTTCATTGTCCGGCATCAACATAATCAAATCACATTCATATCATTATTCAAAACATATTCTAAAGCAAACAATTAATTATGTAAAACTGTCTAGGTTACTCACAGTACGCTTCAGATTTGCATTAGCTCTATGATCCGGAAACGACTGGATGCAAATGTTGAATCCTGCATATCAATTTCATGCAAGACACATAGTGCACACATATTATTAATTGCATAATCACATAAATATTTCATTATGCACATATCAATTAACATCTTTCAATCGTTCTTTAATATCTAAATCACTTTACTCACTTTAATCACCTCATTTCTCATCAACTAAGGTCATTCAATATCTCATTTGAGACCAATTACCTTATATGGAAACATTCTAG
The DNA here is from genome assembly GCA_027563595.1 of Erythroxylum suave. NCBI lineage: Eukaryota > Viridiplantae > Streptophyta > Magnoliopsida > Malpighiales > Erythroxylaceae > Erythroxylum > Erythroxylum suave. Next base: position 34,854,937 of record JAOSBN010000008.1, on the reverse strand, counting down.
TATTGATTTGTTCATATAACAATCAAAGGACAACTCTTTACCTTCATAAGTTTGGGTACGATTGTGGTGTCCCTACCACGATCGTGAAAAAAACATTTTAAAGTTGGCCACGATCATGCGGTAAAGGCCATGATCGTGACAAAACTATTTTCATTAGGTCACGATCGTGTTGTAAGGGCCATGATCATGCTCCGCATTTTTCTTCCTTCATTCATCCGAATTCAACACACATCGCAACTCCAATTTCATACCAATTTTCCCCACAATTCATACACATTAGTGCAATTTCATTCCATGCTAATTACACTACCTATTTATTGCATTAACCTCTCTAATCCTTAACTCATTTGATTCAACATTTCAAACTCAATCTTATCATTTATGAAATCCAAACTCCTTAATATTTCTTATTCATAATGCATCAACCAATTCATTCATTATGTTATCTCCTCATTTAACACTCTAAACATTTCATATTTAGATGCATTAGCATCAAACATGCTTTTCCTTAAAGGTATAATAGCAAAATCAATCAAAACTTAGCTCACATTTAACTAACTTTTCCTATATCACTATGTTCCTTTTTAAGTCCCAATAAAGTCCAAGACATCATAATTATATACCTCATCCTTAATTGGTTCAACCATTGCATAATCACCACATTACCATGAAAAATCACTACCCACGATCGTGACATTCCCTGCCACGATCGTGACAGAAACAATTCCCCAGTATTCCTACAGTTTTTCCAGTTTTTCTCTTGACAGATTTTAGGTCAGTTTTGTATGACCATTTTGAATTAAATAATGAGGTTTTTAAGAAACCTTAAGTTTCTAATGACATTAAAATCATACATTTTGGTTCAGTATCATGCATGTTATAGTCAAAATACTACAAACTGTTCTCATACCTTGACAGAACACAATTCTCTACTTCAACCCAAATTTTAAGACCCTTAAGGACATAATTAAAATTCAGTTCCTTCATGACAATTATAGTTGTATGTCTTTAGTTTAATCTAAATCAAACCTCATACCATTTAGATTTCCAAAAATCAAGATATGTCCAAATTACAGATGCATTTTCAATAAAACACTCAATCTAGCATGTTTTAGTGCACATTTAACTTCATTCCCATCCTAGTTCATCTCTTTTACTTAGTTTATCATTTCTAACTCATGTCTTCATTATTTCCTCTTCATTCCTACTTCCACTTCAACTGAATATTGTTCACAACAATTCATGATCCATGTTTGATCACTAACCCAAAAACAAAACACATAACATTTGGTCATAAATCAAATTTTCGTACTTCTTTCAATCCCATTTTAGGACTCATTTTAACTCTAAATCATCTCTACATCGATTTGAATCATTAATCAACATACATATAAATGCAAGACATGAACATACCCCTCATCCACATCCAACATATATAATATATATATATATATATATATACCATTTTATGCTCATTTAACCCTAATCTAACATCAATAAGTTTCATTTAACAAACCAAGAAAAGCAATAACATAATACTTACTTGTTTACTTCAAGATCTTCAAAAATCATCTAACCCTAGCTTTTCCATACACTATTTGTTTACCACCATTTAAGGAGTGGTTTGGATCATTTTGTAGCAAGATGAAGAGGATAACAAAAATCTTGAAGTGGGTGGTTTTATTGTTAACAAAAATCAAGGTTGTGAATGGGGAAAGTAAGAATCGAAAATGGAGAAGAAGAAGAAATGAAGAAGGTGAATGTGGGAGAGAAGCTTACGAAGAGAGAGGCAAATAACAAATGAAAGACCAAAAAGGAGGGGGTCTTTCACTTAATAAAAACGTGGTTAAACAAGTGGTGTGGCAAGTGACACATGTCATTTGCCACATGTCACCTTTTTATGGTTTCTCTTGTGATCTTTTAAAATGCTATTCCATTTGTCTCCCAATTCTAATCCAATTTACTCCCAATTTTAAATGACATGTGTCATTGAATCCTTATATCACTTTTCAATAACTCTACTACCATTTGATATTTATTTCTACTATCATTTATCGATTGTTCTACCATTTGGCATTTTTCCTAATCCATAAATACTCAAAATTTCCAGAAAATTCTTCAAATTTCTCCAAAAATTCTAAATCGATAATTTAATTCACTAAATAAATTTTCATAACAAAATATTCACTATCCACCTCATAATCAAATTAAATCAATCATTTATACCCGGAAAATGTCAAATGAGTGCATGAACAAATTATTGTAATGTGTGCAACGAGCAAATTCATGTGTATGCATGATATATTATGCATAAGCATGAAATGCATTTTTGTTTCTCTCACTTTTATTTCTCATTTACGGTATTCCCAACTCTAACCCTTAATATGGGAACGGGATGTTACAACATTACTAAGTTGATCAATCAAATACATATTAAATCATGCATACATATATATATGTCATGTTCAATGCATGCTCAATTAACTTTTCTCGAGTATGTATCCTTATTCACATTTCTTAACCAATCATACAACATAACTTGGATATAATCAATTTGTAGTTAGGTTTATATCTCCAAATAAGCTTGATTATTCTAAAATCATCAACCATTCATCCCCAATGCATTACTTATAACATTTGAATCATATTTACATTCGTCAAAACATGTTCATTCCTTTAACACTCTTAAAATCCAAACTTAGATTCTTGAAAGCAAACAATCTTTTCCTTAAGTTATAATATCATTTAACTAACTTCAACTTATTAAACATTTAACTAACTTATTCAACATCAATTTAGGTTCATTTTAAACGCCAATCAAGTCTATAAGTACCGTAGTAAAGTAACTTATCCTTAATTGGTTCAAGAATCACACAAAGTTGAAATTATCACTTCAGAGCCTTGCCCACGATCATGGTGGACATTCCCACAATCATGACAGAAGCTAATGTAATACGCCACGATCGAGGGGACTATGCCATGATAGTGATAGAAACCAAATAATTTGGCTATGATCGTACACTATATTGTTTCTTCCAATTTTGCACGAATGTATCAAACTTAGACACATACCAACCACTAGAATTTTCCAAATTACAAGCCCTTTAATCCTACTTCATTACATGATCATCTAGCTTCCAACTTGATTACACTACGGTTCATTAAACTTTACTCATTCTTGTCATTAACAATCACTTCTTATATATACATATACATCTCCAATTCAAGAACACTATTTTAACATCGTTCTATAACATAAATTTACCTTCTTTATACTTCAAATTTTAGTTCTATTCATCCATATAATAACCTATAATCCATGATTTTCATACACCAAGAACAAGCATAAAAACTTCCAAGTTCATTCAACATATTCCAGCACACTTCATCATCAACATCATATACATTTCATTCCAATTCAAGCATCATTATCATATTATTAAACATGCCATAAAGGTCAGATTGCTACTTACTTATTAAGCTTCCTATTCGCTCAAGGTTACACAAGCTAAGTTTGACTATTTATAACCTTGGTAATTATCGTAAGCGCACGGGTCATTCACGTAGTATCTAAGGTGTCAATCCCACGAGGAAGGGAACTAGTCCTAAAATCTAAAGCAACTAAGTTCACAATCCCTAATTAACTAACTAATCCGGAAATTAAAATTAATCACGAATAACGTATGAGAAATTTAAGCTCCAAAGAGTAAACAATATTGCAAATCACACAATTAATCCGACAATCAACCTAGAAATCACCAAATGAGAGAAAGGGGGAATTTATTCGAAATTAAAGAAAATCTACTCAATTATGCAAATTCCAACTTAATGGGCCTAGACGATCCTAGGGTGAATTACTCTCTCTCAAGTTTTAATTCTTAACCCTAATTGATAATCCCTTATTTAAATTATGCAACCTTAGTCTCTTAATTTACGATTGACCCAAAACCTAAATTAGTTCTCAGTTATCTATTAACCTACCGAGAATCTATGTTCAATCTCTCATTACAGGACTCTACTGGTTTGATTTTACTCTCTACCTATCGATCTACCTAACTCTCATTAGCCTCACTCAGCTCACCCTCTCAGTTTATTGCCGAGTTATGAAGAATAAAATTGAAACACAATTAAATTGAATAAACACAATCAAAGAAACTCCATTAATCTCAAGAACAAAATACCATGAAAGTGAGTTTAGAAAAAATATCAACACTTAATAACAAGTATTCCAATAAATCCTCAAATCTCATACATAAATGAAATTCAAACAAAAATCGAAAGAACTGTCGGAATGGATTTCAGAGGTTGCTACTATAGGAAACCATCTATTTTGGAAAGTACGTCACGTCAAGTGTCTCTCCATGCCTCTCTTCTTTCGTTTCCTTCTTTAATCACTCCATCTCTCTCTAGGTCTCTCTTGGATAATTGTAGAATTTTGGCTTTTGCTTAAGTCTCTTCACTCTCCTCTCTTCTCCTGACGGCTGCTAGGAATTGTTCTATTTATTCTCTGGCAGCACTACGTCAAACACAAGGTCAAAATGGTCCAAAAATTAATCCAAATATCAAGTTTTCGCATAAGCCCGACACAAGGCACGATCGCAGCACTGTATGTCACGATCTTAGCTGACGCTTTACCTTTTCTATCATGAGCATGGCTTGACATGCACGATCGTGGCCTGACTTTTTGCTTTTTGCCACGATCGTGGCCTGGCTGCTTCTTTTTCTTCCTTCTCTATCATAATCGTGGCCTATATGCAGGATCGTGAGCTATGCCCTTAAACCCGAAACTCTTTAAATCTTCACCATTCTTTCCTGTTTGCCCTGCAACACTAGCACACACATAAAGGTACCTCAAAAAATATACAATTTAAGCTCAAGAATTCCAACTGACCTATAAAAATACTTAAATTCACAAAAATAATCTAATTAAGCTCTAAATGCATGCTCAACACTCACTTTAACACTTAATGTATAACAAATTAAACCCTAAAACATCATGCAAAACACAACTGTCAACATCCCCACACTTAAACATTTGCTTGTCCTCAAACAAACAAAACAATAGCACACAACACAACATAACACACACACAATGTAATAATGCGATAATGGCTCTAATTTTCATGAAATAAATTTAACCTTGGACACAACTATTTGAATTATGGCAAATCATTAACAAGAAAAATAGGTTGTTTAGGGCTTTGGCTCAATATACAACTAAATCAAGACCTAGATGTTAACTTAATTATCCTTTTCAATTGTACACACACTGATAATTTTTTGGTACCTTAGGCTTTTATAACTATTCCTAAGTATAATTCCATAAAAATTCAAGCTTATTACAAGTACAGTAGGTTTTTAATTAAAGCACACATTTTTATTTTTTATTATTAGTAACTTGAGACTTAGCCTTTTACTTGGAGGCAAACATTTGTGATGAATGTCAATCCAGCTACTCGACTAAGTCATTTATTAACAGCTTGGTTGAAACGTCATTATAGCCTTTTTACACGAAGGTACACATTTGCGATACGTGTCGATTCAGTTACTCAACTATATCACGTTTTCAATTGACTACTAACTATATTCCTAACCCGAGGGCCACGAGAATTATGATTATTAACAGCCCTTTTTAATGTATTGCCTATCTTGTTGTTTTTCACTTTTCATTTCCATGAAAAATACTAGTCAAGCTACCTAGGCTAAGAGACCACAAATTATAAATGAATCCGACAATCTAGAGGGCGCTAAATTTACACTAAGTTCTAATTAGGCTGTATATTTATCCAAGGCCATAATGTATTGGTTTCGCAGGGTAGTGATCATTCACAACTAATAGACTATGTTCGAAGTTAAAAAAATTTTCACTCAATCTAAGCCATTGACACATTCACAAAATTCACAATGTAGCCTAATGCTATCATGCAAAATCACATACAAAAGAAAAACACAAAATTCCTCCCCACACTTGAACAACACATTGTCCTCCATGTGAGATGGGAACCCCTAGAAAATAACACATAACCAATTGTAAAGACACGAATTGAAGTAACAACGAACAATTAAAGGTAACAAAATAAAAAATAAAAAAATAAAATTAAAAATAAAAAGAATATAAACATGTAACAAAAATATAAACCAAATAAAACTAAATCAGATTGGGTCAGATTTGGATCTTACAGTGATGGAGGTGGTGATGGTGTAGGAGGTGGTACTGGAATCCCTTGAGCTTCAAAATAAATCACTAATGTTTTGTTGAAATAAACACTAACTATCAATAACAACTTCACACAAATTCTAATCTTTGCTAGTTTAGGGTCCTAAGCTCGACCTTTAATTCAGGAAGGCATATTAATTTGTTAGAGACAAGGAGATCACTTCCTTCTCGTTGGGAAATGCTCCTCCAAAATACAGTTTGCACCGATGCCTGTTGACCTTAAAAGTCTCCTTATTTGCATTTTCCAATTTGAGAGCTCCATAATCGAAAACTTGGACGACTTTGAATGGTCCACTCCATCTAGATTTTAACTTTCCTAGAAATAGCCTCAACCAAGAGTTATATAGTAAGAGAGTGTCCCCTTCTTTGAATTTTCTTGAGGCGAGCATCATGTCATTTCTTAAGCTTTTCCTTGTAGAGTTTGACATTCTCATAAGCATTAAAGCAAAACTCTTCCAGCTCGTCCAGTTGTAGAAGTCTTTTTTCATTGGCTTGCTTCCAGTTGAAATTTAACACTTAATTGCCTAGTATGCTCTATGTTCTAATTCTACCGGTAGATGATAGGCTTTCCTATACACGAGTCTATATGGGGTTGTTCCAATGGGTGTTTTAAAAGCTTTCCGATAAGCCCATCAGGCATCATCTAACCTTGTTACCCAATCATTTCAAGAGTTATTTACTGTCTTTTTCAGAATTCATTTCAGCTCTTAGTTTACAACTTCCATTTGACTGCTAGTTTGTGGATGGTAAGGTGTAGTCACTCGATGGTGTACTCCATATCTTTTGAGGAGGGCATCGAAAGATCTATTGCAAAAATGTGCACCTACATCACTTATTATCATTTGTGGTACTCCGAATCGATTAAATAGCCGTTGAATGAATTTTTGTACCACCTTTCCATCATTTGTCGAGGATGCTATTGCTTCGGCCCATCGCGAGACATAATAAACCTTACCAAAATATACATGTTCCCTATTGAAGGTGGAAATGGACATATGAAGTCAAGGCCCCAAACATTAAAGACCTCAACCTCTTCGATATTAGATAGCGACATCTCATCCCTCTTGGAGATGTTGCCTATTTGCTAGCACCTATCACATTGTGCTACATAAGTTTGTGCATCCTTAAACAGCTGAGACCAGTAAAATCCACTTTCAAGAATCTGAGTAGATGTTTTGTTGGCTCCATAACACTCATCATATTGACCCTCATGACATTGCTTGAGGATATCTAGCATCTCCTCATCTGGGACACAATGTCGTATCAACCCATCTACACAAGCCCTATATAGAGTTGGTTCATCCCATACGTAACGGTTATAGTCATGCAAGAACTTCTTCCGGTGTTGATATGAGAGATTCAAGGGAAGTTTACCACTGGTCACATAATTAGCAATATCTGTAAACCACGGTGTGATCAATCTCTCGAGTAACATTAAAGTTACATCGGGAAAATTCTCATTAATATCGTTGCTTGGCTTGCATAACCCTCCCTCAAGTCTGGATAGGTGGTCAGCTACCACATTTTCTGCTCCTTTTTTATCTCTTACTTGTAAATCAAATTCTTGCAAGAGTAACACCCATTGAATTAACCTGGGTTTTGCATCTTTCTTGTTAAAAAGGTATTTCAATGCCGCGTGGTCAGTGAGTACAATTACCTTTGATCCCAAAAGGTATTGTCGAAACTTATCGCACGCATACACTACTGCGAGTAATTCCTTTTCTGTAGTGGTGTAATTCAACTGGGGTCCTATAAGAGTTTTACTAGCATAGTAGATCGCATGTAACTTCTTATCTTTCTGTTGACCCAAAACACAACCTATGGCTTGATCACTTGCATCACACATCACTTCAAACGACAATGTCCAGTCTAATGGTGATAAAATTGGTATTGAAATTAATGCCTCCTTTAAGATATTGAATGCAGACATACACTTATCATCGAATACAAAGGGTATATCCTTGACTAAAATATTTGTTAGAGGTTATGCAATTTGTAAAAAGTCCTTGATGAAGCACCGGTAGAACCCTGCATGACCTAAGAATCCTCGCACACCTTTTACATTGCTTGGTGGTGGGACCTTCTCTATCACTTCTATTTTTCCTTTACCGATTCGAACCCTTGATGTGAGATTTTGTGGCCTAGCACTATTCCTTCTTGCACCATAAAATGGCATTTCTCCCAATTCAGCAGCAGATGTGATTCCTTGCACCTTTGAAGAACTCTATCCAAATTGGTTAAACAAATGTCAAAAGAGTCTCTGAAGACTGAAAATCATCCATGAATACCTCCATTATATCTTCTATCATGTCTGCAAAAATTGACTTCATGCATCTCTGAAATGTAGCTGGAGCATTGCAGAGTTCGAAGGGCATCCTTCTATATGAAAATGTACCATAAGGGAAAGTGAAAGTGGTTTTCTCCTGATTGTCAAGGTAGATGAAAATCTAATTGTAGCCTGAGCATCCATCTAGGAAACAATAAAATGAATGGCCAGTTACCCTTTCTATCATCTAGTTTATGAATGAGAGGGGAAAGTGATCCTTCTTAGTCGCCGAGTTAAGCTTCCAATAGTCTATGCATACTCTCCATCCTGTGACTGTTCTTGTCGAAATCATTTCTCCACTTTCGCTTTCTATTACTATCATTCCTCCCTTTTAAGGAACACATTACACCAGGCTGCACGTACTATCAAAGATGGGATAAATTATCCCTGTATCTAGGAGTTTGATGATTTCCTTCTTGACTAATTCCTTCATATTAGGATTCAGCCTCCATTGACGCTCACGCACTGTTTTACAACTATCTTCCAAATTTATTCAGTGCATGTAGACATTTGGACTTATTCTTCGGATGTCTGCAATCTGCCAACTGATAGCTTTTATTCACTTCTTAACAACCTCCATCACCTTACTTTTCTATTTTTCACTCAATTCGTTGAAAATTGTTATTGGTAAAGTTTTACCCTTACCCAAAAAAGTATACCTGTGGTGTGTAGGTAAAGACTTAAGTTCTAATATCAGAGGTTTCTCTGAAGATGGTGGAGTGGGTGCTTCAGTTCGAACTAATTTATCTTGATGTTTTGGAACATTTGTCCCCGTTATCTCATCCTCTTCTATAGATTGAGGATTCTGGTGTTCATTATCATCCTCTGCTTCTAATGAGTTCACTTCTACAATGCAACTCTCAATTTGTTCTTACAGTTTGTGATCCAATAGTTGGACATTCATGCATGCACTACTCGTCATTGGCTTCTTTAAGGCCTTATTCATATTGAATTCAACTTGATCTTCTCCAATTCGAAGTGTCAATTTACCTTCATGAACATCAATTATGGCCTTTCCTGTACTCATAAAAGGTCAACCGAAGATCAATGTACAATTATTATTCTCTTTAAAATCCAGAACCACAAAATCCACTAGAATAATGAACTTGTCCACTCTCATCAATACATCTTCCACTATTCCCAATGGCCTTTTAATGGACTGGTCTGCCAATTGAATTAAAATTGAGGTAGGCTTGACCTCTCCCAATCCTAACTTCTTAAATATTGATAAAGGTATAAGATTAAGGCTAGCTCCCAGATCGCACAAACACTTCGCGAATTCCAACTCACTAACTACACAAGGTATTGTGAAACTTCCTGGATCTTTCAATTTTGAGGGCATTTGACTGGTGGCTATTGAGCTGCACGTACCAGTTAGGGTTACCATCTAATTATCCTCCCAAGTGCACCTTTTTGATAATATATCCTTCAAAAATTTCGCATATTTTGGAATATGTTTCAATGCCACCACAAAAGAAAGATTGATCTATAACATTCTTAATTTTTCAACAAACTTGGCAAATTGTTCATCTAGCTTATTCTTTTGTAATCGCTGAGGGAACGACACCTTGGGTTGATAGGGTGGGGGTGCAACATAAGGAGGGTATTCACTCATATCCACTTCTCCTTCCTTCTCGTGATTCTTCTCTAGTTGGGCAGGTTCCTCTTTTGTTCTTATGGTTGGTTCAACTTCCCTCCCACTCCAAAGTTGTTGGACCAGGAAAAGAAAGCATGCCATATTCGAAGAACTAGTAGATTTCAAAACTTTTTAGAAATCTTATTTACAGTGGAAGCAATATATCCAAATCATTGTGCCAATCTATACATGATATGGTATAAGGATAATAATAAACATAAACAAGATAGTGATATTACCGACTCCTTCGCTATAGCTTTAATTTCTCGCTGTGCTATCCTCTCCTTCTTCTTCTATCCAAAGCCTTCGCTTTTGAATCCTTTTCTTTGTCTATCTATCCTCTCCTTGTTGTTCTATCCTCAACCAATTTGATTTACATCTTGTTCTTCCAGGACAACTTGGTTAACAAAATCCTTTGGTGGGAAAGGAGAAGAAATGTTTAGAAGAGATTTTTCTTAGAAGAAATGAACCAAAAAAGACACTCTTCTCATGCAAACTTTGGCTCACTCGTGAATAAAAGGAGAGAGATTCAAACCATGCAAGAACACGCTCTTACACCCTTAATTTCAATTATACATGGAATGGAAGAAGAGAATAGCATCCAATGCATCACTTCTTACTTTAATCAATCATAAAGTAGCCAATAA
>JAOSBN010000008.1:34832798-34844011 GCA_027563595.1 Erythroxylum suave | reverse complement strand
TTCCTTCTTTCCTACAATAATGATTGATATTTATTCAGTTTTATTTTTTCCTTCGACTTTCATCAAGCTTTTATTATATGTTGAGATGGGTCAACTGGGTTAAGGAGAGAAACGATCGATTTTCTTTTTTGCTTCTTCATCATTTATGAGTTAGTTTAGCTACCAAAGTAATTTTTTTCCCTCCAATGGACGGACGCAGCCCTGTTGCTTCTCATCTTTTCTAAAGTTAAGCGTATCTAAACGATAACTTTGGCCTTGGTCTGGCACTCCGAACTCTCAACATAATCAGCCCCATACTCGAGGTTATCAGGGCAAGTGCCAACTCTGTGGTGTATTTGGTCACTCTACCCTGCGGTGCTCTCAGGTACGCATCATCTATCATCAGCCCCAGACTTTTTCTGAATTTCGTGGCTCAGGCAACCGCTCCCAGCCCTCTCGGCTCGCTTCCCCTTGGCAGCCTATGGCCAACTTTGTTGCCCCATCATCCCAACCGGCTCTTACTTGGCTGCTTGACAGTGGAGCGTCGCACCACGTCACCTCGGATCTCGAGAACTTGTCCCTTCACTCACCTTATGATGCTCATGATGATGTCATGATCAGAGATGGTACAGGTCTCCCGGTCACACATACTGGTTCAACCCAATTATCATCTTCTAAACGTACTTTCCATATTGATAATGTTTTATGTGTACCTGCCATGAAACAAAATTTGTTATCCGTTTCCAAACTATGCTAATCTAACAATATTTCAATTGAATTCTTACCTAATAGTTTTATTTTGAAGGACCTGCGCATGGCGGCACCTCTGCTAACGGGACCAATTAGAAATGGCGTTTACGAGTGGCCTACTACACCTCCCAGTCAATCAATTCGAGCCTTTTGTTCTCGTGTCCGCACTTCTTTGTCCAGCTGGCATAATCGGTTAGGGCATCCTGCTCCTCCGATTTCAAAATTTCTTTTATCACATTTTCAATTACCTGTGTCTGGTACAATGTCTAATAATGCATGTAATGCTTGTCTTTGCAATAAAAGTCACAAACTACCCTTTCATATGTCTACATTAGAATCCAGTCAACCCTTACAATTGATATTCTCAGATGTATGGACTTCGCTTGTTTTGTCTAATGAGAACTTCAAATATTACATAATTTTTGTTGATCATTAATCAAAATATATCTGGTATTATCCTCTTGTTCAAAAATCTCATGTCATTAATGTCTTCACTAGGTTTAAAGCCCTAGTTGAAAACTTTTTCGATTGAAAAATCAAAACCTTATATTCCGATAATGGGGGGGAATACACTGCACTCACATCTTTTCTAACAAGTCATGGCATTACACATTACACCACTCCACCTCATACACCAGAACACAATGGGTATGCAGAAAGACGTCATCGTCATATTGTTGAAACAGGGCTCTCTCTTTTAACCCAAGCTTCCATGCCCCTATCCTATTGGCATCATGCTTTGGCCACGGCGGTTTATCTAATAAATCGCCTACCCACACCAACCCTCAACATGAAATCCCCATTTGAAATCTTATTTCACAAAGCTCCCAACTATCACAAGTTACGCACTTTTGGCTGTCTATGCTATCCATGGCTACGGCCTTACACTTCCCATAAACTTGACCCTCGTTCTATTCCTTGCGTCTTTTTGGGATACTCCACCACTCAAAGTGCATATCTTTGTCTTGATCCCACCACCTCCCGTCTATATGTCTCCCGACATGTACGCTTTGTTGAAACCTTATTTCCTTTCTCTACTCTTAAAAAGTCAACACCCTCACCCTACTCATCCGATAGTTCATCCTGGTCTCCACCATCTCTTGTTCTTCCGCTCCCATCAGAGGCCACTCGACACACCACAACTATGTTGGCTTCGCCTAGCAACACCCCGCTTGCGTCGAATTCAACATCACAAGACCTCGCCTCTACACCCTCCACCTCCGCTGCCGAACAAACCTCTCCTACACCACCTTTACCCGACCCTGACCCTATTCCCGCCCCTACTAATACTCACCATATGACCACCAGATCCAAAAACAACATAAATAAACCTATCCAGAAACTTACGCTCACCGCCACTAAAACCAACCCCACCATCCTTGAACCCAGTACAGCTTCTCAGGCTCTCAAAGATCCGCGGTGGCGTCAGGCGATGTCCGAGGAATTTAATGCTCTTATCAGGAATGGTACTTGGGAGTTAGTACCATCTAATCAGGCTTTTAACATTGTTGGGTGCAAATGGATTTTCCGCATTAAATATGCTTCTGATGGCTCTGTTGACAGGTACAAAGCGCGTTTAGTCGCCAAAGGGTTCAATCAACGTCCTGGTGTTGACTACCATGACACTTTCAGCCCTGTCATCAAACCCACCACTATTCGCACTGTGCTTACCATTGCAATCACTTATGGCTGGCATATTCGCCAACTAGATGTTAACAATGCCTTTCTGCAGGGCCCCCTTACAGAGGATGTCTACATGATGCAACCACCAGGCTTTATTGATAAAGACTTTCCTCATCATGTCTGTAGGCTGCGGAAGGCTATTTATGGTCTTAAGCAAGCTCCCAGGGCCTGGTACTCCGCGTTACGGAACTACCTTCTATCCACAGGCTTCGTCAACTCTCAGGCTGACACCTCCCTCTTTGTGCTTAACTCATCTGGCAAACTTGTTTATCTCTTGGTATATGTTGATGACATCATTGTCACAGGACCAGACCAATCTCATATTCTACAAGTCATTGCCAGCCTTGGGACTCACTTCTCACTCAAGGACTTGGGGCCACTATCCTACTTTCTTGGTATAGAAGTATTACCTCACTCTGGTGGCCTTCTATTGTCTCAGCGGAAATATATTATAGATTTACTTCGGCGCACTCATATGTTGGAGTCAAAATCTGTTTTCACTCCTTTAGCCACGGATCCCCCTCTACATCTTACATCTGGCACCACTCTTCCGGATCCATCTGAGTACAGAACAGTTGTGGGCTCTTTACAATATTTGCTCCTCACTCGTCCTGATATAGCATATGCTGTAAACAAACTATCTCAGTTTATGCATCGCCCAACATCTGCTCATTGGAGTACTGTCAAGCGCCTTCTGAGATACCTCCGAGGGACCATTGATCTTGGTATAGTCATCCGTCCAACTAAGACCTTAACACTGCATGCTTTCTCAGATTCCGATTGGGCAGGTAACAAAGATGACTACACCTCGACTAGTGCATACATTGTCTATCTGGGGGGCAGTCCTATCTCCTGGAGTTCCAAGAAGCAACGGACAGTAGCTCGCTCATCCACTGAAGCAGAGTATCGTTCTGTTGCCACCACATCTGCTGAACTTCGTTGGCTTTGCTCTCTTCTGACTGAACTTGGTGTATCTTTACCCGCTGCTCCTATAATCTACTGTGACAATATTGGTGCTACGCACCTCTGTTCCAATCCTGTGTTTCACTCCCGTATGAAACATATAGCGCTGGATTTTCACTTTGTTCGAGAACAGGTCCGCAATGGCAGTCTACGTGTTTCTCATGTCTCATCTTCCGACCAACTTGCCGATGTGCTCACCAAACCACTGTCCCGTGCTCCCTTTCTTCGGCTACGTTCCAAGATAGGCCTCTCCCAAAGACGCCCTATCTTGCGGGGGCATATAGAAGATAAGTGTGATCAATTTATAAATTAATGTATCATATCTGTTGCCGTATATGTAGGAGCAAATCATGTCATTTTAAATAGGGTAGATCAGAATACATTAACTGCACATAATTATCTTTGACTATTGTAATCTATTTATATCACATCAAATGAATGAGAAAGACACGACTCTCCATACTTTCTTATGGTATCAGAGCTGCGATCAAAACCTAGCCTCTTTATTTATTTATTTTTTCTCTGCGATCATCCTTCACTGCAATGACTTCATCATTAGAAACCTCTAATTCCATTACGGGCTCAGCTATTCCAAACTCTCCTGATCCCGGTACTTCCTTGGTTGCTGTATCACTTCCATCTCAAAACACAGTGAAGCTAACTCCTACCAACTATCTCTCTTGGCGCTTGCAAATCCGTGCTGCTCTTGTTGGTTATGGGCTCCTAGGATATGTGGATGGCACTCTCTGCAAACCGCCTCCAATGGTGGTCATTGGTGGTGTGGAAACCGCAAACCCAAAGCATGATCATTGGGAACGGCAAGATCAACTAATACTCAGCTCTCTCATTGGCTCTATGACCTCGTCAGTACTATCCATCCTCACGCGTGCTACTACCAGCCGTGAGGTCTGGACCATTCTTGAGACCACATATGCAACACCTTCTCGAGGCCATTTGAAGCAAATTAAGGACCAGATCAAGCGATGTGTTCAAGGATCGCGTTCTATTACAGAGTACATGCAATTTCTCCGTAGTCGTGCTGATGAACTAGCCATAATGGGTAAGCCTATGGACAATGAAGATCTCATTGAAAAGGTCCTTGACGGTTTGGATGATGTTTATCAACCTATTGTCGATGCTGTTAATGCCCGTGACACTACCATTAGCTTTGATGAGTTACATGAAAAACTTATCAGTAAAGAACTTCTGCTTCGTCAGTCACATTCTCTTCCTGCAGCTTCGCTCCCTGCCACAGCGAATCCTGCTACTGTTCACTCGAAAGGGAAATCTGGCCGAGGTCAACGTACTCATGGCTTAGCTTCCACGCATCCAAACTGGTCCTCTTCGCCGCAGCATAATCACCAGCAGCAACAGCCTTGGTCTGGCACTCCGAACTCTCAACATAATCAGCCCCATACTCGAGGTTATCAGGGCAAGTGCCAACTCTGTGGTGTATTTGGTCACTCTACCCTGCGGTGCTCTCAGGTACGCATCATCTATCATCAGCCCCAGACTTTTTCTGAATTTCGTGGCTCAGGCAACCGCTCCCAGCCCTCTCGGCTCGCTTCCCCTTGGCAGCCTATGGCCAACTTTGTTGCCCCATCATCCCAACCGGCTCTTACTTGGCTGCTTGACAGTGGAGCGTCGCACCACGTCACCTCGGATCTCGAGAACTTGTCCCTTCACTCACCTTATGATGCTCATGATGATGTCATGATCAGAGATGGTACAGGTCTCCCGGTCACACATACTGGTTCAACCCAATTATCATCTTCTAAACGTACTTTCCATATTGATAATGTTTTATGTGTACCTGCCATGAAACAAAATTTGTTATCCGTTTCCAAACTATGCTAATCTAACAATATTTCAATTGAATTCTTACCTAATAGTTTTATTTTGAAGGACCTGCGCATGGCGGCACCTCTGCTAACGGGACCAATTAGAAATGGCGTTTACGAGTGGCCTACTACACCTCCCAGTCAATCAATTCGAGCCTTTTGTTCTCGTGTCCGCACTTCTTTGTCCAGCTGGCATAATCGGTTAGGGCATCCTGCTCCTCCGATTTCAAAATTTCTTTTATCACATTTTCAATTACCTGTGTCTGGTACAATGTCTAATAATGCATGTAATGCTTGTCTTTGCAATAAAAGTCACAAACTACCCTTTCATATGTCTACATTAGAATCCAGTCAACCCTTACAATTGATATTCTCAGATGTATGGACTTCGCTTGTTTTGTCTAATGAGAACTTCAAATATTACATAATTTTTGTTGATCATTAATCAAAATATATCTGGTATTATCCTCTTGTTCAAAAATCTCATGTCATTAATGTCTTCACTAGGTTTAAAGCCCTAGTTGAAAACTTTTTCGATTGAAAAATCAAAACCTTATATTCCGATAATGGGGGGGAATACACTGCACTCACATCTTTTCTAACAAGTCATGGCATTACACATTACACCACTCCACCTCATACACCAGAACACAATGGGTATGCAGAAAGACGTCATCGTCATATTGTTGAAACAGGGCTCTCTCTTTTAACCCAAGCTTCCATGCCCCTATCCTATTGGCATCATGCTTTGGCCACGGCGGTTTATCTAATAAATCGCCTACCCACACCAACCCTCAACATGAAATCCCCATTTGAAATCTTATTTCACAAAGCTCCCAACTATCACAAGTTACGCACTTTTGGCTGTCTATGCTATCCATGGCTACGGCCTTACACTTCCCATAAACTTGACCCTCGTTCTATTCCTTGCGTCTTTTTGGGATACTCCACCACTCAAAGTGCATATCTTTGTCTTGATCCCACCACCTCCCGTCTATACTTATGTGATTAAAGATTTACGCTTTTAAGATTGGTTGCTGTTTGATCAATTGGTATAAAATTATCAAAGTTGGAGCAGGGAAGAGCCGCACTGTTGTCCTCAGTAAATGAGATTCAGTCCCTTGCATTAACGTTAGTATTTCATTGTATCTCTGACTGCTAATTAGACATCTTTCTTTATTCTATCCATCTTCTCCTACGCATCAACATTTGATAATTGCTTGCGATTCTACTTGTGTAGATGGGGCTTTCGTGGCTAGGGAAGGTATGTCCTCCTTTTCTATAATTTGCATGTCCTTGTTGAGCAAGATTTTTTGAAATTTTGTTATTGCTTAGGTTTATGCTGAATTGTTCACAGTTTAAATGTCCATGATCCTGGAATTTAGCTAATGCCGTTCACGATGGTAATGGGGATTAGCTGTCTGATGGCTTGGTTTTGCTTATTCTCCTTATTTCCATGCAATTTATATGAAGCTACTTTGTTCTGTTGATGTTATGTAAAATGGAGATGGGAAGCCTCGGAGACTCCTTCCTCTACAACATAGGATTGTTTGCCACAATCCTCACCAGTTTTGTTTAGCATTATTGTCGTAGATTTTGATGACGATTGTTAATATGATTCTTTTTTCTTAAAAAAAAAAAACTCCAGCGGAGATAAATAAAAAGTTGCTTTCAAACATTTTTATCTCCTAATGTGTTAAATTTAATTAAATCCAGTCGTATGTCAAATGCTCCAAATCCTATGTCTCTACCTTTAACGGATAACAAAAACTATTGACCCAAAATTTTTACGGATAGCAAAAGATAATCCTTCAAAAATTGCGCCGTTAGATTTAGACATCCATGCAGAGTCATCAATGAGATCTTAATGATTTAATATCTGATACAATTAACATTTCGCATTTAATGCCTCCATTGTTTTTTATTTAAAGGACCTAACATTATTTAAAAATGAATTGAGTAATCCTTCTTGGAGGAAATAAAGGGCCATCCCTTTGGTCGAACTTTGGCAACTCTCAATCACTTCGCATTAAAATTCATTTATGAAGTCATATAATACTTCTTGGAGGAAACGAAGGGTCATCCCTTGCTCAAACTTTGGCAACTCTCATTCACTTCGCATTAAAAATCATTTATTTGGCCGACTTTTTCTTTTCGGCTATGCACACTTTTCAATCCTTTGAAATTTCTTCTCAGGATTTGTTAGACTTAAAGATTAGGTTCAGAGGTCCCGTTTTTGGTTACCCTGTAGAGTTTCTTAACTTTTTTGGTTGTTCCACTCACAAGTTGATGAACTAGTTTAATAAAATATTGTTAATCATAAAGGATACAATTAATCGAATAATTAATCTCTAAATTTTTGTAGTTTTTTTTATTTATATCGATAACAAATAATATAATTTAAATTAAATGCTCAATATCATTGTTTTATTGTCTCCTAACAAATTAAATTATTAAATTGACATTTAATTATTCTCTTAAAATTAACAATAATAGACAAATTATGGTTAACATTTAAAATATTGTTAAATAAAAAACTACAAAAATTTAAAGATTAATTATTCCATTAGTTGTATGCTTTATGATTAACAATATTTTATTAAACTGGTTCATCAACTTATGAATGAAACAACAAAAAAAGTTAAAGAAACTCTACGGGATAACCAAAAACGGGACCTCTGAACCTAATCTTTAAGTATGACAAATCCTAAGAAGAAACTTCGAGGGATTGCAAAACGCGACCTCTATATCTAATCTTTAAGTCTAACAAATCTCAAGAAGAAATTTGAAGGGATTGAAAAGTATGCATAGGCCAAAAGAA
This sequence comes from Erythroxylum suave, assembly GCA_027563595.1. Lineage (NCBI taxonomy): Eukaryota > Viridiplantae > Streptophyta > Magnoliopsida > Malpighiales > Erythroxylaceae > Erythroxylum > Erythroxylum suave. Next base: position 34,835,974 of record JAOSBN010000008.1, on the reverse strand, counting down.
AAAGTCAGCCAAATAAATGATTTTTTATGCGAAGTGATTGAGAACTGCCAAAATTTTAGCAAAAGGATGGCCCATCGTTTCCTCCAAGAAGGATGACTCAATTCATAAATGAATTTTAATGCAAGTGATAGAAAATTGCCGAAGTTTGACCACAGGGATGGCCCTTCGTTTCCTCCAAGAAGGATTACTCAATTTATTTTTAAATAAAATTGACATAATTAAAATTAGCTAATTAGTTAATTAATTAATGAAATTTTAAAGAATACAAAATTTTTAATTAATGTTAAATATATTATCATTAATACGTATTAGTGATTTATATATTTTTTATTATATCTATTTATATATATATATATATTATATACACATATAGGATTGAAAATATTAACATAAATATATGAATTAATACAAATTAGTGATATACATATTTGTCATTATATTTTTATATATAGTGATAATAAGAATAATGATAATAATAAATGGCTATACATTAAAGTGAAGCGAAAGAAGTGTTTTAATAAGTTAGATATTGCCGTGTCGTGCAAATGCATGATAACGATATTGGGTGTTAAATAAGGAAAATCGCTATCGTGCAAATGCACTGCAGCAATTTTTGATTCACAAATAGTTCTTGCTATCGAGCATCGGCGGTTGAAAAGCAAAAATCACTATCGTGTAAATGCACGACAGTGACTTTAGATAAAAAAATTGAATGGCGCTGTCGTGCAAATGCACGATAGCGACATTAGTGATGATGGTGCAAATCGCTATTGTGCAGATGCACAGTAGCGAATTTAAATACAACAAAAAAATTATTTAACAAAACAACAAATATATATCAATGATATATATATATTTGTTATTTTATATATATAATAGCAGCAATAGTATTTACATAAGAAAATGAATTAGTAATAAAAACATTAAGTGTTTATTATGAACTGAGAAAAAATTAATTAATTGTTATTTAAGGACAATTATTATCTAAGTATGGGGATATTAAATCTTTTCAAGAAAACATTAACTATACGAAGTATGGACCAAAGATTGGTTAAAAAATATTATTATATATATATATATAAAACATTGTCAGAAAATATTTTGGTATTATATTATATTGATATTAATTTATTAATTATAGCGTAATCAAGAAGTTAATAATACATAAATGAAAATTAGCAAACAATGATAGAAAATGTAGGAGTTTATTATTAACAGTTAAATTTTTTTTTGACCTTATATTATTTTAATCTTTAACAATTTTCCATTCTTAATCAATGAATCCCACGATTTAGTTGTCTTGTCCTAACAATTTATTTTCAGAACGAATTCATTGACTCAGTATCTTTTTACTAGTTAAATTAACTTCTGTAACCTAACATTCACACCATATAAAACCTAAAGACTCAAACAACTTCTTCATCCAAGTTTAACTTCTCTCATCTACTTTCTACTTTTGCTTTTCTTCTTCTTGAAGATAAATATATCGGATTTCCTCTTCTGCTTGAAAATTACACAGGAAACATTTCCTATTTCTAGAAACTCAAGAACAGACCTTGATATTACTAAGTTATTGTTCCATTCCCTATTTTTTATGTTTTTTAAATATCTATCATTTTTATACATCATATCTTATCTACTATTTATTGCATTTTTTCTTTGCTGTTTACACCATTTTACCTCTTATTTTCATGTTCATGGCGTAAAATAACAAATTCTAGATTCTTCTAATTATATTCTGTAATAGAATTATATTATGTTAATATAAGACATTTTTTATTATCCTATCTTCGTTTTCCAATTATTATAATCCTGTTTTATAAAATACAAAATTTTGGCATCCGTTTATATTTTCAACTTTTAGTTCCCCTTTTAAAACTACACTTTATATAACCAATCAGATTTTATTCCGTTTATATTTTTTATTATTTTTGTTACATATTAATGAAGATTATTAATTTTGTCTATTTCAAATTATTGATCGTATATTATAACTATGTTTAATTATATTACCAAAATATATTGTATAATATTCTGTTGTACTTGTTCATCATACATTCGTTTTTATTGATTTGATAATTAGTTTGTTCTTTATTTTTCCATATCTCATGACTTAGATAAATTACAGATTAATTTCTAATATTATTTCAATAGTTTAATAAATTCTTGATCAAATAAATTAATTCAATCATTCCCGCATATGCCCATAAGTTCACTATGTTTTTCACAAAAAGTTTCATTATTTTGTACACTTTTTTTATTCTTGAAATTTTATTTTCCAACAACATGCCTATTATTAAGTGAACACCCAAGCTTACACGATGTGAAGCACAGAAAAAAAAACGCATTAACAACATGTGTATAAAGTTGGCTAACATGTGTTTAATGCCTAGAGACGATCTAATAGAGCACGTTATTTCAGTTAATAATATCATATAGAGTTATATTTTGAAGGTTGCCTAATTTATGCAAATGTTGAAGTAAAGTTCATGAGTTTACTTGTAACATTACCTTAACCTCAAGGTGAACTTTTATAGATGTTTTGGAATAGTATGCCTAACAACAAGACTTACATCTTGTTAGTCATGACGTTTATTCAAGAAATGCGTCCAAGTGAGTTGATTAGAACTTTGCACCCTTTGGGTCTTCCAACAGAAATTGTCAACCCTATTGTACATCGAGCTTCACAAATTGTTTCACGCAAACTAGTTGACTCATTTTTACGTAGAGTTCGTTATTTATAGATTGTTCGTTGCTTCATGTTTAACTAATACAATGTATTGTTTTATAAGATCGTCTCAGTTTTTATATAATATCCTTGGATTAATTTTATATAAGTATTCATTTACTGTCAAATTATTAAGATTTAATTCTTATACTACTAATGTGACATTAGCACGTATTTAATATCGTGATTTTCGAGGATCACCTTGAAAGTCACAATCTTCCACGCGAGAACCTGTAATTTAACATTTTTATCATCTCTTCCAAGAACCAATTTTTCTATAGATAAGAAGAATAAATAATGGAAGCTTGCAAATCTATCAAAATAAAATTTTTTTCTATTTTATCAAATCAAAATAAATATATTCTAATTTAAAGACGAATTTGATTATATCAAACTTACAATTAACACAAAATAGAGGAAAATTGTACAAATCATTTAAAATGATATA